>LPNX010440728.1:0-122798 GCA_001517045.1 Pseudotsuga menziesii | reverse complement strand
CCAGAAATGCCACCTCAGCTCTGGTCCACTCCGATCACTAGTCAAAGTCAAATAGTACAAATGACACTTGTCATGTTGGGCCCACTTACTATTTATAGTTCGTTGACTTTTTTCTTGTTTTGGCGATTCTGAATCCATACGGAGTCCATTTTCCAAACCGTTTCCACCATTGAAATCAGCACGACGAGACCGTCACGATGGTCACCTCGTTGCATTATTTTTTCTACGTCATTTTTCACCCATTTTTTAGACACCGCTAGTTGCCTCGATTTACACGCCACTTCGGCCGTTCTCCATTTTTTCACACTTTTTATATTGCCGGATTCATTTTTTCGAGCTCGTGATGATGCTTGAGATCATTTCTCGCTCTCACTTGGTACAATTTCAACATTGTGTCTCGACACCTTGCTACCTCGATTTGCGCGCCACATTGGCCTCCATCATATTGTTCCACACTTTTTACATGAGCCCTCCACTCCTGTCATACTGCAAATGTTTCGTTATTTTGCCACCATTCATTCACCCCGCAAGGAGGCCCACCAGTGTTCCCCCTCACCCTTGTTCCTGGTCATCATAAATGTTCCTTGATTGAACACTTCCTCCTTGCCTGGCCATTCCTTTTGCTCGGTATACTTTTACCCCTTACTTCAGAGTCTTCTTATTGCTTTCAGACTCCTTAAAATTGAAAGCAACCCCGAGCATGAACTGTCCTGGGCTCGTAAAAACCACACGACAGTACCATTCCATTACTTCAGAGTCTTCTTATTGCTTTCAGACTCCTTAAACTTGAAGGCAACCACGAGCATGAAATGTCCTGGGCTCGTAAAAACCACACGATAGTAGCATTCCATTACTTTAGAGTCTTCTTATTTCTTTCAGACTCCTTAAAATTGAAAGCAAGCACGAGCATGAACTGTCCTGGGATCGTAAAATCCACATGAGAGTACCATACCACTCCATTCCTTCAGAGTCTCCTTATTGCTTTCAGACTCCTTAAAATTGAAAGCAACCACGAGCATGAACTGTCCTGGGCTCGTAAAAATCCACACGACAGTACTATTCCATTACTTCAGAGTCTTCTTATTGCTTTCAGACTCCTTAAAATTGAAAGCAACCATGAGCATGAACTGTCCTGGGCTCGTAAAATCCACACGACAGTACCATTTTATATACATGCTTCTTCTCGTTCCCTAAAGCATGAAGAAGTCCCCCCGTGCCTCTTGGCGCTATGATCGATCCTCTCGGCAGCACCCCCAATCAGGTCTCCTTTTTTCAGAGTATTCTGCAGTCTCCTACCATTTTACCATAGCTTGAATCTCCCTCAGCCCAGTCACCCTCCCAGATCCCATACAGCTCTGCTCCCCTTACCACCAGTCGGTTTCATATGCTTCCCGATCATCCCCGCCATCGTACTATGAACAAAGGAAGTTTGAGTCCACCCACTCTACTTGCCCAGTTATTCCCCCCAATTTATCAATCCTGCCATCAGTACTATCACATTTCAGTTTTTCACCTCGCAGTCCTGTCAAGGACACATCATTGCCTTGATAGTTGCAGGTCTCCCTCTGTCGACGACAGCCCCTCTATTCCAGAGGATAGACCCAGAGGCCCCTGTGCCTTGGACCCATCACCATCTGTGGTGAGGGCCTACAGACCATTTTGGGAGGAGTCATCATTGCCTCTCCGAATGGTTGTTTCTCACATGCTTGACTTCAGCACCTTGATCGCATCGTTGAGAATCGCGCAGGCTTTATATCCCTTCCATTATTTGTCGAACACCCCGGACTTCCCCCGACTCTAGCACATTGGTGAGTCACTTCGAAACGCCCAGTTATATGTTCCTGTGGATGTCTGGGCTGCGTTGGCGATTATATTCGGAAGCCCTTCAGTTCCATGCTTCCTTGAGTACCTAGTTCAGTTCCAGTATAGTGTACCATTGCGAGTATGACCCCTGTCACTCTGCTCCAGCAGCTCATTATTTCCTTTGATACCACATTCAGTAGCACTACTGTCAGTCCAGTGCATCCGTCCTTCAGCTCAGAGATGGCTCGCCCAGCAGTATGTCCCATATGTGTGTTCCTTATGGATCCTTATGATATACACAGTGGTTTTCTATGTATCCTACAGGTCCCTCTTTTCGGGCCTCACAGTTATTTTTATGTATCTTGATACGAGCATGGGTATGCCCGCCTCATCCATATATTGAGATTCTTCCTCATTCAGTATTTGAGGCCATGTATATGTCAGGTCACCATATTTTGGACCCCATTGTTATTATTATGTTATATCCTGATACGAGCATGGGAATGCCCGCCTTGTCCATATGATCAGATGATTCCTCATCCATTGTTGAGGTTATGTACTTTTAGTGCTTGCAGTTGGTTCAGGATCGTTGTTCTGGGCTTCAATTTGTTTCTTCTCTTCTCCACACCCCAGGAAAACCATATATGACTTATGATGTCCATCGGCCATACGATGAGCTCCTGCCCTCGCACATCAGGGGGCAATCTGTTAACACCCAAAAAGTGTTCACTACCTCATCTACCCCACCACATGGCTCATTTGTCCATTTTCCTACCATATTTCCTTTGAAAACCATGAAAATCCCACTAAAAATCCCCCAAAAGGCCTAAAATGCCTCCAAAAAGGCCACAAAACCATCAAAAAGCCTCCAAAAGGCTTAAAATGCCTCCAAAAGGCCATAAAACCCCTTTTTTCCTCCAAAAATATCCAAAATTCCTCTAAAATAGCAAAAATCCCCTAAAAGGGAAGAAAAAATAAAATAATGAGGAAAAGGAGAAAAAAAAAACCCTAAACAGCTTCCCTAAACCACATGGTTTCCAAAACCATGGGCCAGCACTCCACCACTAAAAAACTATAAATAGGTGATGGAGACCCCTCATTTCACATCCACAATCATAAGCACCCTTACTCTGCCAAAATAGCTCGTGAAACCCTAGCTCACCCTTGAGCTACTTTCACTTTGAGAGCCCCTTTTGGCCCATTCCCACCATTGGAGGAAGAGAAGGAGACAGCTGGAGCTCGGAGCAACCCTCTCGGATCACTGCAAAGGGCTTCACCAACCTTCACACCGGAGGTAATATTAATATAAAAACCATTTCGCATCTTGTTTTTCAGTTTCATGTATATGTTTAGAATAGTTTAAAGTTTCTGTTTTAGTATTTTTTAGTTTACACTCATTGAACTGCTACTAAGGAGTCCCTTCTCCTTAGTAGGTGCTCATTTGCACAAGCTAGGGGTAAAACCCTAGCTACAGGTTCTCTATATTTTCGTGCATATATTAATATAGAATGTTGATAATGTCTAGCCCCAAGAGGATTGTTTTTTCATTGGTGGTAGAGAGAAGTATTTTGAGTTGTGAGCTGACCTTGTCGACTTTAGATAGACATAGTCTAGCTTTTTTGATCCACTCAGCTTCTTGTTTTTCCAATTTTGTTAACTTGTGGATTTCTAAGACAAGTTGGTCATCAATGGTTTGAGAGAGCACTTCATTGGTAGCATTTCAAAGTTGTTGTAGTAAATATATAAGTTTGTGTGTCTTATGCATTTTCTCAAAAACATTGTTGTAATATGTTTACGAATTACACAAAACTTATGTGGTTACAACATATTCCAAAGCATATTGTGCTATCATGTCATGTTCTTCTGTAAAGTTCTTATATTGATTTCTCAGCAAAATATAAGTTTCCTCAGCCTAATCTTGTCGTTTCTTATTATGTTTTTCCTATAGGGTTGACATGACACTTTCACATATAATGTAAGATTTTTCAAAAGGGTTGTTGGAGCCAGTCCTCAATGGGATCGATATAATCTAATGGGATAAGTTTTCACACTTAGTCAAGAATGTGGATTACTCTGCTAGTAGTTTTTAATTGTGTTATTTTGCTTCCATTATTCTATGTTTGCGCTCGTGGTTAATTGCATCTGTAATCATATCTAGGTCTTTTTATTTTTATTTTTGGGGGTTGAATGTAGCAACCAGACCAAATTGATCTATGTGTACATGAAGAAGTGGTTTTCATTGTATGTGTTGGAGGCATTGTTGCTTCTTCTGTTTTTCTTTATTTTCCACTTTTCTTTTTCTTTATCATTTTGTTTCTTAGGATATTTATGTTATTCTTTTTCTCTCTTCATCTTCATTGTTTTCTACGGTGTTGGTGCTTCTTGAGTTTGTTTTGCGGATAGAGTTGTGCTAGTATCATTAGCAGGGTTCAATGGAAGTAAGATGGTGTTATTTTGATGGATTGGTGAAACAGTTCAGGGTGGAATTGAGCTAACTATTGAGTCAATTTTACATGGAAATGATGGTGGTAAGTCAGGGTTGTCAGTTGGGTCAAGTTCTCTTGTGACAAAGGTTCTTTAGTATTTCTTGTCGATATAGGTTCAGATGTCAATTTTGGGAGTTGGAGTAAGTTATCTTATGGTTCGACAGAGGAGATGGAGGGACATGGTTTGTCTAACAGGTTCTAGGACAGTGTTGGGGAAGGTTGGCCGACTGGTGGGGGAATGAAAGATGAGGTTTGGTGTGCAAAAATATTTCTTATCATATCAATATTTTTATGTAAGATGGTTTTGGTATATCTGACAATTTGTGTTTCATAGGTGGAGGGTGGTTGAAATTCAGGTAGGTTAGACTTTAGAAGGGATAAGGTAGACTTTTTACCTAAGTGGGATATGAATAGTATTTTTATTATCATTTTTTTCTAGTTGGAAAGGATTGAGGGTAGTTGCATGATGAACTCTTGCAAGTCACTGTCAGTTTGGATTCTTTCTCTTAACATAGTAGGTAATTGTTGTAAAAACTACAGGATTAAGGTTGGAGGTGTAGTAGTTTTCTATGCTGGTTTGATTTATTCTTCAAAACCAAGGGTAGGGGATGGTGGTGGTGGAATATTAGTGAGATCGACAGGTGGTATAGTATTAAACCTAACTTTCTTTGGTGGTACTTCTATTTGGTCTTGTCGTTTCTATTCATATGCAACGAAATTCCCTAGATTCTCTTGTATATGGATCTTACTCTTCATAGCATATTCTAGTATTTTTGTAGTAATGTCAAATAGTTTAATGTTTTCATGTTCAGTCATCTCTCAAAGGATAAGATTTCTCTTTCCTTTCCCTTTTGTTTTCATTTTTCTGTTATGTTGTGCTCGGAATAGTTTGTTTCCTACTCGACAAGTATTTTTCTTTGTTAGTGCATACTCTGGTATCAGAGTATCTAACTCAGTGATCTCCTCAGATTTTTTTTCTCTATCTTGGTGTTGTTGATATGTTGTTAGATAAATCCATAAAGGATTGATATCATCGGTCTTGTCAGGATAGAGAGTAAATCTATTCAAGTGAAGTTGTACTTCATAATATTCCTCCTTCTCTACATCTATCAAGGGTTTGACCATTGGCTAATAGACACATTTTTTTAGTGGTTGTAATTCCAGTTTTGTGTTGGAATTTTGACTAAGATCTTCGTTGTTAGTTTTTCAACATTAAGCTAGCATTATGTTAGGATCTTTACTGAGAGAATAACAAGTACAACAATCAAACACAAGAGACAATGAACTAGTGTTTTTCATCAGGGAAACCATAAATGGAGAAAACCCTGCAACTTCCTCAGAGATAGAATCAGCACATGATGTAAAACCCCAAAATAGTAAGATGCACTTCCGACAGCAGTAATATTCTTCTTGTCTAGCCCCAGTGTCTTCTCTTTCCTCAACTATGCGCTACACTTGTGTGTGTGAGTGATGTGTACTAAATAGAGACCTCGGCTCTCTATTTATACTAATCCGGACATGAATAAAACCCTACTAGGGCTGACCTCTACTAGGAGAGTCTAATAGCCCTAGTTCCCTGAAACTGTGGGGACTTTAACCCTTACACAATCGGACAGTTACCCACTATGACTTGACATGACCTGTTTACATTATTGAATCTCCCAGTCAGAACATCGGGGCATGACAACATGACTCAATTACATAATAGATACATCCCAGAATAAACATCGGGTTACAATACATAAGATACATAGATGAATACATTCTGAAGTTACAAATACATCAACACTCCCTCTTAACTAGGAAGGTATTCTTTCGACGCAATTTCCAGCATTGGTCTTCTTCTCTATATCAACTGGATCATCTTGTCATCTGCATCTCGATTCTTCTGAGTCATCAAGTCATATTCATCTTCAAGTCATCCTCATTCTTTGAATCTGGATCATCATGGGACATCATCATTGGATCTGGATCATCTCTGGATCTAGATCAACATCACTAGATCTGGATCATCACTCAATCTGGATCATCATCACTAGACTGGATCGATATCATCACTCGATTTGGATCTGGATCTTGATCATCACTCGATCTGGATCATCACTACTGGATCTGGATCATCACTCAATCTGGATCTCTCAGAGTCACCATAATTGGATCTAGATCATACCTCGATATGGATCTCATCTTGTCATCATCATGTGTGCTATCTTGTCATAGGTAGTTCTACATATCCAGCCTTCTTTCATGTTGGTTGTAGGCCTAGCCATCAGGTAGGTATTTGCCTAGCACTTACATCTGACCTACTCATTAGAAAGGCATTCCCAACACTTACATTTGACCTACTCATCAAAAAGGCATGCCCAGCACTCACATCTGATCATGTAGTAAACTATAATCACATCAGAAAGTCGTTGCACTCACATCTATCATGGAAGGAACTAATTCCTCTCACCATGATAGAATGGCCTACCCTTACATCTGACATGGAAGGAACTGAATCCTCTCACCATGAAAGAATGGCCCGCACTTACATCTGCCATGGAACGAACTAAATCCTCTCACCATGACATAATGGCCCACACTTATATCTGACATGGAAGGAACTGAATCCTCTCACCATGACAGAATGGCCTGCACTTACATCTGACATGGAAGGAACTAAATCCTCTCCCCATGAAAGAATGGCATGCACTCACATCTGACCTGGAAGGAACCAAATCCTCCACCATGATAGAATTGCTCACTCCTTACTTCTAACCTATTCGTCAGAATGGCTTTGGGACTCATCACTTTCCCTTGGAGGAAACCTCAATATGGAGAACACCAAACTTCTCCCTGAAGTACTCAAACTTCACTCTGGCTAATGGCTTCATCAACACATCATCTATCTATTCCTTCATCGCAACATACTGGAGCTTCACTTCTCCCCTCTGCACCATATCCCTGATATAGTGATACTTGATCTCAATGTGCTTCGACTTGTCATGGAACATTGGATTCTCTGACAAATTCACACAACTCTGGTTGTCACAATGTATACAAGTAACATCCATCTGGAGATCAAATAAATTAGATAGTAGCTTCCACAACCATACTGCCTCACAACTAGGTGAATAAGATGTGGCATACTCTGCTTTACCTGTACTCAGTGCCACACAAGATTTCTTCTTGCTAAACCAAGAGATCATACCTGATCCCATACTGAAGCAACACCCTGAAGTGCTCTTCCTATCGATGGCACTGCCTGCCCAATCTGAATCAACATAACCCTCTAGGTTAATATTTTGATTCGCATCATACTTGAGCCCATAATCAACTGTACCCCTCAGGTACCTCAAAATATGCTTTACAGCAATCAAGTAAACATTTCTCAGATCTGTCAAGAACTGGCTCAAGGTGTTCACAACAAAGCAAATGTCTGGTCTCATTTTCATCAGGTACATCAATGACCTAATAATCTGACGATACATCATAGCATCAATGGACTCTAATGAAGCACCACTCAATAGCTTTAGTTCTGATGCCATAGGTGTGGCCATAGTCTTGCAGTCCATCATCCCAAACCTCTTCAGGATCTCTATTGCATACTTCCCTTGTCCAAGGAAGATTCCATCTACACTCTACCACACCTCCATACCTAGAAAGTAATGCATCATACCCAATTCCTTCATCTCGAACTCGGCAACAAGCTTTCTCTTCATATCAGTAATCAACCCATCCATACTTATCACAAACAGACCATCTACATATAGTAGAAGCATCATTGGGTTTCCATCTTCAACCTTGTAGTAAAGGTTGGAATTTGCTTTACTCTTGGTAAAGCCCAAACTGGATAGAAAGCTATCAATTCTACCAGACCATGTCCTGGGTACCTATTTCAAACTATAGAGGGATTTCTTCAATATACATACATGAGACTCCCTGTCATGTGTGTCAAAACCGAGTGGTTGTTCTACATACACTTCCTCTTCCACTATACCATTCAAGAAAGCAATCTTGACATCCATCTGGTGTATCTTCCATTTCATCACTACAGCCAGAGAAAGTACTAATCTGATGGAAGTGTATCTGGGTACATGTGCAAAGGTTTCTTCATTGTCTATTCCCTCTTTCTGAGAGAAACCTCGAGCTACAAATCTTTCCTTATATTTTTCAATGCTATCGTCTGCAGCTTGTTTGATCTTGTAGATCCATTTGGAAGTTACAACTGACTTCCCATCCTGTCTTGGGACAACATCCCAAACATCATTTTTCATGATCGATTGGTACTCTTCAATGATGGCATCCTTCTAGTATTTTGGTTCTACCACTTCTTCATAATTGGAAGTTTCTTTTTCAATGAAATCACATAGTAAAGCTACATAGCCAAAATAGGATCTGGTCCTCTTTCTTTCTCTATGATTCTCTTCTAGAGCCCCATATATCCCCACACCTTGGATAAGTTCTCGTACCCAAGAAGGTTTCCTCTTATGAATATTCTTGTCCAAAGCTGGATCTACAGGTCTTTGTGGTTCTTCAAATTCTCGATCTTCTTCTCGAGTTTCTTCATTCATGGTTGTATCATGAATTTTGGTTGCTTCTGCTTCTTCAGGTTCTTTAGTGGGCCTCTTTCTATATTTGTTGTAAGCTATGTCTTCATCAAATGTCACATCCCTACTGATGTCAATATTCTTGTATCCTGGGAAATATATTCTATAAGCCTTAGAGCTTTCAGAGTATCCCACAAATATACCCTTATTTCCTGAAGGAAATAATTTAGTCTTCTTATCTTTTGGAATGTGGATGTACACATGATAGTTGAATATTCTGAGATGGTTTACTTCTAGTTTCTTGTCGGATAAGACTTCTTTAGGATTCTTGTTCTCAAGTACTCTATGTGGAGTACGGTTCTGTACATACACCACTGTTCAGGAACTTCCACCCAAAGATGCATAGGAAGGCCTTGATCATGAAGCATTGTATTTGCAACTTCCATGATAGTTCTATTCTTCCATTCCACAATCCCATTTTTTTGTGGATTATAAGGAGTGGAAAAATCCCTCTTAATCCCTGATTCTTTGCATAGATCTTTGAATTCATTTGAAGTGAATTCTCCGCCATTATTTGATCGAATGGTCTTGATCTTTTTTTTTTCTTTTTTTTTTTCAGTATGGTTCTCGATTAATGCTTTAAATTCCTTGAACTTACTGTATACTTCCTCTTTGTTCTTCATGAAGTAAACACATGTCTTCCTACAAAAATCATGAATAAAAGAAACATAATATGCATACCCGCTTAGAGAGTTTGACGACATAGGACCGCATACATCAGAGTGGATGATTTCCAAGATTCCTTTTTCTTTGCTTTCACTGCTTAGAAATGTCTTCTTTGTATTCATTCCTTTCGCACATCCTTTGCATACCCCATCATGTTTTGCTTGGATTTCTGGAATACCTTCGACAACTTTTCATGTAATAGGTAGTGCTCTATAATGCACATGTGTAAGACTTCTCTTCCAAAATTCACTTGGCCCTACTATGTCATGGAACAAGGCTTGTTCTAGATGGCCATTCAATTTGTACAATCCTCCTTCTTGTTCTCCAATCACTACCACATCATCAATATTCTTTCCTTTTGGCCACATAATGAATTGACCATCTATGAATGCTACTTGCATTCCTTTTGCATCTAATGCGGATATGGAGAGAAGTTTCTTCTTAAGTCCTGGCACAAACAATAATTCTTTCATTGTTAGAGATTTTCCAAATTCTAACTTATATGAAGATTCCCCACTACCTTTTATTGGATATTGGTAGTCATCTCCTAGCTTTACCTTGTGAGGTGATTCATGTTCTGACAGTCTCACAAAGGATTCCTTGAATCCAGTCATATGTTTGGAAGCCCCACTGTCTATAATCCAATCATCACTTCCATGAGTAATGTTACCTATGAGAGTGGATATTAGAACATATTCATCCTCACTTGAAGAATCTTCACTTTCATATCTGGATCTCTTCCTAGATGGTTCATCATCCTCTGCAGCATGAGCATGATGTCTTCTTTTGTTTCTCTTCTTTACTATCTTCTGTTTGTTAGGACAATTCCTTGCATACTGTCTTGCTTCATCACAAGTATAGCATATGATCCTAGATACATCTCTTCTAGTGTTATCTTTGTGAGAGTGCTTACCTCTGGAGCTATGAGGTCTTCTTTTGCTTGACTTGGAGTGAGACTTGGAGTGTACCGTGAGAGCTTGGTATTCACTTCCCATATTCTCTTCTCAAGCTTCTATCCAAGATTCTTCTTCAGAGCACTCTTCCCATAGTCTGCTGAACTTGACTAACTTCTTCCTAGCACGGATTCCTTGGATGAAAGAATCCCATGATATAGGAAGGCCATTCAATGTAGTCATCACAATCTCTGCATTTTCCACTTCTTCATCAACTACTTATAGTTGTTATTTGATCTGAGAAACTCTTGTGAAGTAATACTGGATTGTTTCTACATTCTGAATCTTCACATTCTTCTGTTGGTTTCTCAGGGTCATTTTCTGGTTTATGTTCTTCCCTTCAAACAATTTGGTTAGGGAATCAAACATAGCTTTAGGTGTATTGAGAGAGGACACCTATGGGATAAGATGATCCTTGATATAATCAGCAATGATCCTCTTTTCCATAACCATCTTCTTCTTATGTAAGGCCTTTGCCTCATCTCCCTCTGGAACTGGAACCTCCTCATGGATGTAGGAGTCTAACTCATTTTCTTCCAGGACCAGGGAGATCCTATACTTCCAGGGTCAGAAGTTATTATCTCCCTCAATATTTTCATCAAGCTTGGTATGATGAGACATCTTAACTGAGAACCTCAAATGGAAATACAAAATATTTTAGATCTTACCAAGTTCAAGATGTTGGATCTGAAACTTGAGCTGAAATCTTACAAAGCTGGTTCAGGAGCAAATTAGGCTTTTGCTTTTCTGTAGTTTTTTCACCCAAATGCCTTGAAATTTGTCCCTAACTTGGATTTTGGGGAGGAGATCAATCCATCCCTCGGATCACTGAAAAATTCATCTTTTGTGAAAATCCCTAATTTTCAACAGTAGTGACAGGTCCAAAACTAAAAAATTCAGAATTGGATTCTGCTTCGACAGAAAGATGCGCCCTAAGGAGGAGGCTTATTCCACCTTAATTTTGCTGAAAATATGTGGAGGAAGATCCACAAACTAGGAAGCCCTAGTTCCCACAGTTGCACAGTGTCTTCTTCTCAGGTTATCTCTGATACCATGTTAGTTTTTCAACATTAAGCTAGCATTATGTTAGGATCTTTACTGAGAGAATAACAAGTACAACAATCAAACACAAGAGACAATGAACACAATGTTTTTCATCGGGGAAACCATAAATGGAGAAAATCCCGCAACTTCATAAGAGATAGAATCAACACAAAATGTAAAACCCCAAAACAGTAAGATGCACTCCCGACAGTAGTAATCTTCTTCTTGTCTATCCCCAATGTCTTCTCCTTCCTCAACTATGCGCTACACTTGAGTGTGTGATCAATGTGTACTAAATAGAAACCCTAGATCTCTATTTATACTAATCACGACATGACTAAAACCCTACTAGGGCCGACCTCTACTAGGAGAGTCTAATAACCCTAGTGCCTTGGAACTGCGGGGACTTTAACCCTTACACAATCAGAGGGTTACCCACTATGACTTGACATGACTTGTTTACATTATTGATTCTCCCAATCGGAACATCAGGGCATGAAAACATGACTCAATTACATAATATATACATCCTAGAATAAACATCGGGTTACAATACATAAGATACATAGATGAATACATTCCGAAGTTACAAATACATCAACAAAATGTCTTCGAATGTGTGATAGAAGTTGATTTATTTTGTTACTCCTATTGCTCCTTCCAAGTACCAAACTAGTGTGTGATTTAGGGAAATTTGGATATGTTCATTTGGTGGTATACTTCATTGAACATTTTGTGGAAGTCTCCATCTAGTTGTTGGTACCTTTAGAGCCTGGAACAAGGTATCCAACCATATCTTAGCTTTGGAGACACCAAGTCGGCATCCTCTTGGGGAAAATGATTTGAAGTTCCACATAATTGGTCATTTTGGCACAATGAAGTGTTTGTCCCCTACTGGTTGAATATGGGTCATGGCGATCCAGATTATGAGTGACGGATATCAATTTTTTCCCCTTTTCTTGGAATTTAGTGAAAATATTTCTGATTTTTTTTGCTAAGTGCTCGACCCAACTATAAACTTTCCCTATTGTTGCCACATTTTTCACTACCTCAAGCATGTCAATATTAAGTTTGGATCCTCAACTAGTGTTTGTTAATGCAACTGATATGAATTCTTTTGTTATCTTATGTGTTCTATATAGTATCTAATTGACTACCAAACCTATGGAGTTCCCTGTGGGGGTTCCTATGAGTTCTTTGACTAAATCAGGGTTTTGTCAAATGGGTATGGTGTGTCATTTGTTCAAAAATCTAGTGATTTGGATAATCAGGTCACCATTAATCTCGACTAGTGTGTCAAAATATATTTTCCTATTGTGAAATTGGGTTATGATAAATTGGGCAATGACTTCCTTCATTCCTATGAAACTGTCCATAAATGGTGCATTCATGTAATTCATGATGGTGCTAGATGTTAACATATATGTTTCTTCTGTCCATTGGCCATTTGTTTCAGTTCCGCAATTGATGATTTCATTCCAAATTTGTTTCCAATGGTGTTTAACCATTTTGGCATATCATATATTGTGTAGTCTTCTATCCATTGGAGTGCTAGTTTTTCCAAGATGTATGATTTTGTTGGTCATGGATATGTAGTTGTTTTTATTTATTTTGTGCCATTTTATTAGTGGATTGATTTGGATCATAAGTTTTCTATATGGGTTAAATTGTCTCAGTGCTCTGATGCTCAAGTTCTTCGCAGAATAACATCCAAGTCTCCTCTAATCTAGTATTTATAGCGGAGTTTTCTTGGTTAGGAGAATGCTTAGTGGGTTGTGGCATTCATTGTGATACCGATGAGAGAATTAAATTTGAAATACATGTCGTCTGTTCTTTTTTCAAGCAATTTAGACTTTTCGTCTCCATGTGTCTATTTTCATGATGACTTGATTGGACCATTTTCTCTTCATAAGTATAATTTCATTGTTTTTCTTTACCTTTTATCATGCTTCATTGGTTGGTTTTGTGTCGATGTAATCAAGGCTCCCTATTTACCACTTCATGTCTATGCTTCTCATATTAGTGGTCATATTTCCATGATTCTGTTTTGTTGCTTCTTGCATCGATTTAGTCAGTATTATGTATCTAGTCTTTTGTCATGATGATCTTTCCAACATACTTGTTTTTGGTTTCTTCCAGTTTTATATTTCTGTTTTTGTAGTTTTTCTTTTTCTAACTGAATTTTGTAGTTATAACCATTTTTTTTAATACTTTATAGCATTTTAGTTGGGAACCATTGAAAATTTTCCAAAACATGTTTCCTTGTATCCTTTTTAGTCGAACTGATACGTTGGAATTGATTTCTTCAACAATATATGCATCCTCTAATTCGGTGTTTAGGTTTTTATGCTTCCCTTTTGCTTAGCTATTGTAAAGTAGTGTGAAATCTTGAACTGAGATATTCTTGTTCTTTATATTTCTATCATTCCATTCTTTTTGTTGTTGTTTCTGGATTTCTTCGTATTGTATTGTTATTAGTCGGTGTTCTTCGAGTTAGTCCAATTATGCTATTCTTTATTTCCTTGCATGTTCGACATAAATATGTCATAGTTCGTCAATCGTAGGTACTTGCCGATGAAAATGTAAAGGAATGATTGCTTCTTATCCATATACAAGTTTTAATGGGATGTGACCTGTCAATATTTTGTACGATGTTATGCATTCCCATACTAATATAGGTATCTTGTCACCCCAATCATATTTGTTGATATTGCATATTTTTGTTAGGTCTTTGGCTAATGTTTTGTTGAAAGCTTCAATTGCACCATTGGATTAAGGGTGATATGTTGTTCTCTTTCGGTGCTCAATAAAAAAATATTTTGTTAAGATGGTGATTGTTTTATTTACAAAATGTGACCCCTGATCCTTGATCAAGATCAATGGACATCCATATCTTGTGGCAATGTTATCATATATAAATTTAGTGGCTATCTTGCTTGAGAAATTTTATAAGAGTTCTTCCTCTGCCCAATCACTAACATATTCAACCACAGTGATACTATATCTTGCTCCCATCTTTCTACGAGGTGTCATAAATGACCCAATGAAGTCAATCACTGATATTTCAAAGGTAAAGCTTGGATTCATTGATATCAGTGGAATTTTTGTACTTGGTAAGGGTTGACCAATTCTTTGACATCAATAACATTTTTTCACAAATTCTCAACAACCTCTATGTATGGTCAACCACCATAATATTGATTGTTGGATTTGTATTGTTTTTGTGTCAGCTTGAAATTGACCTCCTACCGGTGCATAATGTGCTTCATTGATTATATTTTTTCTTTCATGGTCGAGAAATCATTGTTGTAATACGTCCTCTAGTCCAAGATTCTAGATAAATATATATATTATTGTGTAGGGTTGTTGGCAGGGGTTTTGGCTAAGTGAGTTATGCAGTGTCGCTGCAGCTGCACAAGCTCACGTGACACTGCGCACGGACAGATCAATGCGATGGGAGGAAGAATAACTGCTTTTGAATATTTAATGTATTAATTGACTATGTTTTCTGGACATAGGTCATTAGTAGTTAGAAGTTAGTTATAAGTGGACTTTTGATGTAAAGGTGCAAGCCTATATATTGAGCTAGCTTTGCAAATTGTAGAGGAGAACAATAAGGATCATGATCAAGGCAATACAAGTACAGGTCGATATTTGAGAGTTATCAATATGTTTTGATCTATCTATGGTATTCATGAGTCTCATATTTTGAAAAATATATGACATGTCTATGTCAGATACTGAATTTTGGGATGTAATTAGTCTCCTACTATGGAGAAGAATTATTTGTTTTGGATCTATTGTGCATAATTAATATGACATGATGGTTATTGTCTAAATGTTGTCTTCTGTTTTCCTTTTTTCTATGTTGTGATGTCAATGAGAAGTGCATTGAATCTATTTATCATGTTGCTGCAATGAAATGATGATGCAATCTATCCCAATCCTGTCGCAATTCTGATCAATAATGATGAAGCTTATTAAGGTTGTTTTATGAATGATACTGCTACAATAAATGAATGATGTGATCTGCTAGATCCATAGTTGTGAAGATAAATTGCAATAACTGTCTTAGTTCTTTCGAGTAACTTAGAGTAATCTGATAGTTACCTGGTCGAAACCGTGGATTCCATATCTTCCCTTCTTACTTCCAGAAACATGGTTCCGAAAGCTCTCCCTTGAACATCCCGGGTGAGACTTCATCCGCTCTGCGGATGTTGCTGGGTAGGGTAAAACCTATCTGGGCCGGTTCTCAAGGAGGTCGCGCTGGTTGGGTGTCGATAGAACAAGAACCCTTGTCGACGAGGATTTGTTGGTGGGTTTTTCCAACAAATGGTTTCGTTGTCAAGACCGAGTTGTGTTACACTAAAAATATGTTACTTGCATGTGATAGGATCCCTAACACAAGACATTTTCCCTCAAATCCCAAACTAAGGAATGTATCGGCACTAAGGCACATGGTTGTAAGATCTTTCATTTATTTTCTAATAAAAAGTTTATTTCCTTCCCACATGTTTTTTGTGTTGATCTCACATATATGTTATTGGATTCCTTAGTCACTAGTATGGATGTGTAGATGATTTTCTGGTAGCTTTCATGTCTTTGTATGTTTGATATGTTTTATAGGTATACCGGTCCTTCATCAGAGTTACATTCCAGGCATCTATAATGTTCAGGGAAGGTATTGAACCGAGTTATTCACTCATTTGTTCTGGATCTGAACCATTCAGACTAGAAGAACAACTTCTGTCCGCAGAAGGTGATATATTCTTGGTAAAAGTTGCTATGGAAAGGAGGATATGTTTTGGCATTCAACTCAACTGGAGATCAATGAGTGGTTTGGTCTAAAAATGCAAGAGTTTGCTGAAACAAAAAAATAGAATCCAAAGCTATCGACAAGAAATTGGTTGGACAGATATATTCATGATGGTCCTCATGAATGGTTCTTCTATGAGTTTCCTATCGTCTTGTATGAGTGGTTGGCGAAGTTTGCTTCTAAGAAGAAAAACTTCCAAGGAGGAGAGCCTACATCTTGGACTCCAGAGCTGATCAAGGAATTACAAGTAATAGACAACAAGGCTTCATGGGCTGTTGAGGTGTGTTTGGATAGTACCTTGGAGGGATAAATTTCCAAGTTTGCAGTTAATACCAATAAGTCATTTAGTGAAGCATAAAGGGAGTTGTTCAACGGACCACAAGGTAGATTTTTGTTGTCTTTGCAGCTATCTATTAAACAACTTGTATGTGAAAAATGTATTCTAAAGATGGACCAAGAGTAGTGGAACTATGGTGTGTGGAGGATGTAGACACGACGACGAAAGGGGGGAGACACATGGAAAGGTAAGGGGTAGATGGGCATGAGTTCTGGTGAGATTGTGAATGTCACCGAGGAAACAAGTGGTTGTACAAGAGGAGGATGAAGGTTTCAAGAGAAGAGGAAGAGGATAGGATAAGGTCCTACTACGATCAAAGTGCGATACTGCAAAGAGAAACCACATGGGACAAAGCGACCTTTTAGTGACAACGAGGATGAACAGGCCCAACCTACGCCCAGAAGGATGGCAGGCTCGAACCCCAATAGTAACATGTCCACACCTCTGTGCACTACTCCACCACCAAGAATAAATGCACATTCTATGTCAACTTGCCTGATGTGTCAGCAACACTCTAGCAGTAGAGTACCAACTGGAGGAAGAAGGCATAGAATGGTGGGAAACGAAATAAAGTTACCAATATTTCATGGAAATGACACGGATGACCCAGAGAAATACTGGTTCCTGTGTAAGGTGAACTGGACAGCCCAACAAATGGTGGATGATGATATCAAGAAAAGGCAGCTGGACACAACCCTCAGGGGTTGTGCACTGGATTGGTACATGAGATTCATGGTGGCTCCTTAGGGAGGTACAACGAAAACATTGGATGAGATCCATAAGGGTTTATTTGAAGAATTCAAGAAGATGAATTATGAGGCTCAGTACATCACTGAGTTGTAAGAAATCAAGCAGTTCCCCAATGAAACAATTTTGGACTTTGATCAATGGTTTAAGATGTTGATGGCTCGAGTCAGCTTCCAGATGAGTGATGTTCAACACAAAAATTGGTTCATCGCCACACTTGTCCCACATATAATACAACTGATAATGCAACAAAAGATTGTGATGCAGAGTGAGGCTTTGAAAATCACAATGAAATTAGAAGCATCACTGGTAGGAGAAACTATAATTGGGATGAACTATATTCAAGCATAGTTGGCCAATCTAATGCTCCAACTTCAAGATATAAAGAAGGCTAAGGAATATCATGATGTTCTTTGGTGCACCTAGTTTCGTGTGGATGGACACACCAAGGATACATGTCCGACGTTATGAAATTATTTTCTTTTAGGAGCCATGAACCCATTGAGATGCGTTAGTGTACCATGGTGCCCCATATGTTAGGTCTATGGGAATTGTCATGAGAACTGAAACTACATGCAAAATATGGTTACCAAGGAAGAGAGTTTGTAATGTACCTTTTGTTGGTCAATAAGACACGATGATAAAAACTGTCAAGCTTATGAATTGCTCCAAGAAAGGACATATGATTCATACTTTGTGAAAGGTGAGGACCCCTGGGAAATGCAAGTGCAACCATAGATGGAACAAATAGAAACTTAGGTGTAGTATACGTTGCCTCCCTAGATGCAGTTTATCCCATCACAACCATAGCAATAGTTTACCTTTCAAATACAGTTTCCACCGCAGCCACAGTTCGTAGTGCAACAATAGTTTACGCCACAACCACAGTATAATCAAGTACCGCTAATTCATCCTTAGCCACAATATGTTCAAGCTGCGTACTATGTCTAGAAACAACCGAATCCCTCGTAGCAGTAGTTGGCCTAGCCTCAATTTCAGCAAGGAGGAGTTCGAGGAGGATTCTGCAGATGATTCAGGGGACGAGGAGGAGGCTTCGATCGAGGACGACCATGATGTTGAGAATCAATCCAGTGTTATGCCTGTGGAGTAGTCGGGAACTATGAGAGGGAGTGTCCTCATGCGCATTGTACATACTATGCACCCAGTGAGCATAATGTTGAAAATCACCCTCATCTGATTGCAAAGTGGTAGGCTGAAACATTCCTCAGTTGCAAAATGCAAAAACTCAAAACTAGCCACCATTCTAAGTGCAGAACCAACTGATGGTGCAGAATTAGATCCCTCCCTAGACTCAGAATCAATCAATGAACCCACTGCTGAATTAGAACCCACCATTGAATCAATCCCAGAACCTAAATCAAGAATTGAGGTTGCAACA
Source organism: Pseudotsuga menziesii (assembly GCA_001517045.1). Lineage (NCBI taxonomy): Eukaryota > Viridiplantae > Streptophyta > Pinopsida > Pinales > Pinaceae > Pseudotsuga > Pseudotsuga menziesii. Next base: position 103,955 of record LPNX010440728.1, on the reverse strand, counting down.
ATTCAAGTCGAACCGCAAACGAAGGATGTCAACGTTGGGGTTGTCACTCGCATCGGTGCGATAACTAGAGAAGATGGGCCGTGTCAGTAATTTTGGCTTGCTAGAAAGAAAAAGTTAGCATTTGATATTGCAATGGAGAAAGAGACCTTCTTCGAGGCCAAACATGAAATCGGGAGAAATCAAGGTAATTTACCTATTATCGAAATGTCGTATGCTTTTGATCCATCGATAGAGGCAATACCATCACGACAACATGGTACCTTGCAATAGTTATTTGAGAGTTGTCTATTGCTGGAAAGCAATCCTGAATCCCTTGTCGAGATTGAGAAGTTGTTGTACCACTAGGATAAGACATTGAAGGATTGCATGGTAAACTCCTTACAAAATAGGAAGATAGGAAAGGAGATGAGGATGAACATATAGATCGGAGATTATGAGGTTGACTTAGTTATTCTAGATCTCGGATGAGATGTAAACCTTTTGACCAAGCAAACTTGGTAGCCGATGGGGAAGCCGGCATTGGGATGTGTTACCACCTAAATTGTACTTAGTGGTTTTTTATCAAGTGAGACAGGTTAACCGGATAGGGATAACTTGTTCGGACCTCAGAAGACCTGTGGAAGTACTTATGGGAAGTGCTTGTTGTATCATATCACATGTTCATACCCCATGGGGGAATTGTAATAAATGTTCTAGCATGATAGTGTCTGTAAAATACTCAGTCTCTTAGACTTCATTTGTCAATTCGATCAGCCTAGGGTGTTTTTTCCCTTGGTTATTATTGGTTGTTGAACAAGCGACTAATAATTTCTGAGTTTTTCACTCCATACCTCCAAAGTTGGGGTGGTCGGCTTGGAATTTAGGCCTATTGAGGTTATTAGAGTATATGTGTCAATGTATAAGCATTCTAGACATCATTTTTTAGTCATATGAACATGTCTAAGTTCCCCTAGGTGTTTTTCAATTTTTCAATTTTTTAGTTTTTTCAGTGTTTTTTATTAAATTTTAATTTTTCCAAAACTTAGGCTATTTTTTAATAGTTTAATTGGAAAAATTGATTTTGTAATAAAAGTAGGCCAAATAATTGGTTTCAGTCATGTAGGTGCTCATTTTCAAGCTAAGAGCACCATGTAAACCCATGGACCCACTATTTCCTAGTTTTGAGTGATTTTCCATCACTCAGGTCAGAAATCCCCAAAAATGAATTATTGATGATTTTAATTAATAAATTGATGAATAATGGAGCAAATCCAAAATCACAGATCAATGGATTTTCAGCCAATTTGATTGAAATCAGTCAGATCTGAAGCAGATTGACTGGATCTGACAAATCCTTGACTGAAGGAGGTGATCAAATCAGATCTAGAGTTGATATTGAGCATCCTTTATGGGGAATTTCTCCCTCCCTCTCTCCTCCACATGTTTTTGGCTCAACTGGATGAGTTTTGGGGGATTCTTCAGTCAACAGGTTGAGGTGTCAGTCAGATCAGCCCCTTGATTGACAGTTGCACTCAATGAGACTCAGATCTGGCTCAGCTAGACACAGATCAGGCATTGATGGACTCTCCTTTAGCTGATTTGATGTGTCTCCTTGGGATTTGTGCCCCCCCTGGGATGGACTGAAGTGATTGCCATTGTAACTCTGTATTTGATCATTATTTGCGAATAAAGAAGATTTGGAGGCTATACTGTGTAGTGATTTTGATTGTGTGGATGCTCAGTGTTATGCTACTGATGTGGTAGCTGCAACTTCTTGCCAAATTCTGTGTTCTGGCTTCAAGGATTCGACTAAATCTAGTAAGGGTATAAACTAGGAAATCTAGATTGTTTAATCTTGTTTATCCATATGATGTATGCTCAAAAATATTAGTTATATGCTTAAATAAGGTTATTTCTGCATAATCTCTCATTTTTGTTGCTTTATACATCCATATCCAGATCTCACAAGGTTTGTGCAGGCTTGTGTCATTTAGTTGCAGGTTCCCGATTGGATGAGGGTGTGGATCTATATTGACTCCTTTCCTATCCAATAAGCTCAATACTTTGTCCCTCAGCACTCCACGAAAGGGCCTCCTTCCAGCTTGCTCCATTCAAGCAATGATCCGACCTTCTCTCCTCTTCTTCTCATTTCTACAAAAAATCAACACTTTACCCGGTTACTTTTTTAGTTCATAGTTTTGATTTCATTTGGATATGTTTCATCAAAGTAAAATATACATATATATAATATTTCATAGCTCATATCCTATATCTTGCACTTAAAAAGGTTTCATAAGCATCCTAGATCTAGCTGTAGGGAAATCGTCTTTTTTGCATGAATTTTAAAGAAAACTTGTAGATCACATGCATTAGATTTCTTTTTCGCTGTTACAAAATTTAATATTCTGCAATTTCAGTGCAATTTAATTGTCTGCACAAACAGCAATCCAAGATCCCAAGGAAATCTTGCTTTCCTTGGTTCCTTTTTCGCCGATTTAGCTAGTTTAACTTCATTATTTTTTGAGATAAAGTAGGCTGATCCAAAGGTACTCTTAAAGTGATTTTGGGAATATGTTATTCTAAATTGCTTACTTTCATTTAGCAGGTCTGACAGAAAGAAAAGGAATCTGCTGTCCGAGGTGGTCTCAGGAGCGTTCAAATCCCCCCAGGGGTCTCCCTTTTCGCTAAAAAATATTAATTGTTTTGAAAAATTGTAAAAACTTGGTTTCAACGTGTATAAGGACCAAGAAAGTTCTGATTTATCAGTGCTTTGATATTGTAACCACTGTAATAAAATCATTCTTTGAATAGGCTCTTTTGATCCCATTCCCCATCCCCCCTAGGGGGATTTGCGTCCGTGTCCTTTTCGTCGCTTTCTACTTATTTATTTTCAAACTAGTATGGATCTAGTATATAGGGTAGTATAATATATTTCATTATTTATTCCATACTCCATATCTTACATTTCAAAGTAATCATAATACTTACCCCACGATTTCCCGAGTGACCCGAAAGGGGAAAGAGATTCGTGGTAGGATTAATTAAGAAACTAGAATTGTGTATCCGTTTGATTTTTTCTATCTTTTGTTTATCAAAAAATTTAAAATTAAACCCTCCTTGATTCCCTGATTGAGATCCACTTGGATTGAAAGAGGTTCTTGGAGGCTTTTCTTTTAAACAAGAACATCCAGTTTAAAACTTACTAAAATCGACAAGATTCCAGTGTGTATGCTCTGCACTTGGCTGCGGTTCGTCCGATCAGTCAAGCTGTATCAAAAGCACTTGGGTGACTAGCATAATTAGGACTCACCCTCCCCAATTGACAAACCATCAGGTGAAAATCCAACACCTCGATCAAACCTTTACGGTGGAAAAATACCCAAAGGAAGCGGGAACTTCTGAAAAGTGACCTTGGGGCACTGATCTTTGTCACACCCTAATGGGTGTGTTATGAAAAATAGCCCCAGAGACTCCATTTCAGCCCACATATTCCTTGTGGGTAGCCATGAAGTTTTTGTTTTGGACATACTCCAAGTACTCTCGGGTATATCTGGAGTCCCCCGTTTAGCCTAATTTAAAGAACTCATACTTCACTTTTAACTTAAAACATACCAAGATGCAATCACAAAACATTCACTCCAAGCACATGCAAGAACATTTATCTTATTGATTTGACTCCATTCTAAGGCACTGGTCATTTTTTTCTTTATATATATATATTGTGTATCAGCTTTGTGCTTTCGTGTGTTTATCTTCGTATCTTGTCATCTTTAATTGTCTATAGTTAAAATATTCAAACTCCTAAATAACTGATTCAGTTTAACATCACCAAAATAAGAAACCATCCTTAGTAACTTAATAGGGTCTACCCCCCTTGGCTTCGTTAGGAGTTGAGCCTAAACGGAGGAGTCAAGAACAAGGTGACAGCCTTGACTCGAGACTTGCCCCCAAGGACACACCGAGTGGCTTGAAGATTTCTTCCATGTGACCCAGGTGTGTGAAAAGGTGGAAAAAGGATGGTCTCTGATACAACTACGACTAGTGATTCAAGCAAAGGTTCATCCCATTGGTTTCCTCTCAAATGTGGTTGTCGATGTTGAGGGTATGAAAACATGTGCTGATTTTGATGTGATAGAAATGGTTGAAGATGGAGGTTCATGTCCCACACTACTAGGGATTGGGTGGGATAATGATAGCATGGTGGTTATCAATTTCAAAAAATAGGTTATGACATTCAAGAACCAGTATGTCATGGTCATTGCTCCCATGGACCCTCAGGAAAGACACCGGTGTATTGAACCTGTGAGGGATGAAGCCGGTAGAAGTTGGGATCATGCCTATAATATCTCTGTAGACTATATACACCCTACCATCGATGGTGAAATTGGATGGCACAGTGATAGTTCTGTGTCCTCTGATTTTGATGATGCTTTGGAAAATTGGAAAAATAGGGTGCATGAGGTGTCATTACGAAAATGCGAGTTGATCACACAATCTCTATGTTGCATAGCAACTGAGACTGTCAAGTTGTGAATTTATGAAGGGCTGATAAAGTTATCAAAATTCCTTCGAGAATTTGAAGAGAAAGTGTTTGAACCACAAAGGGTATTGGCCCTAGATGTAGCACTGAAGGATACCTCGGCCCGATGGTGGGAGACACAAAAGCAGACGATCCATTATTGGGGATAGTGTCAGAGATTGATTATGGTGCACTTCAGTGATTCGAAGGTCTATCATGCTGGGAGATATGATGGATGGAATTACCTAGCTAGTCATTTCATGGAATGTCAGGCCTTATGGGTGCCATAGCATAAAGATGAGTGGGTCAATGCTTTTGTTCATACTCTGGACGAGATGTCGAGATCCTTGTATGTAGCGATAGAACTACACAAAGCTATAACAACTTGGGAGTAGTTGTCTATTTTCTTTTCTACGATGTTTAGTTTCCAGGATTCCAACCCAGAGGTACATGATGCATTGCAAATCATCCACGACATAGTGCTGAAGGTCATCCCTATCACATACCCAGTTGATCCACTTGTGCACTGTTCGATGCAATAAATGACGACATGTTACAATCTATCTAGGGAACCTGAAGATGATGATGAGTTCCATAATGTTAATATTCCTAAGTCAAAAGGAAGCCACGATGTTGCAGCACCACACATACCGATGGAGTCGATGAGTTAGCCATTGAATATTAGGAAAGTCCACATTGGGTCAGAAGAGCACCTAAAATTTGCCAATATTGGGGACTATTGGGATGAGGAAATAATGGCCAAAATCATGGACCTACTGCATGAATTCCAGGATATTTTTTCTAACACAGTTCTTAGCAATGAAGGGGATATTAGGGGACCCGAGGGAGATGAAAATTTCATTGAAACCAGATGCAAAACCTGTGCGACAGAGGACGTATCGACTGAACCCATGATATAAGGACCATGTGAAGGCTGAGATTGATTGGATGCTCGATGGTGGGATCATCGATTCCGTCGAAGAATCAAAGTGGATACACCCTATGGTGGTTCAGGATAAAAATATAGGCAAAGTCCTCATTTGTGTCGACCTAAGAAAGTTGAATGATGCCTGCATGCATGATCCATTCCTGACTCCATTTACAGATGAGGTCCTTGAAGGAGTAGGAAGCCGAGAGATGCATTCCTTCACAGATGGATTTTTGGGGTACCATGATATCTAGATTGCTAAGGAGGATCACCATAAGACCACGTTTATCATTGAATGGGGTTGTTTTCAATATACAGTCATGCAGTTTGGGCTGAAGAATGTGCCAACAATATTTTCTCGGGTAATTGTCGCTGTGTTTAAATAATTTATTTCGAAGTTCCTGCAAGTATATATAAATGATTGGATAGTCTATGGGATAATTAGGGACCATCTCAGTAACATGCGATTGATGCTAGAAAGGTGTCGACAACATCCGTTTCATTAAGTTCTAAGAAGTGCATTTTCTGTACACTGTTTGGAATGTTACTTGGACACATAGTATGTAAGAAAGGTATTTTGGTTGATCCAATGAAGATTGTGCTAATTCTTATTTTTCCACCGCCGATGAATGTAAATATGCTTTGGGCGATGCTAGGGAACACGGGGTACTATCACAAGTTCATCAAGGGATACGCTGCGATTACTGCCCCTATGGAGAAGTTATTAAAGAAGGATGCTGCATTTGAGTGGAGTCAAGAATGTCAAGGAATTTTTGACACACTGAAGGCCAAGATGGCCTCTGCACCCATACTGGTATTCCCCAATTGGAACAAGGATTTCCATGTGCATGTCGACACCTCTTCTGTTGTGTAGGGGGTTGTGCTTGTGCAACCAGGTGAGGGTGACCTGGACCACCCAATCACATATGCTAGTAGGAAGTTGTCATTTGTTTAATGAAATTACACAACGAATGAAACAGAAGGCTTGGAGATGGTTTATGCCTTACAAAAATTCACGCACTATTTGTTAGGTGTTCACTTTAAGATGTTCACTGATCATTCTGTCTTGCAATATTTGGTTAATAAGCCTGTGTTGGGGGGAAGGTATGTCCATGGATACTACCTTTTTAGGAATTTGAATTTGAAATAGTTGTGAAGCTAGAATGGTTGAATGTTGGTCCTAACCACCTATCCGCATTGAGACCGGAGAAGAACCTACCAATATTAATGACAACTTACCAGATGCGCAATTTTTCCATGTTGATATCACAGATGATCATTATGCCCCAATAATTCAGTTCTTGGCCACTAGTGTTGCCCCAGAGAACCTGTCAACTAGCCAAAAGAACCAGTTGGTAGTAAAGGATTCAGATTTCTAGCTGATTGCTAGGCAGTTATACAAAATTGGACCAGATGAAATATTGCGACGGTGTATCCTACCGTATGAGCAAGGACCCATTCTAGAAGAAGCACATGTAGGAATCGCGGGAGGTCACTCTGGAGGAAGGGATACTACGTGATGGAATATGGTGGCCTACATTGCATAATGATGCCGCAGACTATGCACAGAGTTGTGATGTCTTCCAGAGTGTCAATAAACCATTGCGGTGGGATGAGATGCCACTTGTGCCGCAAGTAACTATACAACCTTTTGATAAATGGGCCGTGGATTTTGTGGGTTGAAATAATCCACTGAGGAAGAGGACTAGTGTGTAATACATCATTACTACAACTGACTAAATGACCAGGTGGGAAGAGGCCGCACCAGTTGTGGATTGTACCTCTGTGACAGCAGCGAAGTTCATATTTGAGAATATTGTGACACGGTTTGTGTGTTCTAGGATATTGATGAGTGACCAAGGAAGTCATTTTATCAACCGCACTGTGAGAGCGCTAACTAGGGAGTTGTAGGTGCAACATAAGAAAATCACTCCATACTATTCGCAGGAGAATGGGACTATTGAAGTGTTCAACAAAATTTTGGAAACAACGTTGACAAAGGTATGTAATTCTAATCGCGATGACTGGGACTTGAAAATTCCAGTAGGGCTATGGGCCTTTCGTACCACTTGTAAATGACTTACAAGACAGACACCATTTAAGTTGGTATATGGACAAGAGGATGTTATGCCCATGGAATACATTTTTCCTAGTTTGTGCATCACTGTGGTGACTGAGATGGATGATGCAGAAGCATTAGAAGAGCACATTGCATAGTTGATCCAGCTTGAAGAGGACCTCTTTATTGCAGGCTTCTAACAACGCATTGTGAAGGATCGACAGAAGGCATGGCATTATCTCCGCATTAAGAGTAAATATTTTGCGAAAGGTGATTTGGTGCTGTTATACGACAACAAGTTCATGAATCATCTTGATAAGTTACAAATGCGCTGATTAGGCCCGTATCTTCTTCATTCCATTACTGTTATAGCAGATTTCACCACACTAGGTGAATCACACATTGTATGGCCTTCCCCTATCCCGCTGCAGACTCATTATCCCCTATGGACCACTTTTTGTCTTTTGATGTATCCTTGATCATCCCTAAAAACATAAGAAAATTGATATACGCACCTTTTTCCCCGATAACCGCGTACATACGTGGATATTCCCCTTATAGTCACGTACATCGGGATGTGTGCATAATCCAAATCCTTTTGGAGTTTTCCTTGACTTGGATCCGACTCATATGACTCCTGGCATTCCATATGCCTTGAGATCACACGGATTCGACCTTTCAATATCCCTTTGAAAAGCTATATAAGGAACCCCTTGGTAAATTGAAAGCATAAGAGAGAATTGAGAGTAATGAAACTATAGTCCATTGTCGCCAGAACTTATGCTTGAGTCTGCATCCCTTTGTCCCTTGGAGCACTGTTGTGTTCTTCCCAAGCTTGCCTTTTGCTAGTAAGATTGCTATCGAAGTGATGGAGGATTGAGGTGGTGGAGGCCCAAGTGGGGGATTCAGTTTCTCCGGTTCGCAGACGTGCCGTCATAGGTTGTCACTTGTAATCTCTGATTCATATTAATAGAAATATCTTTTCCTGTCCAGTAATGTGTATTTGAATGAATATTGTATCCATTGGAATATGTCAAATGCTTTTACATTATTGATTATATATGCTAGAATAGATCTAACACCATGAAATATAGTATGCTTGTATTGTTTACTTGTTGTTGAGGACATGTTATAACAATTCAAGCTGAAAATTGGAAAGCTCAATGGGGATCTACTTCAACCGTCCGGAATAAGGTATGAGGTTCGATCCTTTAGTGTTAGATGTTTTTATTTCTATTGCATATTGGGAAAGATTGATTTCTAGAGTCTAGCTGTCTGTTGTGGTACCCCAAGCCATAGGAATTTCTCTCCATAACAATTACTTCTGTGGGTGCGGTTTAGTTACAATAATTAGATGGTGCAGTACTGCTGACTCTCGTCAATGGGAGTTGCTTAAAGCCCTATAGGACAGGCTCAAAGCTACGCACTGCTTGAGGCGGTAGAAAAAAAAAATGAAGGAATTTTTTAGATAGCATCAAGGTGAGCCTAGGGGAAGAGGCCACGCAAGGATAGAATTTAGTAGCAACAGAAGGGAGACCACCTACGACAACAACAATGCTATGGGTTTGTTAAATAATCAATAAATGCAGATATTTAAAATAGTTAGCTGGAAGTGCTTGTTGAAGTGACACACATTAATGGACGATCCAACCGTTAGTAGGGTTAGACTGCCTATGGATTTGGTGTCATTACTGCTAGATTTGGTCATAATGGACATGGTGGATTTGATAATGATGATTTAGAATTGGGAAATGGTTGTCAAAATCATGTGGGGTGCAGAGGAAGGAATTTTTCAGAGAAGTTCAATCAAGTGACAAAAGTGTTGAGATGAGTACATTTGAAGAGTATTGAGTGCGAGTTGCATAGTAGATGTGCAAAGTCATCGGGTGCATAGCAAGCTTATGAGAGTGCGACATGCTGAGCGATGCCAATGCAATTGATATTTTCAATGAGAAAGAATCCCCCATTTGTCCCACAATCGTTGAGGAGGAAGTCACAAGCATGTCGATAGGCTCTTCATCGATCCCTAGAGGAAAGCAGAAGGATTAGAAGCCTAGTTTCACGCCCCCATAGAAGAGGAACACCCACACTTCGGCTAGAGTGCAAGGACAGGGACTGCACAGACTGGTTGTCGATATTAGGAGATATAGAGTCTATGGCACCCAGGGGTGTCTCTGTCAATGATATCCTGGGGTATGTCTATCCAATGCATATAGGAGTGAGGCTGAGGCAGCCCATGAAGGTTCAGAAGTTCCCACCCAAATTTTTGCCGTTGCTGGAAGGGATGACTTGCTCGGTAGCTATCATCCCTTCCTTCATCAGGCTAAAGTTTTGAATACCACAATTTCGATTGCTCAAATATGTCCAGGGTGAGCTCTATGAATCAGTTTTGATGGGTCCCGGTGCACCCATTCAGAATATTCCTCAACCATGGGCGAGCGGGTTGAATAAATATAGATTCTTGGGGCTCATTAATATGCCCCACTTTGGGTGACTAAACGAATCTCATGCATGCATTAAAAATATCTTGGCCTGCTTTCATGGTGGGATGCTTTGGTTAAATGAGCCCATTCCTTCCAAGGTTGACTTAATCATGAGCATTATGTGCTTGACAGAGGTTAGGGAAGATCTGACGCAGTATATCCATGGGTGAGATACTAACAAAAATCTTACCAAGCAGTTGTAGGAAATATTTGGCCTGCAGTGTGATGGCCATGCCTATCATATCGACATCATTAATTCACAGGCAGTGCGTATCGAGGTGCACATTTTAGTCAAAAATATTATCCGGGGGACTCAGGAATGGTCTCATGTGCACAAAAATACACAGAGGGTGTGCAAATGAACTGGTCCTTATTTCTTCTCAACCAGTTTCATGATGATACTCTTACTGCTCAGGCCAGGCATTGATTTTACTATAGTTGGTTGTTAATTCTCATTGTGCTTATTGCATGGATGGAACTAGAAGATTATCAGCTGATGGGAGTCAATGTAGTGAAGGTATGCTGAGGTACACACTATCAGAATTTGTCGTGGTTTGAGGAGCCCAGTCGACAGATGGACTGTTCGATCCATTTTTGGGTCTATTGGGAAGCGCTGCAAGCTGTAGTTGTAAAATTTCCCCACTTATCCATTTACACAGTAGCCAAGTATCAGTGTCTCATTCAATTCTCTATCAAGCCTCATTCCATTTATATCCAGGCATGACGGGACCCTAACAAGTAGTGGCTACCTCTGGCCTAAAAAGTCACTGATGAATAATTGGATGCTCTCATTAAGGAGTGGCAGATTGAATGGTGCAACCCAGTGAGCCAGGAAGAACTCTCTAAGAAGCCACCAATTGATACCCCTAATGATCTTGTCCAGAAGGAGCTAAGTTTTCATGACTCTGATAATGAATCGTCGATGGAGCCCAAGGCCAAAGCACAATGCATGTGGGAGGAAAATCGAACCAAACGGCACCAAGAATATGATGTGAGTAGTTGTACCCGATCAGGGATGGGGGACCAACTGCAATGGCTCACAAAGCAGTCACTAACTCCTTTAAGGCTGCAACAAAATCGATACGAGAGTCCAACCAAGATAGGTTTGTTGTGGTAAGAGATAAGTTGAATTTTATTTATGATTTTGTTTCCAGGAAAACACCCGAGAAAGATGTGATGCGGGAATTCCCTTCGATCAGCACTGAGCCATGGGCTAGGAACATTCAAGTTCCTTTGACTGCGATCGACATGGGGAGTGAATAAGTGAACCTGTTACTATGGATGCTCGGTAGCATCACCTTCAATCTTAACAAGTTACCCGCTCAAACACTTGTGGAGCTGTAGAATTGGCCACCCAAGAATTGTAGGATAGGTAGAAGGAGATTCATGATGGGTATGTGTAGTCCCAAAGCGCAACCAAGAAGCTGGAGAAAGAAGCAGAGGAGTTGCATCAGGTCCAGGTGCAGCTGGTGGAAGAGAAGGTACAATATATTGAAGCACTGAAAGCAACATAGGCCGAGATGCAGCGTAAGGCTAATAAGGAAATCACTGAGCTTAAGAATACGTAAGACCACCTTATAATTGAGAAGGCGTAGCTATGCGTAAGTTGTCGTGAGGTCGATCAAGTTATTGATGAGGCCTATCAACATATATTTTAGAGCACGACCAAGCTTACTGCAGTCACTAAGGCCAAGCAACTTGGGAAAGTTATTGTCCAGCTCCAGGACACCAGTCTTCCGTTCAATGCCCTATTCCATCTAGAGACGCCATCGGAACAAGTTGTCGAACAGAAGGATACAATTGAGGAGATAGAGACCCATTTTGAAAAAATGGAGAAAGAAGCAAAGACAATCATAGAGGCGACAATGCAGTTCTCGCAATGCATTTTCCAAGACGAACAGCTTGAAAATTTGACCACACAGGTGCAAGAAGATGAAGGATAGTTGACAACACTGAAGATGTCATTGCAAGCATTTCCACTCATGATGCAGATCACATGGTCTGAAGAGTTAAAGGACCTATAGCAAAGAACATCCCATGCCCAAGAAGGCCAACAAAAGCATTGTTCCTGGTTGGATGAGTTTCAAGAAGTTGGTGGGAATTTGGTTGTCAAAGACGTTGCAACGCTGCAGGAAATAGAAGAAACTTGGAAGATGGTCGATGGAAAAGCTGGGGAAGCATACCTCATGTAGCAAGATTTTCTCAATTGTCAAAGTGCCACCAAAATATTCCAGCTCCAAGTACGAGATATCTTGCAGCAATTTGAATATTTCAAGGACAAGACATCGGCATATACCCTGTCAACCTAACATGGCTCGAGGACAATCCACAAGACTCTGTTGGGGGGCCGTTGGCTGGTGTTTTGGGTAAGTGAGTTGCGCATCATTGAAGCTGATACACAAGCTCGTGTGACATCACACGATGCCAGATCAGCGCAATGGGAGAAATAATAACCACTTTTGAGTATTTAATGTATTAATTGACCAAGTTTTGTGGACATCGGTCATTATTAGCTAGAATTTAGTTAGAAGTGGACCTTTTATGTAAAGGCACAAGCCTATATATTGAGCTAGCTTTGAAAATTGTAGAGGAGAACGATAAGGATCATGATCAACGCGATACAAGTCCAAGTCGATATCTGAGAGTGATCAATCTATTACAATTTATATATGGTCTTGATGAGTCTTCTGTTTTGAATAATCTACAATCTGTCTGTGTTGGATACTAAATGTTGGGATGTAATCAGTCTACTGTTGTGGAGAAGAATTGTCTATTTTGGATCTATTGCACAAAATTAATATGACATGATGGTTGTTGTCTAAATGTTGTCTTATGTTTTCCCATTTTCTTTGTTGCGATGTCAATGAGAAGTGTATTGAATATGTTTATGATGTTGCTACAAGGAACTAATGATGCTATCTATCCCAATTTTGTCTCAATTCTGATGAATGATGATGAAGGTTATTAAGGTTGTTTTATGAATGATACTGCTGCAATAAATGAATGATGTGATATATTAGATCCGTAGCTGTGAAGATGAATTGTGATAATTTTCTTAGTTCTTTTCAGTGACTTAGAGCAATCTTATAGTTATCCAGTTGGAGCCGCAGATTCCATATCCTCCCTTCTTACTACCAGAAACTTGCTTCTGATAGCTCTCCCTTGAACATCTCGGGTGAGACTTCATCTGCTCTATAGATGTTGCTAGGCATGGTAAAACCTATCTAGGCCGGTGCTCATGGAGATTGCACTGGTTGGGCGTCAACGGAGTGACAACCCCTGTTGACGAGGATTTTTTGGTGGGTTTTTCCAAAAAGGGTGCAATTTTCATCACTAGGATCTTCATTTTATTTTCATCCATTCCTTCTGAATCTTTCCCTTCTTCTAGGAATCAAGAAATCTCTGTTAGTTCTGATGGAATGACTTCAATTATAAATAGATGAGAATATGGTAATTCATCCTAAATTCCATTGAGTTCTTCAACTGTGTCTATTCGTGACAAGTGTTCGGGTTCGACATTGGTTTTGTCTAGTTGTACTATGCCTTCGAATTCAAATTCTTGGAATAACATCAACCATCGACAAATTCTTTCATGATGTACAGGTTTATTGACCATGTATTTTAGTGATGTATGGTCTATGTAAAACAATCATGGGTTATCCAGTAGATAGTGTCGGTATTTGTGAATTGTAAATACCATTCTAGTTCTTGAATAATTCCTTTCTATTTTATTTAGTTCTCTAATTATGTATGTGTTTTGATGGTCCATTCTGTCATTGCTAGGTTAAGTTAGGATTGCGTCGGTTTTTATTCCCGAAGCATATATATGTACATGGAATTTGATTGAACATTTTGGAAACCTTAGTATGGGAACTTTGACTAATTTATTTGTTAAGATGTCGAATTATGCAGTGCATTCGTCAATCCACTGGTATCTTGATTTTCTTTTAATAATTCTTCTAAGGGATAAGTCATGTCACATTAGTTCCAAATAAATTTTGTATAGTATCCTGTACTTCCTAGAAAAATTCTTACTTATTTAGGATTGAATGGAGGCTCCAAGTTGAGAATGAATTTTATTTTTGTGTAGTCGACTTTAATACCTTCTTTGCGGATGACATGCCCCAATAGGATTCCTATCGGAGTTGTAAATATGAATTTCTTGAACATAAGTCTTGGTTGTTTGCAGTGATCATTTAGCATGGAGTAAATAGTCTAGTTGTTGAAATATACAACCATAGTTTTGTCGATATATTCCGAATTTTTTTTCTCAACAATTCTTGAAAATATAGCTGGCATGTTTTTTAATCCAAATGGCATAACTCTATATGAAAATGATTGAAACTTGCATAAGAATGTTGTGTTATTTTGATATTCCTTAGCAATGGGTAGTTAGTTATATCTAGTCAATCCATCAGTGAATGAATAACATTCATGTCTAGTGACTTCATTAATAATTTCGTCAGTAAAAGGAGTAAAAAATAGGTATGTGAGTATTACTTTATTAATTTCTCTAAAGTTGACAAAGATTCGTAGACGTTTTGAATTGTGCTTCTTATACTAGCTTACCATTGGGCTTTCCAACCCATCTTGATCGACGAGGTAAATAAATTCAGTTGCAAGCATACTGTCGATTTCATTCTTTTCTATTTCCTTGTATTTGTGTTCCATCTTGTATAGTATTTTCTTTACTAATTTTGCATCTGGTTTGATGTCAATATTCATTTCTACCATGTCCTTCACAAGTAATTTTAGATATTTGTAGTCCTGGGAAAAAACATGTTGAAATTATTTCAGTATATTTACTATTTCTATTGTTTGTTCTTAGTTCCAGTAATCACCTATTTTTTCCATTTTAGGTCTATCATGATTAGATATATCTACTTCTTTGGTTTTGAGTTTTGCATGCATCCATTATAGTTCTCTGCTTTCATTGATTTTTCAGTCACATTATTTAAATTGTGATAATGTTGGTGGAATGTCTTCCACTGTCAATCTTTTAGGGTCATCCTTTTCTGAAGTTTCAACTTTGAATATTGTTTTAACTAGATTTGAAGTGTTTGGATGTTATGATTTCCACTTGAATCTTTTCCCTTTTGTTTTTTCTGTTTACAATTGAAGTATCGAATGTTTGATTTTGTTTGACTTGATGTTGTTTCATGCAGCAGTCTATCGAACAAGTCAATGATCCTTTGTTGGTACTTTATTTTTTATCGGTTTTTGGAAAATTTTTACCTAATTACTCGCTTCAATTAATGACTTGTCATGAGGAGAAAATTTTAAGTATTTGATAGAATTTTCTTTGATTTATTTCCAGGTAAACATTTCTCCTCTTGCTTCTTCCATTTTGCACCATTTTTTTTAGTAAATCGTCTAGTGTATTTGGAAATAAGTGAGACCATGTTCTTTCATATTTATAGCCCAACCTTTTCCATTCTTTTTTTGTGGACATTAGTTTGTTTCTCAGGATCTTTCCCTTGTGTGAAGATTGGAATATTTTCTTCTTCCATGTTTATTTCCTATGAATATTTAAACGAAGTATGTTGATGTTGTGGTCCAAGTCTATAGTCTCGAGTAGTATGTATCCCACAATCTTGTAGCTTGTTCTGTGAATGTCTCTTCCAAACTTTGAAGTTGACCTTGTTCACCTACATTTTTTTATAATTCTTCGACATGAGAAGATGGAGATTCATGATCTTTGTATCTTAGCAGTGTCATATTTGATGATTCATTTTTCACAGGTGCGAGAGTAGGGTATTCTCTATTTTTTCTTTTGAATATATTTTGGATACTAGTGATAGGAAATCATTGTTTTGTTTTCTTTTTAGGGATGGAATCAATTTTCCAGTAGTCGTATTCTTACAATTCATAGTTTTATATCTTCTAGTCACAAAGTTCAGCATCTGAATTGTATCTGACGGATTCAGGATTTCCAAGATGAAGTTCTCTGTATGCGTTTGGGTTAGTATAGTCTTGATTGTTATTTATTTGATATATATAGTTTCCGGATGTCGACATCGGCATCAATTGGTTATGTATAGGGATTTCCTTGTGATGGATGAATTGGTACAATAACTTTGTGTCCATTGACTTTGAGTTTTATTCTTTCTTTGTCAAGTGATATTGATGCTTTCATTTTTCTTCCCTAAGGTCAAACAAGTAGTGCAAGGAAGGAGATGGATTCAAATTTGACTTTGGTCATGATGACTTTGATGGTCGTGTTGCCATTTCTCCATAGACCAAGAGGTTCAATTAGTCCTTGTTCCGCTAATCTTGGTTATATTCTTGATTCATGTAATTATGGCCTACCAAGTTGTTCCCAAGTGTACCGAGTCATGATATAGTACCTACGATCAGAAGTTGAGAATGACTTGTTGGATGTGGTAACCTTTGATTTTGATATCGACAAGGGAGTCTGCATAATTTTTTATCTTTTTGATTTAGAGGGAATATATTTTTAGATTTTTTTTCCTTGGCAAACTTGTTTTGATATTGTAGATTAGGTATACTAACTTGCAACAAAGTTTTATTTAGTTATTAAATTGATCAATTCATTAATAGCTTCTTGTCGAGATTCATCATGGTCTTCTTGGGATGCTAATTCTTGAAATATTTTTCAAGCATTATTATACAATCCCTTTTGCTCAATAGGATTAGGATATTCCTATTTAATTTTTAATTTACTAATTTGTGGATTATCGAGACCATTTTTTGTTCCTTGTTGAGTTATGATATGAATATTCTTACTTTTGATAATATAAGATTTAAGAACATTGGACAAGATGTTAACATTCTTTTACTATCAATTTTTTTTGTCATGGTAGGGAAATATTCCAAGTAATCATTGCCTACTCCACAATTTGTACAAACATTTAGGGTTGTTTGATCTTTGTAAGGGAATTATGTATGATGATGTCCTTCATTAAGGAAAGTGCAACACTGAATAGGTTGACGTGGTCGATTTTCTTGATTTTCACTATTTTGACCCCTGCCTTGGAATCCTCATCATTGGTAGATGTATTCGTTATGTCTGTCATATCGTCAACCATCTTATATTTGATATATGTTATTTTTATCATTCCAGTAGTTTCTATTATCATTCCTTTCATTGTTATCATTTTGGTTGACAACATTAGTCTGATATACTATGTGATAGTTATGTATATTCTGTAAGTTTAGCTCTCATTTTTTTGTGGAATGAGTTTTAACTTCACATATAACACACCAATGAGATTTCTCAGTCTTCATGTTGTATTGGAAATATTTTGTTGTGTGTGAGTCGTTCTCTTGGAAGATGTCACAGAAACATTTTCATTGTATGAACCATGCATCTTGTCATCAATCATCCTATTGACAGTAGTCTTTTGTATGGACAGTTGTCAAGCATTTTGTACACCATACTTTGTTTCCTCTGAGGATCATTTCATGGATGGAATTGTTCATGTTTTCAAGTTGTTCTTCGATGCGTTGATCGGTAGGGCTTATGGTGTAATCCTGTTCCATTTCTATTTATATTGGTTTTTTTAATGCATATTCATATGTATTGAAGTTTTCCAATCGAATGTGCATTTTGATTTTATGTAATAGGCCAGCCACAAATAATTGGATCAATAATTGTTCGTCTATGTTGTATTCAATATAGCTTAGTAATTTTTTGAATATTTTATCATATTCTCTGAAAGTTTCCATAGGATTTTGTACAGTGGTTTTCAAATTTTTAGCAGCATATTTTTTCCATTATGGGTTTTAAATAAATACATAAGTTGTTGTTTTATCTGACCTTTCGTTTCATTTGGAGTTTTTTGTATATAGGTCATATACCACGTGAGTGCTCTTTTCCAAAGGGCACTAGTAAATTGCACCATTTGTCGATCTTCATTGGTAATGGAATTATCTTCCCATATCGATTCATAGACGAACCAATGTGTTTTTGGATCCTCGTCACCCCCATAGAGAGGAATGTGTGATGTTACATGTGTCATTTCTTCTAGGACTTTGAATTCTACTGTCAGTGGTGGTGATGGTGGATTACTTTGTGCATTTGCACTTCTTTTACAACTATTTTTGACAAGTATTATTTCCAGGTGTGTATTCATAGGATTTAATCAACACTCTGTACTTTTGACAGCACTATATTCCATGCAAATAGATATTTAGCAACTATCAGAAATCGATTTTCTTCTCTCACTTATGTGAATAACCAAGTGAAATTTTGTTCAAATTGGTTTGTGTGCCTTATCAAAGGTACTCATTGAATCAATGAACTATTGAATGTTGGAATTGGATGGGGCAACGCTTCTCCACATTCTAAATAAAGTAGACAAAAAATGAGATTAGAGAATTTGGGTTGAAAGGTGATCGAATTACCTTCTTGTAGTCGATGAATTACTAGTCTATCGACTTCATTTCCTTCATCGTTCTGTCGACTCCAGATACCCTATTAGCCAACGTGCAGACCTAAATATTCTTCAACAATGTCTTGTAGTTGGGAACTCTAAGTAAGATGTAGTGGGGAATGTGGGGTTATAGTCTCAGGTATATTTACTTGGATACATCTTCCATGCTGAATCCATGAATCTTCCTCCATAAGTGATAGATCTTCATCGGCACCCTCTTATTGTCGAAATTGACTCAAATCAGATGGATTTCCTCCTATTTTTGTGACTATAGCAAAATTTATTTCTCTCTAGAGTGCACCAGCTTTCTCCCTTGTATCTTCATTCTACTTCCTTCTCATCTCTCATTCAATGTTTTGGATATATGAAGTGTTTTTTTGTGTCATTGTTCTATTTTTTCATTTTTCTATTTTGATTTTTCAGTGTTGGTCATATCATGTTTTCATTTGTCAAATGTCATTCATCTACTTTATCAAAACGTGGTGGGATACCTCCCCCCATTTTCAACCCAAAAACATTCTAGTAAGCTAGGGTGTAGTGTTTCATTTACTGATGAAGTATTCCCACTCTCTCTCTTCTACAAATTTTTTCAACCTCCTTTTTTTTCTACCTAGTTCATGTTCTTCGGTGGTGCTAATAACACTAGTCGAGGTTCGACAATATGTGCTACTCCTTTCTCGATCAGGAATATGAACAAGAATGTTGGTAAAGAACAAAGAAATTGTCCAATAAGGTCGTTATAGAACATTTCCTTGTGTAACACCCCATTTTTGACCCCATGGTATTGATTTACATATGATGTAAATATTTTTATTTGATCATGGTGTGGAGCCCAAGGAAAATGCCCCACCATGGATTTAGTGTATTATGTATCGGATGTATCAGTAATTAAAATCTATGCTGATGGTTTATGTTGTATATAGGCATGATAAGCTTGAGACATCATGTAAAATGCAAATTAGTATCAATAACACAACTAGGTATGCACCGCAACGTTAAAGAGATGTGGGCATGATTTCATAAGGAACTGGGAGGGGGAAATAATAAAACCCTTGAGCCAATGGGGAAATCCAAATGTCAAGGTAAAACCCATCAAGCTATCAAATACCATTTTTGTCTTTTCTTCCCAGTCATCCAGAAGTGGTTGAGTTAAATTAATGCCTTGGGATGGGGTAGACCACCTATTTTTGGGGAAAAATGTTTCTTGTCTTCTTAGGAAAGTAAGAGCCCATGCCTAGGATTCCTCACCCATCCCTCATTCAAGTGGGTCTCCCTCATGCATTTTGAGGGAGCTCTTGAGCATTATTCTCATTTGCATGGAAGGAGGTAGGCATTCCTCCCTCACACAACCGATTTCTCATCACGCAGTGAGAATATGGGGAGCTCTCCTTCCTTCAAATTTTTGTTGTTGTTTGTGTGTGATTCCCTTAGGAATCCACATAGTACTCCCCCATCACATCCTTGGATCTTGTTGGAGGAGCAAGTCGGTAAGTGAACTTCAAGAACAGCCGACTTAGTCGATCAACCAACTAGTTAGATTAGGTCGGCCACCTAAGGTCGTGTCGATTGAGTGAACCGACAGGTAGTTATTTGTAACTATTTGTAAATAATATATATTAGGTTTTTGAGCTAGATGAGAATGCGGTCTAGTTCTCTATATTGTATGGACCCTCTCATGTTAATATAATCTATTATTATATCTACTTGTTCTTATCTCTTGTCTATGTGATGTATGTATGTTTGAGTATGTATTATTGGTAACCTTATGTGATCAGTGAGATTACAACATTGGTTCCATTGTTGGTAGTACATGTCTAAGATGTACACAAGCAGATGATATCAAAACAGGAGATTAAGGACTGGTGGGAGCATAAAGTAGCAAATTATTTGTAGAATTATGCACGGAGAAATAGATTGATGACCGCACAAGCAAAGGAAATATTCTTTACAGAGACACATGATAATTTTGTAGCATCAGTGCCCCAGCTGCTGAAGAAACTCTTGGATGAAAAATCCAGAAGGAACTAAAGATCAACAGTTACTAGAAAGACTGATTCAAGGAGGAAGAACAAACTTGTCGGAGTGGTTCGAAAAGATCGTCGATGAATTCTATGAGGAGCAAGCAGTAGAAGAAAGGAATTCGGTGGAAACCATCAAAAAGAAATTCTACACAGACCTTAATGAGCAATTTTTTTTCTTTACTAACCTTGATTTTTAAATTCTTGATCAAGAAAGGGGTGGGTCACATTGTCAAACGTCGTCCATCACTTCACAGACCGCCACTAAACCCTCATTGGGCGGAAACAAAAGAGGTGGGAAAAATTCATTGCCAAAAGGGAGTGGGAATACTTCCTAAGCAAGTAGACAGAACTATCTAGGCTTTCTAAAGTGTCAAGCAGGCTATCGGGGGGCAGCTAGTCATATTTCGGGATAAAGTGGAGTGGATTCTAGTCAACTAAGGAAGATACCAATCACCAGTAATGAGAAGTCAGCCTAAAAAGGAAATTGATAGGATAGTGTCACACAAAGGTATGGTGGACTTCCAAAAAATAGAGAGGGAGAAGAGGCTACAAAGGAGGGAAGACAGAAGAGAAAGAGCCTTAGCACTGTAGAGAGGATTGAGTACTAGGGTGACCGACCAGGAAAGAGATCTACTAGAATTAGATCATGACCGACAAGAAGAATGTGTGGAAGAAGAGGTGTCCCATATGGAATAATAATTGTGGATAGAGAAGTGAGAAGCTCTCCAATTAGAAGTTTCCCAGGAAAAAAAACCTCTATCTCCGATGAATCCACATACCTGGATCTAAGCCATTGTCAAAGAAGACCTCAGACTAGGAGCTTGTGACTTTGGTATATGGAGCCAACTGGATGACGAGACATACACTAGTAGACATCTAATCATCCATCGACCAAAAGAAGGAAATTGGGTTACACTTCAAGCTGTACCCTCCAACCGAAGTATCCACTTACTTTTATCGACACATGAAAGAGCACTCCCCCTGCCAAATATAGCTTTGGAGAACACCGAACATTCATAATTGTGGACGGACAATTGCAGTTGGACATCGATAGAAGAAGTCGACAATAACTAACTATTGGTTGAAGAGGAAACAATAAAAACAACCGACATAAATGATAGTTCCATAGACGATAGTTCTGGAGAAGGAAATAAGCAAATAACCCCACTGCCCCCACCACCAACACCTCCTGAAGAAGACAATGATAGTGGTTTCGACATGGGTCACAGGTCAATACACATCCCTCTATATGAGGGTGATGAGGACCCCAGACAACACTGGTTCATCTATGAGTCGACTTGGGAGGCTAACCAAGTTACGAATGAAGACAGGAAGATGGCGCAGTTCATTGGTGCCTTGACGAAAAGGGCATTAGCTTGGTATATGACCTTTTTTGAAACAACCCCTTGAGAAACCAAAGCCAAATTAAAAGCGCAATTTCTATCATTTTTTAAGACTCCAGATGCAAAACATCTGGCAGCAAAGAAGCTAAAGACAACATCGCAGAAGGCAGGAGAAACTGTCCACGATTACGATAAATGATGGAAAGTCCTTCTTAGCCAATTGGACTCTTTCATTGATGAATAATTATTAATCTAGTGGTTTCTTGTAGGTTTATCACAGAAAATTCATCGACACATAAGTCTGGAGACATTCAAGACTTACGAAGATGCGCTTACAAAATATCTCCAAGTATAAATGGAGGAGGACATACCAGCATACCCCACAAATCATAGATTAGAAGAATATCTTGAGATTGTGCAAAAGTCATTAAAATAATTAAACCTCAAAATTTAGGATATCTAGTGCAAAAAGTGCTCAACAACCAGACATTCAAAAGACAGCTTTCGATAGGACATCAGTCGATAGGACATCTGATTTGTGTAGACAAAATGTTTTTGCAACATTTTCTAAGATCATGGAGACCACTCGACAAAAGATTTCCCATTCAATATGAAGAATGGAAAAGCATCATGGTGTGCAATTTGTGAAACTAAAAATCATAACACTCTCGACTTCCATTTGAATCTCAAAAATCGATAGAATTATCATGCAGTCTATCAGACCAATGCAGTTGCATAGAATAATGAGCAAAACAATGCACCAAATGATTAGAACAATCAAAGATATGAAGGTTGAAGATATGAGCACCGGTATGACAACCAACGTGGAGGATATGGAGGTCGAGGTTGATTCTCTGGGAATCGAGACGACCGAACACATCGACCCATCTAATGTTTCACATGTT
This sequence comes from Pseudotsuga menziesii, assembly GCA_001517045.1. Taxonomy (NCBI): domain Eukaryota; kingdom Viridiplantae; phylum Streptophyta; class Pinopsida; order Pinales; family Pinaceae; genus Pseudotsuga; species Pseudotsuga menziesii. The sequence goes on along the minus strand of LPNX010440728.1, from coordinate 81,322 downwards.
ATAAGGAGGGACACCGACATGCAGACTATCCTTACAAGGACAAGACTGACCTAAACTTCTATACTAATTATGGTGTAGGGGATAACTCATTAGAGGATTGCCCTATTATGCTTGAAAAGATAAATAAAAAGAAGAATGTTAATGTCTTGTCATGTGTGCAAAAACATGATATTATCAATACAAAGAATATACATATCGAAACCCGACAAGGGACGAAAATTGGGACTGATAACTCCCAAATAAACAAGATAAAAGAAAAAAATGTTTATCCTGACCCAGTTAAAGGAAAACAAATATATAAAGATGCAACAAATATATTTAGAGAATTTTCTCGACAGGAAGAAGAAGATGATAATCAACAAAACGCAGTAAAAGAGCTAATAAAGTTGGTACAAAAAGATAAAACAATATCACAATTCATCGACTTACTATATAAAATAAAAGACAACAAAGACACCAAAAAACAAACAAAGAATATCTACAGCTTAAACCAAAAATATAAAAGTGATGCTGACCCACTTCTCAACTTGGAAATTGAAGGATACCATGTCCGACAAGTTGTACTCGATTTCAGATCATAGGTAAATATTATGACTCGAAACACATGGGAACAGTTAGGAAGACCTCAATTATATGAATTAGGAATATACCTGAAACTAGAATACCAAGGCCTAATTGAACCTATTGGAGTCCGGAAAAATTTCAACACAATGATAAAAGGTATATCGACTAAAGTTGACTTCGAAATTATTAACCCTCAGGAAGGGTCCAGTTCCTTCCCAGCATTAGTAGGTCGACCTTGGGGGAGACAAATGAACGCCTCGATATCCTTGGACAAAGAAAGAATCAAATTAAAAGGGCACAGACAAAAGGTCATAGTACCTATTCATCCATCCCAAGGAGAACCTTGCACTGAACCTATGAATGAAGAAGTCAACATTCGACAACTCTATCAGATACACAACAATGAGGATTATATAGAACCTAATCTCTATGGAGAACTTCATTTAGGAAATCAAGACTTAGTAGGATACAATTCAGATGCAAAACTATATGATTGGGAGGTTGAAAACTATGAAACAAACGCAAGAGGATGCTAGACTATTGAAAAAGTACAGAAGAAACTAGTCAAACAATGCTTTGTGGTGTCCATCATCCTAAAAATATTTGAAAAGAAAATTAGGGAATATCCTACATTAAAAACAACAAATATAAATACCACAAAAATCCCAAGGTATAAAGAAAGAGAATCACCAGTTATGCATGTAGAGGAAGTATATAGGAACATCGGTGAACATGGCTGACTACAAAGTTTAGTAGAAACTTTTACAGGACAAGCTACTAGATGGTGGGATACCCATAATTCAAGACTGTAGACATGGAAAATAGCTTTGACTTATTTTGTATAAAGTTTTGGAGGAAACAAGTTAACCAACTAGGCTCAAATACCTATATTTACCCAAGGACAGGATCCACAAAGCCATATAAAGATATGTGAAAAACAATGGAGAAGATTGGGATATAAGGATGAACACACATGGCCACACTTATTTCCATCAACACTCGTTTACTTACCAAACAAATTGTACAAGATAGAAGAAGCCCAAGGTGAAACATTCCTCTGGCATGAACTCAGATTTTTTTTTATCAAAGACTTCAACTTTATACCACAAAATGAGAATTTGGTCGAAACAACAAAACAGATTAAAGAATTTATACAACCGACAGAAAACAAACCCTTAGAAGATAACTGACAGAAAATGGACTATAACAATATACAAACTGGAACAATACCACAATCGACGAGACTACAGTTGGAAAATGAAAAGTCGGAAGGGAAAATTCTTAGATGGAAATCAAATCATGTTGAAATGACCAAACCTATTCGCACAGTACTCAAAATTGAAACAATTGACAAGGAGGATAATGACTGAATGATTGCAGCCAACTTTCCTACCACATTCTCACAGTTTAAAGAAGGAAGTCGACCAATCAATGAAGCTAAAGCACCGAAATGGCCAGATGCTAAAATTAAAACTAGAGACGTCGACATATCAAATGATGATTGACCAAAAATAGCAAAAATTGGAGACTACTAGTCTGAAGCACAAACAATAGAGATAAAAAACCTACTGAAAGAATTTCAGAATGTATTTGCTAGAGACTGTAAGGATATTAAAGGTCTAGTACATGAAATGGGCGAAATGAAGATTGACATAAAACCTGATGCTCGACCTATAAGAAACGACCATATAAACTAGCTCACAAATACAAAGAGATAGTCAAGAAAGAGATTGATAACATGCTTGTAGCATCAATCATATACCCTATTGACCAATTAGAATGGGAAATTCCAATAGTCGTTCAACCAAAGAAATATGATCCAACCAAGCTAAGGATGTGTGTCGAATTCAGTGAGCTAAATAAAGTGTCACTAGCAGACCCATTTCCAACTCCTTATGCAGATGAAATCTTAAATGAGGTAGCAGGACATGAATGCGGTTCTTTTATAGATGGATTCTCAGGTTATAATTAAGTACCAATAGCCAAAGAAGATCAGGAAAAAAAAAACATTTGTATGTGAATTTGACTCATTTTCTTACAGGGTCATGCCTTTTGGACTTAAAAATGCACCTGCAGTCTTTTCAAGGATTGTGGTCAAAACATTCCAGGAATATATTTACAAAACAATGGCAGTACATTTCGACGATTGGACAATATACTCTATAATAAAGGACCATTGTAAATGGCTAAGACTTATGTTGGAATGATGTCAATAGATCCAACTATCACTAAACATAAGGAATTGCATATTTTTAACCCCTATAGGAATAGTATTATGGCATATTGTATGTAAAGGAGGTATTAAAGTCGACTTCGCAAAAATAAAAATCATCCTTGACTTAAAACCCCCGATGAATCCGAAACAAGTTAGGGTACTATTTGGTCATACAGGATACTATAGAAAATTCATAAGACATTATTTAGACATGACATATCCATTGGAAGAATTGCTAAGAGATGATCAGGAATTTAATTGGACAGAGGAAGGTGACATATCATTGGAAAAATTAAAAATAAATCTAGTCGAAGCACCTATCCTAAGGTTTCCAAAATGGTCGACTAAATTCCATGTCCAGATTAACGCATCTGGCCTAGCAATAGGAGCAATCCTAACTTAGACAGGATATGATGGAATGTATTATACTATAGTTTACAGTAGCAGAAACCTAAACAAAGCCAAACAAAACTATTCAATGACAGAAAGAGAAGCATTAGGAATGGTCTTTTCACTACAAAAATATCAACAATACCTACTAGCTAACCCATTTGTCTTCTATACAGACCACTAAGCACTAAAATACCTTGTCAATAAACCACTACACCATGGAAGAATATGTCGATGGCTACTTCTATTCCAAGAATTTGAATTCGAAGTCATTGTCAGACTAGGTAAGCTAAATGTCGGTCCTAACCACTTATCCCAAATCGACACAGGGGAGGAACCGATAGGAGTCGAAGATGAATTACCAGATGCACATCTATTTTGAATAGAAGCAGTCCTGGAAGAGTTAGAGGAAATAGCTCAATTTTTAGAAGATGGACAAGCACCAGAAGGTATGAGTACAAAGAAGAAACAAATTTTATCCATGAAAGTTGCACCATATAGCATCATAAATGGATTCTTGTACAAAATGGGCTTGGACGACATCCTTAGGAGGTGTGTACTGGAACACAAAATAAATAATATCATGCATGAAGCACATTACGAACCTACTGGAGGACACTTCCAAGCAGACCTGACTACAAATAAATCCAACAATCAGGGTTGTGGTGGCCGACACTTCACAAAGATTGGAAAAACTTTGTAAGCCAATGTGACCAATGTAAATGACCAAGTCGACCCCTACCCAGCACAAACATTCCTTTTATATTAGTAAACCCAATTTTAACATTTGAAATTTGGGCTCTCGACTTCATAGGACCATTTTCCATACCAGCAAAAAGAACATGTGCAAGGTACATAATAACTGCAGTCGAGTATGTAACCAAATAGGCAAAGGAAGAGCCAATCAACACATGTTCTAGTGAAATAGCCGCAAAATTTATCTATGAAAATATTATCACCCAATTTGGATGTCCACTAACCCTAATCAGTGACCAGGGAACACACTTTATCAATATAACTATCAAAACCCTAACGGACCAGTTCCAAATTGACCATCGTCGGAGTACAGCATACCATCCTCAATCGAATGGAGCAATTGAATCATTTAACAAAACACTAACAAAAGGATTAACAATGATATGTAATACAAACAAAGACAACTAGGATGAAAAGATACCTCTAGTACTATGGGCATACAGAACAACATACAAATGTTCAACTGACCAAACCCCCTTTCGACTAGTCTATGGACAAGAAGCAGTAGTTCCATTACATTTCCGACAACAGACACCTATTATCGCAGATATTCTACACGTCGATGTTGAACAAGGAAGAAAGGACCGACTATTGCAACTAAGTAAACTCAAAGAACACCGACTAATGGCGATACAACATCAAGAAATCCAGAAACAACAACAAAAAGCATGGCACAAGAGAAACATTAAAAACAAAAACTTGTCGGTAGAATATCTTGCTTTACTATACAATAGTCAAGTAAAAGGAAAACATGAAAAGCTACATACATAATGGATGGGACCTTATGTTGTCAACAAAATACATGGCAACGGATCAGTCTGACTATGGACATTACAAGGCGTAGTATTTCGGAAACTCGTTAATGGGGCCTGACTAAAACGCTACAGAAACTAAACAAATCTAAAAAAAAAACATATAATAACCATAACCATTAAACAAAAGCTATAAAAATATAAAAATACAAAAAGCAAAATAGTACCGATACACACAAAAAACTATGATAGGGAACAACCATTTTCACAATTGACATCATGCCCATCGACACGATACCATCGACCACTTTCATAACCAACATCGACCGACGACCTCGATAGTCCCATCGCGCATTCATGACTTCAAGTGCCAAAACCAAATTACTAGTAACACACACTCAAGTGTTCTTGCTGGACCATCATGTCTGCCATTAATACAATCCTCGACAAAAATATCCAATGTTTCAATTATAAATACTAAACCGTCAAAGGATCATTCACCGCAATTCAAACAAAGAGAGCAGTAGAGCAACTAGACGAATAAAATCCAAGAACATCGAAGTACAATCAACTAGCAGACCAAAAAATGGCACCAAAATAGACCAGAGCCTCAGCCAAGACCAAGGAACTATAGACTGCAGAGACACCATTAGTGAGGAGACTCAAGAACATCAAGAACGCTAAAATGCAAGAGGGCTCATGGACAAAACTATGGACCTAGATAAAAGAGTGGGATTACGTCAACAAAGGCCTACCCCCGCTGTAAAGAAGATACAATGCAATACCATTGTAAATTATGTCAACACATCGCTCATGGCCAGTTTTGTAGGCATAAAATAAACTGCAGTAAAATTTATCATAAGCCGGTACCACAACGACCGATTTTACTTCAACCGGCTGTTCGACATATCTGTGGAAGTCATTTACAAACTGACAAGGCTATCAAACAAAGGAGACCCTGTACTTGTTGGTATCAAATAAGGATTAGTTGAAGAACTAACAGGGTCGGCACCGGGAAAAAACTCGAAAGGGTTAATGGTTAGTCAAACAACACATCGAACACCATAGATTGTGGCCAAAATCATAGCTATTACACTCACAATGGTAGGTCGTGGAAGAGACCTCAAACTGGATATGTTAGAGGCAGTAGACACCATTGCAACTAATGGAAAGATATACATATGGGATGAGTATGTCGCCGACATGATCAAAAACATCTATGTGAAATGCCAATAGACAGGAGGAATTATCAGGTTCTTGTCCCTTATCGTATGGATAGTAATGTTCTCTATCTGCCCTGAAGGAGACTAAAACTTTCAAGAACCGACAAGATTTCATATGTGGAGATTCAAACCGTTATCCCATAATGGAACAATGAAGGAACTTACCAAGGGAAAGGTGTTGTTGGAAAACTGGCTTCAATAGCTCAAAATCCGCACGACCAGATGGAGGGTGCCTCAGAACATCCGACGAAGTCTACCCAAAAAGGCCCACATCCAGCTAGAACTCAACCATACTGTGGTGTGGTACATGCAAGGTGCCAAACCAAATTCAAAGAGCCTCAACTACTATCTGACAGTCGAAGAAATATTTCGGGACCTATCTTAACAGGCTAGAACAAAAGTGCCAATACTAGCAAGATCAAAAGAAACAGACTTCTCGATAGAGGAGCCACTGACAGACTAGGAGAAGGAGGAGGATTATGATCTTAACCTATAGATCAGTACCTTTGTGTTGGAAGAGACACCGATCAAAGGCACTAGCCGACTAAAAATCATAATCAAACCTCTGACAACACAAAGGGAAGAGACACACATAGAACAACAGGTAACCAATCTGGCATAAGAAAGTATCATCTCGACTCAAGACCCAAGAGGAGAAATAGAAACTAAAAATACATAGTATTCTATCACCAAAGACAATATAACCAAATTGTTGAAGGAGATAGTAGCCTCGAGAAAAAGAAAGAAAACATAGGAACAAGATCAAGGGAAAGGTAAGCGTAGGATTCTCCTTGCAGAGTCTTCAGAGGATGAGGAGGAACTGGTAGTTATGGCCCTCGACAAAATAGACGATGACACAGCAAACAAAGTGCCGGTGGAGACCCAATTTCAAAAATTTGTTGAGGCAGGGGCATAACAAGGTTGACCAAAGAAGGAGAAGAGTACATACAATTTGATGACCAATATGATTCCTCTTTTATAACTTTAGCCAGTCAATTTTTGGGGTTCAACAATAATGGTTATGCTACAGAGTCACTGTTGAGTCTATTGTTTATCTTAAGTACTTTCCCAATTGAGTCTAAAATTCCATGTCAATATTTATAGTCTTTTTGCCTTAATTTTTATTAGTTCCTAGCTGAGAACATTCGTTCTCAGTTAGTCAACTTCCATAGTACCATAGTTTTCAGATTCTAGTCCTTTTGGTTGAATATGTTCTTATCACATAATGAAGATAACCTACAGTTTCTTGAGTTGGTAATCAATGATGAAATGACCTAGCATTATTGCAATTTCATGAATTTTTTTATGGGAGAAATACACATCATTTTCTTTCAAGAAATATTGCACAAGGTATTTCCAGAGATGAAGGAAACATTGCAAATTTCCCCTAGTAAAAGGATAGGATACTGGTTCCTTTCAGAGTCTGAAACAATTATAAGGTTATATGGATTTGTGCACCAGCCTTATATTCTTCCAGCTTTTCTGACAATTAGAATATTTTCTTTCCAATTTATTAGACAAAGGCTTATAGTTGAGGAAGAACACATCTTAATTTTTAAGAAGAGTCCAAATATTAAATTTCCCTGGGTGGTAGGGCCATATGTTGTCAAAAGTAGAGATTCTCTACCAATCATTGAGAATCTGCTCAGAAGCATGTGGTTTTCTTTAGGAGTTTCTATCAACTATGATCCACACTAGGTAATCTCTAAAAGAAGACAGGAAAACAAAAATAAGCTTTTTGAACATACTGAAGTAGCTGGAATCAAAGAGGAAACTAATTGGGAATATTATCCTAACAATAACCCAAATAATATCAGCATGGAACAAGACTCTATCTCACCCATACCTGGAAATAATTCTTCCCCAATGGATCTTTCTAACATAGTTGCAGTGGTTGGCAATATTTCTTAATTAATAAGTTTTTCAGGAAATTCAAAGAAGATAGAACATTTAAGTTTCATGGACACTAAAGAAGCAGACACTGCTAGTACACTGAAGAAGTAGAAAATTGGACAAGAGGGACAAATGGTACCAGTGAAGAAGAGTAGTGTGAAAGGTAAACAAAAGCAATAAAAGTCGAAAGTAACTGGTCTGGAGCTTCAGGAATATGTATTTGAATTAGTAACCCCAAATAAGTATACATCAAAAGAAGAGTAGTTGAATACCTATAGAGAAGTCGCTAATAAAAACTTTGATGAAACAGTAAAATTATACGAGGAAGTGAGACAATTTCCAAAGCCAGATGTAACTTTAAAAAATGTAAGGGATCATGCCAAATATACCCTGAGTTTGGCCATGAATGTTGGTAATAAGGTATCAGAGGTGAATGTGAACTTAGAGAATATACCAACCATAGATGTGATACACCTTCATAGAGAAACATGTGATATCATATATAAAAAATTTCTTAAATCTACATTACATGTGTCTAATATGGAGTCCAACAAAAATAAAGTTCAGGACCTCCTATGGAAAGAAAAGGTTGAAAACAAGGCCCTTAAAATCAATATTAAAAAGTTACAGGGGGCATTATTGAAGGTTGATGGGAAGTTAGGAAAAGGAGCAGAGGCTCAAAGGTTATTTGATAAAAAAGAGAAAGAAGTTTAGGTGCTAAAGAAGAAATTGAAAATTCCTTCCACTTAGCTTATTCAGACCTATGAATTGACAGAGTTTGAGAAGGAGAAGGAAACATTAAGCACTGAATTGATTGATTGTAAATCCAAGTTGTTAAATATTGAAGAAAATTAAAAACATTCCGGAACGAATGCTAACCTTCTAATAGAAAATGAGAAGGACCTAAAAAATATGCTAGTAGAAAGAGAAAAATAATTACAAGAAAAATGTGAAGAAGTTAAAATCCAATCTACTGTTCCTTCTTTAGAAACAAATGCGACCTCTCTTTCTAAAGCAATGTCTCATGTAAACCTGAAAGATGTGGAAATCACAGGGTTAAAGCAACATAACAAGAATCTAGAAGAGATAATTTTGAAAAGAGAACAAGAGAAGAAGGAAGTAGAGGAAAAATGCCAAGAAATAATAAGTCAGAATACTAAGTTAACAAACTAGGTGGTTGGCCAAATGGCCTTGTAAGGGGCCAAACATATGATTTGTGATAAGAGTATCTAGAAGCTAATAAGTTTAGACCATAGTTATGTTATATTGTAGATCAGGAGAGTGCTCTAAAAGTATCCAGACATAATATTTTGATAGTAAAACAAGAATTAAATAAGAATCCAATGGAAGTAGCTCAGAATGCTATCAACTTTTTAAGTACAATATCAGAAGATCAAGTCCGAAAGTTTGATATCCAAGACAGAGTTGTTGTTATCTCTTGGGATAGAAACATGATTGGAAAGTACAGAATGTTTGATATTGTAGAGGATAAAGTTGATATTATAATTCATAAATTCAAAGAAGTGATTAAGTTGTTTAATCCATTGGTAAGCAAGGGAATTCCTTTCTTTTGGGAGGAAAAAGGGCCATTATTATCTCAAAAGGAATACCGGGATAAATTACTCAATTGTAGGTCATATCACAGTAAGTTTGAAGATCTGCAGCAGGCTCTATCTGGAAGAGTTGTGTTAGATAAATTGGATGGAGATTTTGAGTTATTATTTTATTTTCAAGTTGCATGTGCCAAGGTGCCTAACTTTTCATATGCAGACGACATGGTTTCTTAGTTCCGACACATGAAATGGTTGTTGCAGATTTTCCTAATCCTGAACATTGGAGAGAATTTCAACAATATGGATCAACTAAATATAGGTTACAACCATGAATACATCAAGGAAGACAGCGCAAAAGGAGTTTCGGGGAAGGATATATTTTATGATAAAATGTTATTTTTAAATTCATTAGTTAAGAATTTTTCTTATCCCAGAATTATTTTGTAATAGATAAGTGCTTTGACACATGTAATAAATGGTTGAAAGCATTAGACAATTAGGTTTATTGTTAATCTCAAGGAGCAATTGTATAAGTATTCATACATTTGATGAAGCAAGGGTTGGAACCCATGATATTTTTATAGATTTGCATATTCAAGTATTTCTTTAATTACAGAGCTGAAAGTTGGCGTCTTTTAGAGATTCATGTGTTATTTGATGTTGCGGTCTGTACTTTCCCTTCTTATGTGAATTTTTTTCCAGTTTTATCTCTCCATTATGTTTTCCTTCATGTATGGAATAAGAGTAAAAAATTTTGGAATTCATATTTACTATGCTCTAACCTTTTTTTTAGATGTCCACCAAACCTTTCTTCTAAAGTTGATACATAATTCATTTTTACAATGCTCTGTGTTAATGGTTTGTTCTTCTTCTTCCTTTTTCACCAGACAATCAAATTTTGACTGTGACTGAGTAGCTACCTTGCCTCTGTTTAAAACTTCCATGCAAAAGATTTGTTTATCTATATTCATATATGGAATCCATTTCCTAATGGTCATGTGTTCAACCAATCTTACCAATTACAAACAATTTTGCTTATACATATATGGCCTTGTTAAAAATTTGTGAGAGATCCCTCTTGGAAGAGAAAAAATACAATTTTCTCTTTAAAAGTGGTTTTTGCTGTTACCTGGGAATATTCTTTACAACCTTGGCTAATTTTCCAATGTTAACACATGATACATATTTGAAAAACATTTCATGTGTCTCAGAGACTAATTTCTCTCTTGCATGAGCGATAGTCAACTTGTTTCTTCTAGCATAATTTTGCAAATAATTTGTTATCTTTCACTCCCACCAGTCCTTCATCTATTTATTTGATATCATTGAGTCATTCTCATTGTCATATTATACATATATTATTGATAGTGAAACTAATTTTATAGTCAATCGGATTGCACAATTACCAATGATACATATTATAGATTATATAAGCAATGTTGACACACTTTTGTCGATAGGGGTTCAATCCACATATATGTCGACACCCATCGATGCAAGCTCCCTAAACATCGTCCCATATAGGTTTTACCCTATACAAGAAAAACTACGAAGCAGATTCAGTCTCACCCGAGATGTCTAAGGGAGGGTTGCAAGAACCACATTTCTGCATATGGAAGAGGAAATTCACATTATCTCTTACTCTATTGCATCATTATTAAGAGATCCAGGTGTCAAGCATGTCCTTCCAACTTATCAAAATTCACAATAGATTCATACATCACAATAACATAATTCATATTCATTTAACTTAACGAAGACATCAACATATATTAACCCATTGAACACTACTAAGACTTCACATCATCCAAATTCAAACATGTAAATTGATATATGTTGCCCGGAAAAGGGGCATAAGAAGAAAGTTCATGCATGCAACCAAGGAAAATGTGCCACACATGCGATAGAAGAAAAGGAAGATCACAAAGGATGAAAAGTTCCCATGAAGGCAGAATGAAGAGGTGTGCGGCAAAGGAAAGGAAAGCACGCAAGGGGAAAATGACCGGAAAGCGACAGATGCAGAATCCATATCATGGCCATATCAAATGGCATAAGCCTACAACTACACACGTATGAGAATATATTTGTAATTCAGGTCAATAGTTCCTCCTGTCAAGTCATGATCACCACAGTTATAACCAGTGGGGTGGCTGATGGTGACTACTAATAGACTGCTGAGATGCAGTTGACCCTACGTGGCCATGTAAATTACTATAAATAGGAGGGATGCAATGGTTAGAAGGTTGGTCTGTGAGGTTTTAATTGATCTTTGTTTAGTTTTCAGTAGTAGTTTTCTATTTTGTGGTAATCCATGGAAGAGGATGTTGGTTATGTTGTAATGTCATAGCGATCAGAAGAGGAGTAGACTCAGGAAGAGTATGGTAGCATTAGAGGGGCTGTTGAGCTGCGGATCTGATTGCAGTGTGAGCAGACTGCTAGGAGTAGGAGTAGAGTAGGAGAGCGAGCAAGAGAGCATGAGAACTATAAGTATGAACTTAAAGACATATCTCAAGATCAGTCCGCATCTTGCATACTGTAAGGTGCTATATCCTTTCTCATGCTAGATGAAGAGCACCTTGGTGGTTTTTCCCAGATGAGTTTCCACGTTATTTATTGTGTCTAAATGAATGATTGATGTGGTGAATGGTTATGTTATTGATTACTAGTTTATTTTTGTATCACGTTAAATGTGGTTCATTCTTTGTTAGTTTCTTGCAATTGGTAAATGGATGAACATAATTCCTTGCTGAATTGAAACTGTATATATATCATTCTGTATAATTCCAGTTATGAATATCGACTTAACTCATAGAGATGATTGACTTGAATCAGCTGCACCACATGAGTTGTACCAGCTACAAGGTGGAAAGGAAAGTCAGGTCATGCATGATGACATATAGTTGTGCTCAGTCATGCAGAACCAACTCCTTTGTCTAGCCGTCCTGTTGCCTTCATTGAGCTCCTTAGCTATGAGCCAAGGGACTATCCTTCCCTGACAATTGTGGAAACATGGTTCTCACAGTTAGCCATCTATAAGATATATTACGTGAGACTGCACCTACTTCGTAGGTGCTGTCGATGGGGCTTGCTTTATTAGGTCGCTATCTTGGGTAGTTGTTGGATCGATGAGCTGCGCAGAACCTGGTTCGCGCAAGTGGGGAAAATTGGACAACAACATATTGCACCATCATTAAGTTCACAAATTATGTAGATAAGAACATAAATTTCATCAAAATCATCTTTATATTATATCCAAAAACACCTTGCTAAAGACAAGCATTCATTGTTCAAATAGGCTCAGACCCGAAAATACATTCATTCATATATCAACTCACTTACAACATGATCGATCACATGATCTATTAAGCTGATCCCCTCCTGATGACTCTACTCCTAATTCTATTTATATTATTGAGATGTTACAAAATGGTTAACATAGCCTACTTCCTAACTAATTTTGACCAAAACTTATAACTAACTCAGCCATAATGACCACATTTGTCGGTTTCTTCTTCCACACAATTAACTCTTTCATTTGTCGATGTCTTCCTTGTCGATGGTGTAAATGCACCTTTCCCATCCTATCCCTTTGCCAATATTCCCCGAACACAAACTTGTGGCTCTTCCTCGATCCATGTCAGCTGGAAATTACTGGTACATCCAACTTTGTCCTGAATTCACCGTATACATTTTTTACTTCATTGATTGATGCTTTGAACTTCCCTTCGATTGTTGCACATTGCTCCAGTTCATGCTTCGTTGGGTGCTCTTAATTCATATTCTATATTGTGGTTAAGTCTTGCTTCGTCTTTGTGATCTCTTCCATAGATCTGAGCTCCACTTCATCTGCTGCTCCTTGCAATTCATCTAACTGCGTCAACCTCCTCTAGTGTCTTGAACCTGCCTTATTGACATGCTGTTGCAACTCCTTAAGCTCTTCTTACTTGGTCACCTGGGCTAGTGGGGGTATCCCTTTGAGATATCCCTATACATATTATAATTGTGTTTCTTCTTCACTTGGTTGTGCTTCTAGATGGTGTAGCCTCTCATCTTGCACCAAATTTCCCCAATACATAGTGACCGCCTCTGCAATTGTTCGTAATACCTTCTCACTTTCTGCAATTTTTTTGAGGTATTGTCAATGACTCTTATTTCTGTGAGCTACTTTGGAAATGTTCTAGGTACCACTCATTCTTGCAACTCCATGTTCTCTTTCCTTAGCTCAGTGACTATTTTTCCTAGTCGCAACACTTTTTATTCGATGAATATTTATGGGGTAATGTCTGAAATTTATTCACATGTAACCGAGATTTCTCTCTCTAATCACTTCTTGTCATTGAAATCCTTGCTATATTCATTAAAAAAATTATCCTCCTTTGTCTTTATTCACTGAAACTCGACCTCCGCGCTCTTAGCTTTCTCTCGAGACTTGGCTAATTGGTCATGCAACATCACCTCGCGGGCTCTGATTTATTGACTTGATTCATTATATAGGTGGGACAACATATACATTGGAATATCATTAATGTCGAGGTCGATTAAGTTGAATTGTTTCAAGGTGATGTTGACATATTAATCCCCTATCGTGAGTGCTTGCGACGAAATATCTATAATCTGCATTTTATTTCCATTACATACCTAGGCTTCTCTTTGTAGCACATCCTTTTGTGGTACCATTGTCTCTAGTACTGCATTTGTTAGTGATTGCAAAAACCCTTTCAGTTGGTGTAAATACCCCGTTGAATGTTGCGTTACTTTTTCTTCACTTTCAATGGTCGTTGTAGTAATTGTAGCTAGTATACTACTTACTTGTTCATTTGAGAGATTTGTGGTACTACTCCCTTCACCTTGTTCAAGCTGTCTCTTTGAGCACAACTCTTCATGTTGCTTCTCCATCTTTGAATCTGACGGAGTTGCTGATGATTCCTCATGCGACTTCTCATCAAATTCCTTCGTCTCATCCTGCTCGATTGAAATATCTAGTGGTGATCTAGTTTCTATGTCTGATAGTTCTTCAATGTTGACTAGAACTTCCCTATCTAGTGGCCATTCAACGATGATGGCATCTATCTCTTTGTAGGTCATGAAATACTTCTTTCTACATCCTATATTCCATCCAGGTACAAGTAGAAGTGGATGTTTTTGTCGGTTTGTCACTCCTTATTGTTGAGCACCCATAGTGTAACACCCTGATTTTCACCCCCTGGTATTTTGATTGTACATGGTGAAAATATTGTATGGAATCATGGCAAGGAGCTCAAGTCCAAGGCCCTTCCATTGATTGATGTTTTGTATATAGGTGATTAGGTTTGATGCCTACGGTTTATGGTGCTAAGTCAAGCACAATATATAGATTTGTGAATATCATGTAAAATGCAAATTAATAAAAATACCACAACTAGCTATGCATCACAACATTAAAGAGATGGGGGCATGATTTAACAAGGAATATGGAGGGGGAATGTTTAATCTTGAGAAATGAGGGGGGAATCCATGTGTCAAAATAAAACACCCAGAAAATGTATGGCAATTCTTCTCATGCATTGATGTTTTCATCTTCCCTCACGTTATGGGGAGAGGCAGGACGTTTGGATCATCCATCCTTCATGCTTTCAGTTTCTTAGTGTTCTTTTCATTGTTTACACGTAGTCCATCATCGGGATATCACCCAAAACATTATGGACGATTCGACCATTCCCTATTCCATTCTATGCATGCACGATGTGCGTTTTTTGGTTTTTGCATAATGGTGTTTTTTTGGGGTCGTTGTCTATTGTTTCGACCTTCAATGTTGTTCTGCATTGGTCTCTTATGTCACAGAGCAAGTGAAAGTTTGTTTTGCTGTCTCTCCCTATTGTTGTGATGATGTGCACCTTGGGTTTGGTCTGAAGTATATACAAGACTTAGCAGTGGAAAAGACATAGAATGTGCTTGATAAACTTAGAGGGAACCTCACAATAAGATGAGAGTGGCTCATGAATATGCTCTACAAATCCTGAAGAGATTTGGAAGGGAAGATGTATCCTAAGGGACTGTGGATAAAAGAAGGGGACACTTCCTTGTGTTGTGTGTGTAGGAAACATGGACACTAGGCTAGATAGGTCTTGTGAAGGTGTCCTTAGCTCTGTGGATAAGCTCACTATCTTAGCAATTCTTCCTGTCCATTTCCTTAATAGCATAATAACCCATATGCTCGCTTGGTTGTGTCTTGTTGTGTTTGGCCTTGTGTGTGCATGTCCTGATAAACCCATATGTTAGTTGTATTTGCTAGTCCTGAATGTGAATGATGGCTTGGATGTGTGGCCTGATAAACCCATTTGTTAGTTGATTGGTTTGCTTGTATCCTAATAAACCCAACTGTGTTGTCTTGGCTGAGTTTTGTTGTATCCTTGGATGTTTCTGAGCCTTCTAGTGTTCCTTATTCCTTAGGGAAATCATGCCCAGCTCGGGGGTGGAAGTGCTGGTGAGAGATAGGTGAGTGCACAGGCTTATGGTTGGGTGGAACATTGCAGTGACATAGTTGGTTGTGAAACAAGATTCTTCATAAGAAAAGTACCTCTTTGTTAATCTCTACCTCTATATTTTCTTATTGAAATATGATGAACATTCTTAATGTGTTTAATTGATGAATTTCTTTCGATGTATAATTGCAATTGTATGCATCTGTGTATGTTACTTTCAATACATTTCCCAAGTTTTGTTATGGACTTAGATTGGATAGATTGGTGATGGCCTGAATGATCGAATCATCCAATACTTCTACTAACAAGATGAGTTTCTTCGCAGAAATATCCTTCCACAAATTTCCTTTCCGCAACTTGCGGGATGCAGGATGCATCTTCCCGATCTCTATTTTTGCAGTTTTCCTTCCACAACTTTCCTTTCCGCATGCGGGATGTGGGATGCTGCATCACAAATATCTACCTACGCAACTTTCTTTTCACAGTGGTCTATTCTGCATGCAGGATGCAGGATGAGGGATGCGAGATGCAGGATGACAATTTTCATATTTCCCGATTCCGCAAAATCAAGCTTTCTGCATTGTCGATCCTTGCGGGTTGATTCTCAACCATTGATTCTTGCAGATTGATTTTTCAGTAGTTGATCTGATCCCAGATGCAGAAATAGATTGTGACCGTCTATTTCCGTTGGGATATTTCTCCACTGTTTGATCTTCTCTGAGAGTTTCTTTGTGGATAATTGAATGGATCACTAACATGATCAATTTTTCTATTGTTGGGAAGATAGAGAATGTTTACACAGACTTGAATAGATTTAACTTTGATCTAGAAGATCATTCATCAAATGTGTGGGACTATGGTCACATTACTCAGCTAAGGCAGGAGGGGACATGACACATAAATTCTTCTACTACGCTCCTTTGCATATTTTGAGAGATTTAGTATCCATTCCCTGATAGTGGTTTGGTTCCATCCAACCCACAAGTGCAATAAGTATTAGCAACCAGGAGTAGGTAAATGGTGTTTTCCCATCTTGCACTGATACAATGTCTTCCATCAATTGGTTTAGTAGAAATAAATCCCCAACTCATCTGAACTCTTATTGTGCATTGTTTCGCGCATGTGATAACTCCTAACGTGCACTAGTTTGTCCTGTTCTTTTGCATGATATTCACGACCACCAGTTTTTCTGTGACTTGATCTCCCTGGTAGTTAATGGTGTTAATAACATACACTCTCTTATCGCATATCACATCATACTTCGTGTTTATCCTCTTTTCTATCTTTTATTCATTTTCTTTCTCTCTGAAGTATTGGGACAGGTCGACCCCTGCCTTAGGTAAGCCAGTTATATATGATATCAAATCGAATGTGATGGGGATATTTGCATCCAACAATAGATAAAATCCATGGAAACACAATATAAATTTCTTCACATAGGTGTTAAAATCCACAAAGCACCCAAAATGTGGCATGTGGATGATGGCCAACAACCCTGAATGTTTCAATCGCAATGTCGATTGCAATGATTCTCTAATGATGAGACCCTTTTCGAAATGCGGTCTGTATTCATATGTCTTTGTTGTGCATTCTGGATTTGTCATAATGTCATGATCATGGTATTGCAGCTTCTGCAACTGCATGGCGATGTTCATTGTTACATGTACTCCCTTTGGTGCTGCCAACATCTTAATGCTATACTTCTTATTCTTACTGATTCCTTCCACCTGTGCTCCTGGATTCTATGGTGGTACAAACCCAGGGATATCATATAATGTCATCCCTTTCCATATTGTAGTCCTCCCCTCCCACCATTTATTGGCTAACTTCTGCCTCTGCTACCCTTATTAAACTGTGAGTTGAATTGATCCGTCATTCTAGAGAGATTGGGTGATTTGCACCCCTCTTCTATATAGGTTGTCACATTGATACACTCTGAGTTTCTGGTTTCTCTTCCATGATTGCTACGCTATGTAGCGACGATCCCTACATGCTAGTTCTCAAAATAAATTTTTATATGGCTATTGTTCTACTTCTCATCTCCTTTACTCTTTGCTACTCTCCTATACTTTATGTTGTTTGAATTCATCTTCTAAATACATATAATGGTTCGACCCATGCCTCATGGATGATTCTTGTAACCTTCGATGCTTCTATGCGAAGGATTTTGACCATAATTTCCAAATCCCTCAAAGATTGACCAAATTCAGCGTTGATTTTGAAAATATAGCGGTCTGATTTGTAAATATAGTGGTCTTTCCCACTTTCGACGTCGACCGTCAAGTTTAATTGTTTCCTTTATTTTCTGATTTGACCATTTCATGCTTCATCTACTATTTCCAAGCTTCAACATTTTGCTGCAGTTTGTTTTTCCTTTTACATAGACACAATTTGCTATGATTTTATTTTCCTTTCTTTTCCTATTTTTTTCATTTGCGCGACTGTCGGCATTGGTACCACACATGACTATTCCGATAGGGATTTAGTTGACTTCCATTGACTAGTTTCAGTCATAATAGTCAATATAATTGTTGTAGTTGTGTTTCACCTACGTAGGTGATAAAATGAATGACATAGGGTCCTAAAAAATTCATTTTTAGCTTACCTCTGTGCTTCACCAACTTGTTTTCATATAGGAGAACCGTATCTCCATGTTGGAAGTCCTTTTCTTTGACATGGCAGTTGTGCCATGCCTTATGTCGATCCTTCTGTACTTGTTGGTGGAAACCTCCAATGAATAGATCCTCCTAAAGTTGCAACAACTACCTTAACCTTTCTTCAACCACTCCTTCATCACTCATTCATGTCGCTACACCTATGCATAGGATGGGAACAATGTACTCCATCAGCATTACCACTTCTTTTTCATAAACAATATTGAATGGCATTTGTCCCATCAATATTTTACATGTTTTCATGTAGGACCATAATATCCTAGGGGTTTTCAAATCCCAAACATTGCTATTTTTGTTGCATACCTTCTTTAGTGCATGTTCCAATACCTTGTTGAATGCTTCGACTGCTCTATTCGCTTGTGGGGGATATGGAGTACTATTCTTGTGTTGTATCTAAAATTCCTTTTCATCATGCTAATCATCTGATTGACAAAGAGATTTCCTTGATCGCTCATCAATATCTTGGGACAACCAAACCAAGTAACCACATTGTTGAATAGGAACCTAGATATTGTTGTAGTTGTAAAATATGTGTTGAAATTATGATAGGTATTGCAATCATATGGAAACAGATCAGATAGTGATATGTTTTTCATTGATGGAAAAACAAAGAATATGATCTAGATAAGTAGAGGACTCAGACGATGTAAGAAATTTCTATTTTACTAGAGGGAAAATAAGATCATGCTTGAAGGAGAGGATCAGAGTTAAGAATGCTAGGGTTTGGTGGTCACACCAAGTTTTGGGTGGATCGGTTTCACTAGTCTACGTGCAGGATATTGAATAGGTGGGTCTGCAGGCCCCCTGTGGAGGATCATGGTCGACCCTAGCCCTCATGGTCCCATTTCAGAGGAGGGGAAAGTTGGAAAATGAGGTGATAGGTAGGAAGGAGTCGTACAAGGAGGGGATATGTAGGAAGGAGTTGGTTCAGGAAAGAAATATGGCTTGGGGGGTTGTTTTCCAAAATCCCCATCAATTCCAGCGATCCAAATCAGATCTGAGATGGTGAGAGGTAAGATTGAACTGTGGAAGGAGAAGGTGCTTATTGGGAAATTCGTGGGGATCTGTCCCAAGGAGAAATATCTAGTTAAATGGACAAACAATGTGTGGCACCCTAAAGGGAATTATGATCTACAACTTGGAGCTAATGGTTTCTTCAATACCATCTTCTTCAACCAGGAAGACTGAGATCAAATCCTAGAGGGAGGCCTGTACTTTTTCTTTTTGGCTGGCTTATACCTCTGTCCATGGAAATATTGTTTACACCCAAAGATGGACTATAGGATAGTTTCTCAAGTTTGGATTTGCTTGTTTTCACTTCCAGGTGAGTACTAGGATCTGGATATGCTGAAGGACATAGGGAATACCATTTGTGAATTCATAAAAGTAGAAGAACAAACTAGGGTCCAGAGATATATGTCTTTTTCCTGGATCTATATCTATCTGGACCTATCCAAAGAACTCCCAAAAGAGACCAGTTTAAATTGGGAAGATGAGGAATGGATCCATTCCATTGACTATGAGAAACTTCCCTTTTAGTGTAGGCACTTTCACAAATACGGTCATCTAGGGAGGAAATGCCCCAAACTGACCCCTGTGGTAGGTTCCTTTGACCATCGTTAGGAAGGGGAAGCAGAGAAGGACGGGTTCACACAAGTAAAGAACATGAGAAGAAGAAAGGGTGGTGGGACATCCAAAGCAAAGAAGGAGCAGGAGACAAAGACACATCAATCTAAAACCCCCTTTGAGGTGCTGGGGAAGGAAATTGTGTAAGGAGACACTTCTAAGGAAAAAACCATAGAAGAGGAACATGAAGGATTGGCCAAGGTCCTAGAGGAAGAGGAAGTGAAATAGATGGATGTGACTAAGGATAATGAAGTCGACGAGATGGAACTGGGTGAGCTGTACTTGGATGCAATTGAGGAAGAATGTTGGAATAAGGGACATGGATATGTGTCTTGAAGCCAGATTGAGCTTCTTCATGAAGTAGTCATTAGAAATGGTGCTCACGAGAGTCTGGCGATTGATATAGATCCTCAAAAATTCTATAAGAGGAAATCCTTGGAAGAGGAGCTATGGAGGGGACATAAGATGAATAAGCAACATATTGCCACGGTAGGTGTTAAACTCATTGAGTTAGGCCAATATCCAATGATCAAGGTGGTCTTCTCTGAAGTTAAAAAGGTTTTTCAATGAAGCTTATTTCTTGGATTTAAAGGGGGTGCAGTAATACCAAGAGGTAGAAGACCCTAAATAGGAAAATTAAGAAGGAAAACCCTGATATCCTTTTCCTTAAATAAACTAAGTGTAGTCTAGAAGGATTGGAGAAAATTTGGAAAGGTTAACATCTAATGGCCTCGGATGCTGCTGGGCAAGTGGGTGGAGTTGAAATTCTCTGGAAACCAAGGGTGGTGGAACTTTTGGACTGGCGAGCTAGCAAGTTCTCTCTTATGGAATACTTCCACCTCCTGGATTCGAGAGTGAAGGGTTCACTGGGGAACATTTATGGTCGCAGTAGTTTCCCTGAGAAGCAGGATTTCATTGATTTCCTTAGCTGGATCAAGTTCCAAACTGAGGTTGGAAGTTGGGTTATAGGAGGGGACATCAACCTTATCACCAAACTAGGGGAGAAGAAGGGTGGCAGAAGAACCATGGATAAATACCAAGAGGAGTTTTGCAATTTTCTTGGTCAAATCCCCTTAGTGGATATGGATACAGGAACGGGTTGGTATACCTAGAACAATAAGAGGGGAGGGGATCACCTGGTGGTCTCTTGCCTTGACATATTCTTGGCTACAGAGAACATTGATGATACCAAGGGGGAGATAGTGGCCGATTTTCTCCCTGCAACAAGCTCAGATCACTAGCCTATATGCCTCAATTTGGATTGGTCAAGATACACTCTGAGAAACCCATTCATATTTGAGCTGTTATGGATGGAACATAAGGACTTCAAAGACCTTATCAATCAGTGGTGGAATGAGTTGGTCCCCCCTCTAGGAACTGTTATGTACCGCTTTCAGTAGAAACTCAAGTCCCTAAAAGATAAAATATGCATGTGAAACAAGGAAGAGTTTGGGAATATCTTTGAAGATAAAAAAGGGTTGAAAAGTGAGCTGGACCTGATCAGTAGAAAAGGTATGGAAGAAGGATGGGACGAGGACATGAAGGTCAAAGAGAAATACCTCTTGAGTTAACTGGAGGAAAGGGAAAGGCATGAAGGAATATTCTCAGATAAAAAATCTAGGGTAAAGTGGCTAAAGGACGGTGAAAGAAACACCAAGTTTTTTCACAACTCGGTGATTCAGAACAGAAGAAGTTCAAGAATCCAAAATATCCGGAAGACTGATGGAAATTGATTGGAAACCAGAAGGAAGATTGAGGAGTAGCTCTCCTAGCATTTCTCTAAGATCCTTAGTGAGGATGGAGAGGATAGATGGAGGGACATAGATAAGATCACTCGTCTAATTCCAAGGGAAGTCACTAGATAAAACAATGAGATGCTAAATAAACCGGTGGCCATGTAGGAGGTATAGGAAGTAGTCAGCGAGATGGACCTAGGGAAAGCTTCAGGGTTGGATGGCTTCACATCCAATTTCTTCAATCACTTCTAGGATCTCATCAAAGAGGTGGTTCTTGAGATCATTTAAGAATCCAAAAACAAGAGGGGAGTCCTCAAATATTTCAATGCAACCTTTCTGACTTTAATCCCCAAGGAGGCAGGGGCAGATAGGCCAGAAAAATTTAGACCAATAGCCTTATGCAATGTGATCTACAAAATCATTGCCAAAGTAATAGCTAATCGCCTAAAACCTCTACTTCCATAACTCATCTTCCCTGAGCACTCGGGGTTCGTGAAAGGAAGGCATATATTGGATGGTGTCATTCTTGTCCATGAGGTAATCCATTAACTAAAAATCATGAGGAAACCAAGTATGTTGATTAAGATAGACATAGAAAAGGCTTATGAAAATGTGAGTTGGTAGTTTATAGGAAAAATGTTGGAGGCCTATGGATTTTGTCATGGCTGGGTGGAGTGGGTCATGAGTTTATTCACAACCCCCTTCTTCAACATCCACCTAAATGGGTCACCAACTTGTGTCTTCCAGCCTTCTCGGGGTATCATACAAGGTGATCCTTTATCCCCTTTCCTCCTCATTCCAATGGTTGAAGGTATGAGCTGTCTTATCTAGACACAAAAATAGAGAGGAGAGTTGAGGGGGATAAGATTCCATGATGGAATTCCTCCTCAGACTCATCAACAATTTGTAGATGATACCATGCTCAAGGGGCACCCTTCACTCCAAGAAACACAAATCTTCAAAAAGATCTTGAACCTTTTTACTAAGGCTTCAGGCTTGGTTGTCAGTCTGAATAAATTACAGGTCTTTTTTTTCTAAATACTACCCCAGGCACTTAGAGGAACATCATTTGGATCCTGGTTTTTTCAAAAAGATCATTTCCTTCTAAGTATCTAGGAATACCCCTTGGGGTGGGAAAGCCAAAGAAAACATCCTGGCAGGAACTATTGGATAAAATGAAGAAAAATATTTCAAGATGGGTCCTCCAACCTTGAATTTTCCTAGCGGGATGATTCTGGGTAAAAATGTCATGTAAGCTATGCCCATCTACCTCTTATCGGTTCTCTCTGCTCCTAAGTCAGTTCTTTGGGAAATTCAAAGTTTGCAATGGAAATTTTTGTGGGGTAGTAGAGAGTTGAAAGCTAAATTTCCCCTGTGTAGTTGGGAAGGAATATGTTTTCCTAAGGAGCAGGGATGATTAGGGCTCAGGGATCCTGAAATCATGACTGAGGTCTAGGGAGAAAAATTTTGATGGAGAAGGGAAAATAATTCTTCTAAGCCTTGGGATAGGTTGTGGTGCATTAAATATTCTCATGGCAGGCCCACTCACCAATTTGTTAGGTTCAATGAGGCACTGAGCATATCCCCCATATGGATGAAAGTGATGAGTGGTAGGTACATTATGCAAACCCATAGCTTCTGGGAGGTTAGGGATGGAAGGAATGCTAATTTATGGGATGATTCATGGAATAAACTCCCAATTTCTCTTGATACAGTGTTACTTACATTGGTTACCTCTTGAACCAATTGGTCACTCCACTCAGTAATCTCCCTTGTTTGGTAGTTGGTCTGCCTAGAAGCCAATCCTACTAGCCATTCATGCAGTAGAACAGGGAATTCAACGAAGAAGATCTCGTGAATATCAGAGTAAATATAATCAGCCAACCATCTTTCTACACTAAACCATGTTCCTTCACTTTCTTCTTGTGCAAACTCCAGTGTTTTACCCTCCAGCCAGTCTTCTATCTCCTCCTTCTTTGGGTTGCACACCATTTCCCTAATTCAATCAAAAGGGTCCCGAAAATGGAACCATTTGTTGTCCGCTTTTCCCTACTCACACGACCCAGGTCCTACACATCCTATCGATCCAATAACTACCCGACATACTGGCCCGATAGGGCAATCCCCATCAGCAACCCTTGTGAATTAGGTGAAGTCTCAACCAAGATATCTCATAGATGGGTAACCGTTGGAATGAAGTTTCCATGATTGTCAAGGAAGTATAGTCCCCTGGTTCACAACCAAGGGCTCAAAAAATGTAGCAGGGTGACTAGATAGAGGATTCAGACCTGTGTGACTAAGCACAATAGTATGTCATCGATCATGAATTGGTATCCTTCTCTTCCTCACAGCTGGCACAACCAGTGCAGCGCAACTGACTCGGGTCTATCAGCTCTAGAAATTGTGATAGGGTTCATAACAAGATGTAACCAGAATGATGATGCACAATTATACAACATTAATTCAACACAATGTTCCTTACATCCATCCATTAATTTCAAGAAATAACAAGAACTGAACTATGCTAATATTACATAGGCAATAACTACTAATCCATCACATAAACATTCACCACATTAATCATTCCATTGAACAGAAGAAATAACATGGAAACCCATATGGGAAAAACCACCAAGGTGCTATTCATCTTGCATGAGAAAGGATATAGCACCTTGCAGTCTGTAGGATGTAGACTGATCTAGAGATATGTATTTAAGCTCAAACTCATGGTTCTCATGCTCTCTGTCTTATTTGTCCTAATCTACCACTACTATCTATAGATCCGCACATATCCTGGATCAACTCTCCTCACGTCTACACCACTCTAGCATATCTTCTTTTCCTCCCATTATTCTAATTACCCTTGCTTAGACCTTCCCTCTGCAAATATATACAGTTCTCTCCTATACACCTATTATGTAATTGTGACTAACAAAATCCAACCCTCTACCCATTGTATCCTTCCTATTTATAATAATTTAGATGACCACTACTGGGTTGACCGCTTATAGGAAGTCTGTTAATTGTCACCATCAACCACCCCTCTTGTTACAAATTTGGTGATCATGACTTGACACGAGGAACTATCGACCTGACTTACAAATATCTTCTTGCATGCACGTATTTGCAGGCTTACGCCGTCTTATATGGCCATGATCTGGATCATGTATCTATCGCTTTCCATCTGTTTCTCCTTTTGCATGTGTCCGCGATTTCCTTTCCTTTGTTGGCACTCCCTGTCCTACCTTTGTAGGCCCTTTTCATTATTTGTGCTCTTCCTTGGATTCCATCATGCACGCGCACATATTTCTTGGCTGCACGTGTGAAGTTACTTCATATGCCCCTTTTCCGGGCCAACATGCCCCCAACACTCACCTATCGCTCGTTTCGAGCCACTAAGCAAGGGATAGGTGAGTAGCCTGATTTGTGTATGACCTTTTGGAACAAAATTAAAGTGTTTCTTTTCTTCTTCTTCTTCTTCTTCTTCTTCTTTTTTTTACAGCTAGATGCATTGGTCGGATTTCTTTATATTATTGTGAATTCACGTGTTCTAGGTCTACTTGATTAACAACATAGACCTTACCACGGAATGCTTGCACAAGGGATTCAATCTTTGCAACTTCTACCGTAGCTTCCTCTACCTGCGTGGCTAGTTGCTCCACCTGGTTGGACTATACATGCTCCATTAAGTCGTTCTCTATTGACTGCAATATTCCTTGAAGCTTCCGCTGTATCAGCTAAATATGGTCTATGAGTTTTTTTGCCTCTGTCTAGAAGTCCTCAACCGTGGCTTCTCTAGCCTTTTCTTGTTCATGAAGGGTCTAGACTTCTTGATTTAGGTTTTTTATCTTCCCATGCTTAAGGAACTTTTACTGGAGTGGCAGTTTCCTCATATCTATTTTTGTGGCAATGATGCGTTCATCTACCTCGTGAATACATTGCCTTATTTTCTCAGTCGCGCCATCCTCAAGCAATGTTTCCCAAATGGTCGTAATATCATATGCGCCATTTGCATAGATTGCTTCTCTGTCTTTAACCTTGGCAACAGTTTCAGAAACTGCTACTTTTTGTTCTGCCAGCACCTCTGGGGGTGTGCTTTGTATCTACCAGGCTTGCATATATTCTATTTGGCACTGAAGATCTTGTGCAATCTTGTCAAGCTGAGATAATTTTGCGATGGAGTCTTCCTCAACCTACCCAACCTTCTGTGGGAATGACATGATGGCATTCTTGATGGCATATTCCAATGTGTCCTAGCCTTGCTCGTGGGCTAAAATTTATTCATGCTTCTCAACCAAATAGATTGTGTGCTCCTGCAGTTCCCATTCCTTTCCTTGCAAGAGGGTCTTGCACAGTTTTTATTTCGTTCTCTGCTTCACTACTTGATGAGAAATAGCATTCTTCCTTAGTTGAATCTCAACTATAGTTTCTTGCTGAATGATATAGAGCTAATCCAAGAGAAACTTGGAGAAGTCTATTTCAGTGGTGATGTTCTTAGTTTATGCAGTTGTCTCTTCTTTCACTTCAATTGCGTGTGTTTGAATGATTACCTTGATTGGTGGATCCCATGGCATTATGAGCAGTGGAATGTTAGGATCAATACGATATAACTTGGTGTCCACTATGTGATTAACCTCATTGGCAGCTACCTTTAGTTGATTAAGGTGGATCTGGACTTGGGAAGCTACATTCACTTGCTAAATATTTAGGCCATCCAGGATATCTTGCACTATGTTCACCACAACAGTAGCAATTTCTTGCAAGTCATCCTCAGTTAATGCATTGGTGCTTACTGCTCTATTTTCTTTCCACTTTTTGCGTGATGATTGAACTTCCTCAGGAGGTATTGGGGTCTATGTGCATTGCCCAGTTTGTAGTTGTGTGGATGGATGGTGCCCTGAGTCATCTTTATCATCATCGTCATCCATTTTTTCTTGGGATGGTTCCTCTTGGTTATCATCACCTTCTTTCTCTTCACCATTTACTTCGTGAATTGGTGGTTCTTCAACATTCTGCTCATCAGGAAGTGGTTCCACAAGTGGGCCATGCCATTCCTCCAGCCAGAGCTTGATAATGGCATCCACATCATTATCAGTTACTATGAACCTGTCTTGATGGATATGCCACGGTGCACCTTTAAGAGGAAATAGATTAATCTGATGCATATCCGCTTCACATTTAATAAAGGAAGCATACCTTTGCACAATTGCGGTGCAAATCCTATGAATTTCCTAAACAACTTGATGCAGCACCTCGACATGTAAGAAGAATGCAATATTGTTATCCTCCTAATGTTTGGCATCAGTCTTGTCTTCCCACAGATTCTGATATTTTTCCCCCAAATAGGATAATAGGACATCCATATGCACATTGTCGGGGGGGTCAGCCCAGACAACGAAGGAGATCAAAATTAACAAACAGGAATAGTAGAATTTATTGCCTTCCTTTTGTTGTGCCATCATCAGATATTTGAATAGGGAAGTAAGAAAATACCATGGCCAATTGAATTTTTACCCTTGTGGACATAAATCTGCAATTTCTGTTATTCATGCAAAACATTGCGTCGGTACAACATTAGGAAAGATTTTGCAGGATAGTATTTTCACAGCAACTCAGATGCTTTTGTCCTAGATAGTTCCAATTGCAAATCCTCATCCATTGCACTAAAGGTTGTTCTTCCAATGAATATCTCAAGTATTATGATTCGTAAGGCAAGGAAGAGGGTCTTTTCCTTCACTTGGAAGCCTTGTAATTCTCGCTATTAGTTCAACATTAATGGGGTATGGCTGGTCTAGCCATAAGTAACCTCGGTGAAAGTAGACTAGCAATTGCTTTACATACATATTGGCCTATGGAATATAGCCAAAATGAGGTATAAACAACATGCTGAGTAGACCTAAACTTGCTAATCCCTCAGCCCAATTCTTTGGTTTAATTACTTTGACAGCAGGGTCAGCGGTCTGTATTATATCCATGCAGTCTTTTATCTATAATCCCTCCTCCTGCTAAGTGTCATATCCCTAGATTTTTAACATAGCTAACATTGGAAGGATGTCCTTCAACAAGGGTATGCCAACAGGGCTCCTTGGGACGATCAAAGTGGTCACTGGTGTTTTCTAAAGGTCTGCATGTACCATACCAACTCTTCTTGGTCTAACCTAAGCTGGAAAGTTCGAGTCAAACCATTCCCTCTGCAGATTTTCCTATTGTAGGAGGTATTTATTAGCATCAACAGTTCCCTGGGTAGTGAAAAGCATATTTCCTCTATCGTTTGAGGCATCTGGAACTTTATGTTTCTTTTGTTTTGGCTGCATTCGTGTAGATGACTCACCTGGAATAACTGGTATCTACCGGACTGGGTTCAGAACATGATGTGAACCAGGGGTCGGATTCAACTATGGATGAGTAGTTCTTTCCATTGCATCAGCCTATGGAGATGGCTGTAAGTGTGGGCTTGCGGTTGGTTGTATTTCTACTTCCTCCTCAATAAGGCAGTCGGAGATGACAGTGGCATATGAAGCCTCACTTCCACTGGGGATGTTAATTACCATGGGTTTGCACAGGATCAAAACATGGTCTAGGAAGTGGGTCTGCAGTAGCTTATATCTCGCATTATTAGTCTCTAATAAAAAACTATTCTTGTGGGGAACACATATTTTAAACAACAGAAAGAGGCGTTAAGGCATTGATTTGGCAATAGATGAAGATCTAATCATTCTTGCAGGTATCCTTTTTCCAATTCTTTCTCCATTAATTTCTATAGCTAATCTTTTGGGCTATAGTTGTCAGACCAATAATGGCAATTAGTGCTACGACGATTGTCAAGATCGAACAGTATGCCACCTTGTACCTTGTACTAGGTTGAGCTACTACCACGCAAGTGAACTAGTCATACAGATTTGTGGCATGGATATGGTAATTAATGCTAACCAGCTTGTCATTCGTACCTTTTTCCTTCTTGGCAACTAGTTGTCTTACCATATTTTAAGACTTGAATTTTCCCGCTTGGGTATATTTGATGATGTGACTATTGGGCGATTGACTACTCATGCTTCCAGTTGGTTTTGTTATAATCTTGCAACAAAATAGTCTACATGATTTTTTTTAATGTGTTGGAGTAAAGTTTCAGGCAATTGTCATCTACCGGCTAACTCACAGTGTGAGTACCATTAGCTTTTCTGACAGTGTGCTGTATCTCTACCCTTATTTGGTGTGATGGTATCCGGTCATCGCCAAGTTTCCTTTGGTCTGTGCGGGTGAGTGAGCTTGTTATCATAGTGTAGGATAAGTCTTCCTTCTAGGGATGGCTTCACCCTGATATATTGACAATGTCATGTTGGCAGTTGAGTTGGTTTAGTCTGTAATCGCAAAGGTATCTTCATCCTTTCTAAGTATTCCACCATTTCCTTTCTCTTTGTGCCATCTCTAGGGAATAGGGCCTGATACTTTTTTAAGAGCTCTACGATCTGGATAGTTATTTTATCCTGCAAGCGCTTGGGATTTATTTTGTAATCTTTGCTTAGTTCCATTGTTTCAAGCCCGTTGGATTGAGTTAGTCTATATTCCACATTCCTGGGAAGGTTCTTGCTAAGTAGCTGCATTGTGGAGGTGAGCATTAGCATCGTTGATATTTTCAACTATACCCTCCTTGTTTTGCTGAATTGTATTCTGAATTATGGGGTGTTTATCAATTCTCAGAATTGGAGGCACAGCCTACTGGGTTTCATGTCACAGCTTCTTAGAGCTATCACAGGTCTTAGGTTCCATATCCAAAGTTTATGTAAAGCTCTCATAGGTGGGTAACTCCCTTGACTCGGTCTCCACCCGCCACACAAACCTTGCCACTCTTGCGCACTTCCTCATGGAAACTTCATGTAACCTATTTTTCCAATTCACTAAAGCTTCTCCTCCATCTGATGTACATGAGCTCACACAATTCCAACTGAGGTTCCCATCCACTGTCGGACTAATATAATCATCGTGTAGGGCTGTAGCATTGTATATTTGATCAAGATAGTCAACCTATCCCTCATTATAAACAGGTTCAATGTATCTCTTCCCCTCAAATAGATCAATGGGTGATACTACTCTCATCTCCTCATATTTGAATGAGATGATCCTTTTCTTGAAATTTATAATTGTTTTATTTTTTATAGCCCAATCTATCCCTAGTATTGCAGGGTAATTATTTGTATCATCCACGATGTTGATGACTTAAAAGTCTGCATATGTGCGCAATCCTTTGACATAGACAATGACATTGCTCAATCATCCAATGGATAGTACCTTCGTCGAATTGGCAAGACGTAGTTGGATAGGAGACCAATCCAAGCATGGATTACCCCTTCTTTCCCAAGTCTGGTGAGTTAAGATATTGACATCTGACCCCAGATCTAAAATAATATAATCCATGTCATAGTCACCTATATGTGCATTCATTCTCATTTCACGACCAGTATTACATTTCTGTCGCACTTGATTGGCGTTCTTCTCAATGGGTGGTACTACAGGGATATTATCTATTATTGCTTGTAGTTCTACAATATCATCTTTATCTTGAATTAGCATCAACCAACTTGACATAAGAGGTTTGAGCTTACTAACCTCGTTTGAAGCTTTCTTTTGAAATAGGTACTGGAATCGTTCCAGCATGTCCTTGACTTATGTTGAAGTTAAAAGGACATCGAGGCTTATGAAGTGTGATTTCACATCCCAAGATACTTATTTATACTTTAGTTCAGTCAATGATTCCCTCTTATGCACTACCGGTCATACCTGCAGCTGCGGTTTTTCTTGGGAGTTCTCTTTCTCCCCTCTAGCCATCGTGTCTCCCCTTGTTACGACGACAATGTTCAGGTCTCGTAGTTCAATTATGATCATTTGAACATTCACATTAGCATTATGGTTTGGGTTTTGTGGGGGATTAGGTGTGGTAGTAGTTCTTGCTTGACACTTTATGATTAGCTGAGGACATTGTTCAACATTATGGTCTTGACCCTTACAATAGGAGCATGTACTAGAAGGCTCCAAGCAATCTCTAGCAAAGTGACCTACTTGACCATAGTTATAATAGGTAATTGGACCTCTCCCTCTATGAAATTATCCTCCACCACCTCGTCCTCTAAATTTCCTGCCACCCCTTCCCCAAGGGTGTAATTATTGTTGCGGGTATTGGTTCTGCTAATAGCTTTGCTGATAGGGGTTTGGCTGCACGCATGGCTGTTGAAGAGCATATGGCTGCTGGTATGGATTAGATGGAAATTGCACAAGTTGGTATGAGGCTTGTTCCTGTTCAACTTGGGGAAGCCCCTCATTTTTCATCAAGTATGTATCAACTGTCCTCTCTTTCATGAGATGGTATGCTCTATAGTCTTTCTCATCATGTCCTATGGACCTACAAAATTTACAAAACAAGTTTGCAGTGATACTTACAACCTTTTGAAAATACACACATTCCTCATCATGGTGACCTATTAACTGGCATATATGACACCAGGGTAACCCTTTCCCATTTAATGGGTTAGGTGCACCAGATGCAACATAATTCATGAAGGTCAGATAGTTATCCTTGGTGTGTTCGTTCGTTCTACATTTTGTGCACCATAAGTCCTCCTGTCCTTCCTTTCCCTTCTTGATATCCTGAAGTTGTATTGTGAGGTTGGCTAGCTGCGACTGAATTTGGACCATTCCGGAGGTACCATCAGCAATAGGAGAGGCTTATGGTTTCATTGCCAGCTCCAATGCTTCTATCTGTGATTCAATCTTTTGTTGCATCAATGGCCCTCAGATATGTGGTAGAAAAGAAGAAATAAACCACTCCTTTTGTTGTACATCAGACATTTGGAAGCTTACTTTAGCCATCAACATCTTAAATCTTTGGTCAAAATCCCATACAATCTCTGGTAGGGCTTGTTTAATCTCCTTGATCTCAGTGATACATTGGGACTCTGATTTGGGTTTTCTGAACTCTGATATCATTATAACTCAGATTTCTTTGTGGGTATTTTGTGGTGTTTCGACTGGGATGACACAAAACTTCATAAACTAATCCAGGGCACGACCCCTTAAGGCCATAATCGTTTGTCCCTTCTTTATTTTGGCATTATGTACTAAGCGTACCATCTAGACAGCTTCACAAAGAAACCAATGTTGTTCTGGGTCCTCTGTTCCATTCCCATTAAATGTAGGTAACCAAACATCTGTGGCAGCCATGAGTTTGGAGTTCAAGTTCTCTGGAGCAGGTTTCAACTTAGGTATTCCTTCAGGTGTACTAGTTTTAGGACTAGTGTTGTCCAAGTTAGAGGTTCTTTCATGGGGTGAGGCTCTAGATCTCATCTTGGGAAATATGGATGGTGTTATATAATTGTGCTCTGATCCTAAGGTCTCATCATAGCTATCTATATATTTAGGTCCTTTCCATATTGGGCTATAGTCCTCCTCTTAGTCGCAAGACCCCTCGTATTCACACGACTGAAGTTCATGTTCACTTCTTACGAACAAACTAGGATTCCATCGACCCCTTTCAGTTTTCCTTCTTTTTCTTGACCTGAATCTTCTCCCACTTGTTAGAAATCCATCCCCAAGTTCAATTTTTGTTCTTCTAGGGAACATCTCCATGCATCCTCCCCATGTTCTTACTTGTTGGTTAAGAGCATAGCCATTTCCCAAACACATAGTTCAACTATCTAGGTGTAAAATACCTTTCTCATAAGCAAGCAGTTTTATCCAAGTACTTATACCTAACAAGTATCTCCTTCATGGTCCTTGGAAGAAATCTCATTCAGCCTCACTATATGAAGTTATAGTATCTATTGCAAACTTAGTAATATATCCTTGCAATATACTATCAACCCAAAAATCAATAGCTCTTGATACAATGTTACTTACATTGGTTAGCTCTTCAACCAATTGGTCACTCCACTCAGTAATCTCACTTGTATGGTAGTTGGTCCACCTAGAAGCCAATCCTACCAGCCATTCATGCATTAGAACAAGGAATTCAATGAAGAAGATCTCGTGAATATTAGAGTAAATATAATCATCCAACCATCTTTCTGCACTAAACCATGTTCCTGCACTTTCTTCTTGTGCAAACACCAGCGTTTTACCCTCCAATCAATATTCTATCTCCTCCTTCTTTCGGTTCCACACCATTTACCCCCAATTCAATCAAAAGGTTCCTAGCAACAAAACCATTTGTTGGCCACCCTTTCCTTCTCGCATGACCCAGGTCCTGCACATGCTGTCAATACAACAACTACCCAAGATACCAGCCCGATAGGGCAGGCCCCAACAGCAATAGCTGCGAAGCAGGCACAGTCTCACCTGAGATATCTCATACATGGGTAACCACCGGAACCAAGTTTCTGTGATTGCTGGGGAATTATAGTCCCTTGGTTTGTGACCAAGGGCTCAATGAAGGCAGGAGGGTGACCGGACAGAGGATTCAAACCTGTGCAACTGAGCAAAACAGTATGTCGTCGCACACAACTTGGTCTTCCTCTCTTCCTCATAGCTGGCACAACTGGAGTAGTGCAACTGACTCAGGTCTATCAGCTCTATAAATTGCAATAGGGATCTTAACAAGACGTAACCAGAATGACGATGCACAGTTATACAACGTTAATTCAACACAATGTTCCTTACATCCATTTATTAATTGCAAGAAATAACAAGAACTAAACCATGATAATATTACATAGCCAATAACTACTAATCAATCACATAAGCATACACCACATCAATCATTCCATTGAACACAAGAAATAATGTGGAAACCTATCTGGAAAAACCACCAAGTTTCTCTTCATCTGGCATGAGAAACGATATAGCACCTTGCATTCTACAAGATGCAGAATGATCTAGAGATATGTCTTTAAGCTCAGACTCATGGTTCTGATGCTATTTGTCTTATTTCTCCTAATCTACTACTACTATCTACAGATCTGCACACATCCTGGATTGACTCTCCTCGTGTCTACACCACTCTAGCAGAGCTTCTTTTCCTCCCATTATTCTAATTACCCTTGCTTATACCTTCCCTCTGCAAATGTATACATTTCTTGCCTATCTACCTATTATGTAATTGCGACTAACAAAATCCAAACCTCTACCCTTTATATCCTTCCTATTTATACTAATCTACATGACGACTACTGGGACGACTCGTTACAGGTAGTTTGTTAACTGTCACCATCAACCACCCCTCTGGTTACAACTATGGTGATCATGACTTGAATCGAGGAACTATCGGCCTGACTTACAAATATCTTCTCACACGTGCGCAGCTGCAAGCTTAATCCATCTTATATGTCCATGATCTAGATCCTGTATCTATCGCTTTCCATCTGTTTCCCCTTTTGTGTGCATCCACAGTTTCCTTTCCTTTGCTGTGCACTCCCTGTCCTACCTTCGTGGACCCTTTCATCCTTTGCACTCTTCCTTGGCTTCTATCATGCATGCACACATATTTCTTGGTGAAGTTACTTCTTATGCCCCTTTTCTAGGCCAATAGTGGAGATCGGAAAATCATTTTTCTAAGCCTTGGGCCAGGTTGTGGTACATTAAATATTCTCATGACAGGCCCACTCACCAACTGGTTAGGTTCAATGAAACATTGAGTGGATCCCCCATATGGATGAAAGAGATGAGTGGTGCGAACATTATGCAAACCCATAGCTTCTGGGAGATTAGGGATGGAAGGAATGATAAGTTATGGGATGATTCATGGAATCAAATCCCAATTCTTGGGAGAGACCCAATATGGATACATATTAAGGAAAACACCCTCGAAGAAGGTAAGGTTCAGGTGGGCCAATATTGGATGATATGAAATTTAGAAGGACAGCAACAATGGAAATTTCAGGAGAAACTCGATCTTACAAGTGATGAGGATTGGGGTTCCTTCTAGGAGGAAATGCATAAGATATTTGTTAGCGTTAAGGAAGGCCCAAATATACTGAGGTTGGGATACACAGATAGGGGGTCCTTTAGCATAAAGGAAGCTTACAATATCAGGTTGGGCCACTAGGGGGAGGCTGACAGAATCTGGAGGAAGATATGGAATCTATGGCCCAAGGTGGTGCTTTTTGTGTGGCTGGTGGTTAGAGGAAGAATCCTAACCAGCGAGAACCTTAGAAAATGAGGTGTTCATGGACCTTCTTAGTGTTGTCTATGTTATGAGGAAGAGGATTCCATGGGTCATCTCTTGGATAGTTTCCCCTTTGCATATACCATATGGGACAAAGGAGCGATGGTGTTCAGGAGAGGTGACAATAGCAGAGGTCAATCAGTCGAAATCCTTAAAGAATGGCACCCCAAATCTTTTAAGAACCAAATCATCCAAACCTTGTGGTATGCCTTCCTCGGCATGGCCATGTGGTGTATATGGAATGAGTGGAATTCTAGGATCTTTAGGGCTAAATGTAGTGACACAAAAATGGTATGGAAGATGGTGAAGGATAACCTACTATGGCATGATCAGGACAAGTTAATCCCTACAGAGGAAAGTCATATTGCTGATAAATGGGGACTTGATATATCCTAGATGGTCATCCTGCGAAGACGTGACAAGATTTTCAAGCCTTCTAGTCTGACCTCCTATTCCATCCCACCTCCTCAGGTGTTCAAGCTTAACTTCGATGGGGCTTCCAGGGGAAATCCTGGGCCTACAAGCTATGGCAGGCTATGCTGAAATCACAATGGATGGATCAAAACCCTTTTCATGGGAGCAATCAACACTAACACTAACAACTCAACCAAATTAGAAGGTATGATCCATGGTTTTAAAGTTTTGATCAGAGGTGACTTCTTCTTTGTGATCATTGAGGGGGAGACGAGCATTTTAAGCCAGATGGCTAAATGGATGGTGAGTGGACTGGCCCATGAAAATTTTCCTCTAGCTGGCGCGTAGCCGACAAACTAGACTACCTTCGTTCCTTGCTTCTTTCTCACACAGTGGTTTCCTTCAGGCATGTCAGATGCGATGCCAACTAGGCGGCCGACTTATTAGCTACTGTTGGTGTGGAGGGTGTCGAGGGTTTATGTTGTGGCATGCTGGAGGAGTTCGGGGTGGAAGTGTGGGACTTGCAATGTAGACAAGTGGCAGATAGGGACCTTGAAAGTAGGCCACAGGTGGTCCATCTAGACGATGGCATTGTAGATGGTGACAGGAGGTGCAAGAAAGCCCAAGATAGATCCTAATAAATGCTACACGAGTTGTTTTGGTTAATTGACCAGACCAGATGCTAGTTGTCCTTTGTAATCATTTTGGTTTATTTCGTAGGGAATGAAGAGACGGTCAAGATGGGGTAAGATCGATGGAAGGATCGGGTTTTTAAATTAGTCAGGATGAATTCAGTAGGTAAGGGTATGAGGGATCTCATTATGATGATCAGTATGATGCAAGTGCTGTACTGGGAAAAGAGGGAAATCATGTTTCCCCCCTCTTTTTATTTTGGGTTGGCCCGACCACCCATCGTCCTTCCTCATTGTGAGGTTTTGGCATTTCATATTTCTATTTCATCTCGGGTTTTCCTATGGGTGTTTGTTGTTAACAGTGAGTCTCCGCTCCACTCTGAGTTTCAGCTCTTCCTCCCCTCCCCCCAATGTATGGCTCCTAAGCAGTAGGTTAAGGTGGATTTGGGCTCTGGTGAATTTCTTGCTAGCCCGGTTTGAAAGGGAAATGGAATTATGAGGCAAACTCATCTAGCAACAAGGGCTTAACTTTAGGCCCAAGATGTAGTGGAATTTTACAAGGAGCATGTTCTATTAGGCATTCGTTTGAATGTTGAGAAGGTGTTAGGGGATCTGTGGAAATAGGTTAAGTGCATGCTGAAGGAGGACCTATGCAAGGAGGTGGCAGAATGGGTCCTCGACCCAGGAACCATGGCAGGTAGAGACTTGGCCTATGACCTCTTATTGATGATTTATTGGGTGAATATGAGTATGGTTGGACATTCCTCAGTTGTAAAAGAATCCAATTATGAAGGGGACGAAGAACTGGTGAAGGCCCGGGAGGGCCATAACAATGAATGTCACCGTATGCACTAGAATATTGATGTTATTGCTCCTAAGCTAGGCATCCCCTTGTATCCAGTTGGTCAAGGACCAGAGTGATACACTCATCCAAGGGTGAAGGGTAGCTATTGTGGCAAAGCGCTCTTTGGAGATTATTCAGGAAACCAGAGTGGAGGTGCCCCACAGAATGTCACTTCTATTTAGGCCTCTGTTGTTTGTCCCATATTGGTTTTTTCCCCACAAGATTGGATTTGATTTTTTCTCTTTCTCTGTTTATGCTTCTCGTTTTGTCTGTATCGACAAGTATAGGGGATTTCATAGTGTTGAGCAGTAGTAGTGTTTATGTTGTTCAGTCTGATTGTAAGGCTCTTTCGATACTTAAGGTGAGTAGAATCTCTATAATATTTCTGGAAGGGAGTCTCTATAATTTTGTAGGGAATCTAGGTGATGGATGTTTATAGGAGGAATGGGGAATCTCTTTAATTTTGTGGGAAGGGATAATAGGTCTGTAACTGGAAGGTGTTGGGGACACTTTGTAATTTTGATAAACATAGATGATATCTAATTTGTAATGTTGATCCTTGAAAGTAATATAAATTTTTATTTACAAAAAAAAATAGAGGACTTAGAAGAATAAGAAAAATACTTAGAAGAATCGATGATTTGTTTAGAGATCCGACGGTTAGGAGTAAACCCAAAAAGTTTGAAAGAAAATACGATGAATAGATCCCATTTTCAAGAGTGAACCAGCAAAAAAATCAACGGTTCAAAATAAAAGAGGAAGGCGAAATGTGAAAGATGAGAAATTAAATTCTAAAATAATATGGGTTTCTGCAACCCAGAGTCCACCAACGAAATAAGGCGAAAAGAGGAAGACAAAAAATGGAAGGTGGAATGCGGAAGATGAGAAATAAATTAATAAAATAATATGGGTTTACACAACCTGGTGTCCACCAATGGAATGCAGAAGGGGGAAATAGGAAGGTAGAAAACAAAAGGCGTAGTGTGGAAGATGAGAAATCAAAGTCTAAAATAATATGGGTTTCCACAACCTGGTGTCCGCCAACGGAATGCAGAATGTGGAAGGAGGAAATTGGAAGGTGGAAATTAGATGTTAAGATCCTCTTTTAAGAAGTATTTACATCGAATGTCACACAATTTAGTCATTTTTAAATTTAGGAGAACCACTAAATCTAAGCAACCCGACCAATGTATAAGGAAGCGCTCAACAACGAGTGGACTCGAATTCCGTGGTCAACTCGATTTCATAGTAATTTTGCGTCCAACCGATGTGTTTAAAATCCAGCTATTTCAATGATAGAAATCATCCTTAGGCATTGGATCTTTGCCAAATTCGATCAATGATGGACTCCAAATAGAAAAAAACTAAATTGCATTAAAATTTCTCTCACATCTCCATCGTTATCTCACCTACTAGTTGAATCTGTGGAATATATGAGGACCGTCAGATCTAGATCAACGATGGACCTTAAATATCATAAGGCAGATTTTATATAAATTTCATGCACATCAGGATTTTATTAATTAGTGCTACTTGTCCCTGTGAAATAACTCATAGTTGTTGATCTGTTTTGGTCATTAATCTCCTTCGTTGATGTTGATCCTAATCCAAATGATTAGTTTCATATTTCGCAACTCAACTACCATTTTATCCTCCACGCTCTTTCACTAGTGAAATTCATTCTGGTTGTAGATCTTCGGCACCTTGATATTTCTACCACATGATCTACAATCATGGAGATGATTTAATTTTGGCACTGCTTGGTTATATCAGCAATCGAACAATTTTCACAAGTTATGAAAATGAACAGTCAAGCATACGAACAAGTGAAGGGTTCAAATATTGATAAGTATAAGAGGATGCAGGTGAAGAGAAGTGGGTATGCTCTCTGTAGGTAGAGAGTTGTTGCATGGACTATCGTGGAAGTGAGGATTGCAGAATGAAATACGACTCTAAGTTCTTTCAAGAATATCTAGAACAACGACAATTAGGGGAACAAAGGTTCATAAGAAAATCCATAAGTATATCAGAACAAAGTTGGTATGCATTGCTATATATATTTTTCTACATATTGTAATGAACGTGTTTAAATCTAACAAAGAAGGGTGGTAGGGTGGTGCTAGGAAAAAAATGTTGTCTTATTTGCACAAGTTGGATCCTATACAAGTGGAAGTTGGTGCTTCCATCTAGTAGTATTTGGATAATTTTATTTTAGTTGGCGCTAGGAAAAACATGACAGTTGCTTCTCTCCACTAGAAGGAGTTTGTAAATAAAGGTTGCAGCCTCATTTGATTAGGTGCTCAAATAAACATGAATATTTTTCTATCTCTATCATGTGTGTGTGATTGATGATAACCATTCCTTCTATTATAATTGTTGCATTATCATAAATGTAAATTTGTAATCAGTAATAATGGTTTAAATATTGAAAATGGTTTAAGCTTTACAAATAACTGATTCACCCCCCCTCTTAGTTATTTGAATAATTTAAATGATTTCTATCGAAGCGGGATCCTTTTTTTTAAAGGTAGACCTGTAAGCTTAAACATGAAAAGTTATGAAGGGACTTCATCCAATAAGGTTCCTCTGTTTGATGGAATGAATTTTTCCTTTTGGAAGGTTAGAATGAGAACCTATATAATTTCCGTAGGTGCTAATGTTTGGGATGTAGTAGACACTGGCTATGTAAAGCCATTTGTGCTAGCCTACAACTATGACAAGTTGGAATTTAGTTTTAATGCAATAACAATGAACACTATCCTGAGTGGTATTGCATAGGATGCATTTGTTAAGGTGATGCATCTTGAATCTATGAAAGAGATGTGGGATAAACTTGTAAGCAGTTATGAAGGAAATGAGAAATTAAAGGATGCCAAACTACAGCCATATAGACTAAAATTTGAACAAATAAATATGAATGAGGATGAGAATGTCAATAAATATTTCTTAAGAATAGAAGAGAATGTGGATGCTATGAAGGGTCTTAGTGAAAATATTGATTAAGCATCCTTAGTTCAAGGAATTTTAAGATCTTTTCTTGGAATATTTAATCCCAAAGTTTCTGCAATAGAAGAATTGAGTGATCTTAAAACTATGCTTGACGACCAAATCCTATGCACTCTAAAAAACTATGAAATGAGGATTGGTAAAGATAAATCCACTACTAGAGAACCATCCTTTAAAGCAGATAAGAACAATAATTCTAAAATGGATGTGACTAAGGAAAAATTTGTAATGAGGTTGAAGAAAGGATCAGGTAAATACAAAGGCAAGATGCCCCTTAAATTTTTTAACTATGATAAAATAGGCCATTTTGCATCTAAATGTCCCCACAAGAAAAAGAGACAGACTTCTAGTGATGAATAAAAATTTGCAGTCAATAAATACAATAAAGAGTCTAAATATAAAAAGGAAATATTTTGTGTAAATGATATTTATCCTTTAGAAGAAACATATAATGATTCATTTTGTGAATATGAATTGAATAACTTTATGCTTATGGACATAGAATATTTTGGAAATGAATATATAGGAAGTGACCTGAATAATGAAGAATATATGGTTGATATGGAAGGTGAACTAATCAGTGCTTTGGAGGAGATTGACAGAGTCAGACTAAAGAAGAGGAAACAAAAACAATTATTGATGTAGTATGAAAAGATTTGTAAAGAACCAAGTGAAGATATTTCCTTGTTAAAATTGGAATTAGAAGGGGAAAAGAAAAAAGAATATATTCTAAAACAACAGTTATCAGAAGGGAAAAA
Source organism: Pseudotsuga menziesii (assembly GCA_001517045.1). Taxonomy (NCBI): domain Eukaryota; kingdom Viridiplantae; phylum Streptophyta; class Pinopsida; order Pinales; family Pinaceae; genus Pseudotsuga; species Pseudotsuga menziesii. Next base: position 40,674 of record LPNX010440728.1, on the reverse strand, counting down.
GAGATGTGAATATTTGGAAGAAGAAGTTGTTAGATTTTTATCATTCAAGCTAGCATTATCTTAGGGTCTTATCTGAGATAATAACATGCACAACAATAAACACAAGAGACAAGAGACACAAAGAATTTTCCTACGGGGAAATCATAAAGGATAAAACCCTGCAACTTCCTCAGAGATAGAATTATCCCCAATGGCAGTAGTAAAACTCGAAAAAAAAGGATTATCTTCACAGCTTGTTCTCTCTCTCACAGTTGAGAGAGCTTCTCCTCTCTCACTCATGCGCCCCAATGAGTGAGTGTGTGTATGATAAATAGAGAGGCTTACTCTCTATTTATATTCTTTCATTCACTTAATGTCTATTTTAACATATCAGCCCCACTTAACAATTACTTACTAGAGTCGATATCTCTAGGAGATTCTAATAACCCTAGTGCCCCACAACAGTGGGGACTTTTCCCTCCGATCAACAAGGAGGGTTAACCTTGACACAAATGTGGACTATTGCCTCGACTTACAATTGAGGGTTAACCTCAATGACTTTACATGACTTGTTACATTATTGAATCTCCCGATCGGAAGATCAGGGCATGCCATGACTCAATTACATTGCAGATACTTCCTGAAATAAACATCGATGTACAATACATAAGATATACAAGTGAATAAATTACAAAGTTACAAATACATCAACACTCCCTCTTAACTAGGAAGGTATTCTCTCGACACAATTTACGAGTCAGATCATCACTGAATCATCATCATCATTACTGCTTCTGCTATCTCAAACAAATGGTGCTATCTCTTCATTCATCTCGTCACAGGAAGTTATACAGATCCAACACTTTTTCATGCAGGTTGTAGGCCTAGACTTCATGTAGGTCTTCATCATCTTCAACACTTATATCTGACGATCGAGCAAACCATGTCAGAAAGGCCCTCCCAACACTTACATTTGACCGTGGGAGGAACACATCCAAGAACCATGTCAGAAAGGAACTTCCAACACTCACATCAAACCATGGGAGGAACACATCCAAAACCCATGTCAGAAAGGCCCAGCACTCACATATGACCTCATCTTGTTAGAAAGGATCTGCACTTAAATCCGACCACATATTTTCAGAAAGGCTCTGCACTTACATCCGACCTCATCTTGTCAGAAAGGATCTGCACTTACATTCGATCATGTGGGAACCAATCCCTCAGTCACATCAGAATGGCTCTGGAATCATATCTGATCATGTAATACTACATTCCATAGTCATATCAGAATGGACCTCAATCCCATACTAAGTATTCCTGGTAATTGACCTGGTGCCTCCATTCCAAGAATGGCATTCAACACTTATATCTGATCATGTAGGAACCAGTCCTACAGTCACATCAGAATGGCTCAGCACTCACATCTGACATGGAAGGAACCAAATTCTCTCACCATGACAGAATGGCTCAGCCCTTAGATCTAACCATGGAAGGAACCTAATCCTCTCACCATGTCAGAATGGATCTAGGTCTCATCATTTCCCTTTGGAGGGAACATCGATTTGGAGAACACCAAGCTTCTCCATGAAGTACTTGAACTTCACTTTGGCCATTTCTAGCATAGAATCACACCAGGGCTGATTATGTCCAAGGATAACCTGTGAGCTTTTTTAGGACCGATTACATCTAAGGACAACCTACAAGACCATTTACATATAAGCAACCTACAATCTTCACCAGGATTTATGCTCAGAAAACCTGTCTCATCATTTATGCTAGAAATCCCTTTTTTGAGAGATCTCAATCTGGATCACTACTCCTCTCTGCATCATACAAAAATGCAAGTCATATCAACCAAATCAAATAGTAGTTTTAAAAAGAAACATACTACCTCCCAAATAGCAAGTGGAAACATATTTTTCCTCGATTGTACTCAGTGGCATGCAATACTTCATCCCGCTCAACCAAGAGATCACACTTGATCCCATACCTAACTATACCCTTTAGGTACCTCATTGCATGCTTTGCAATCATCAGGTGAACATGTCTCAATGTGTTCTCAACAAAGCAAATATCTAGTCTCTTATTTGTCAAGTAAATCATCTGACGATACATTGTGGCATCAATCGTCTCTGATGAATCATTACTTAATAGCTTCAAGTTCAATGCCATAGGTGTGTTCATGTATTCCATCATCCTGAACCTCTTTAGGATCTCTATTGCATACTTCCCTTATCCAGGCCTCCATGCCTAGAACATAGTGCATCATCCCCAAGTTTTCTTCTTGCAAATTTAATGAGTTCCTCTTTTCTATTAGGAACAAGTCATTGACATATAACAAGAGCATCACTGGTATTCCGCCTTCAACCTTGAATAAAAGGTTGGAATCCTCTTTACTCTCCGTAAATTCTAGATTCATTAGTAATCTATCCATCCTGTTGTACCATGTCGAACCTCAAAATATTCTACAGTCACTCCTTCTAAAGTGGAGCATCATACTCCCTTTGTCTTTCGTACTCTATGCACTGAAACATTCTATATCAGAGTGACAAGTAGCTTCCTTTGCTATTAATATTCTATGTATCCATATAGGGTCACTAGATACAAAGATCCTCTATCTTGAACCTTCTCAAAAGTTCTTCTCGTACCCATTTGTGAGCTTGTCATCGTCTATAGGCTTTCATCTTCAACCTTGTAGCAAAGGTTCATATCTTCATCAAGCTCCTCATGTATGTTTTATCCCATGGGTGTCTTCTGAGCTTCTACAAGGCCTTCTTTCATTCGCACACATGATTCTTCCTGTCATGTGTCTCAACTCACACTGGCTACAAATGTCTCTTCGTAGTGTATGCCTTCTTTTAGTGAGAATCCTCGTGCTACGAATCTTTCTTTGTATTCAACGATGTTTCCATATACTGCATGATGGAACTATGAACTTCCCTTCATGTATCGATACTGCATCCTAGACATCATTCTTTCTTGAACTAGTCTTCCCTTTCTTCTTGGTTACTTCTTCATAGCTAGAAGGTTCTACATCAATGATGTCACTGTATTCGTCATATTATTCTTCATCTTGAATTTTCGTCACTTGTTCTTTAGAACAAGTCTCATGCTTCTTTGCTTGTAGGCAATTTTATGCAATCTTTCCTACAAGTCAAATGCATTAGTTGTAGGGTTAGAAACATTTCATAAGGTATATTCATAATGAAAAATTCTTATTCATAAATATATGATCATGCAACTACTTTATCCAATACAACATCCATCCATATCTCTTAGAAACTTTCTAGATGCCGTCCATCTCTACCAGGACAACATTGAGATTGTGCACTAATCCAATATCTCAGCAAAGAGGTTTCGTTCCAGATAAGTAGTAATTGAGAATTGTATAGCACCATGAGCTACTTACCCATTACATGCATATTAGTAGTATACTGTCATTAATGCAAACATTCTATCATGCATAATAAATCAACTGAATATAAAAAAATTCATAATCAAAACAATATCATTAAATGACAATTGAATACTTATCTCTATTTGTTTCATTGGTAGATTCTTTCTTGATACTTCAGCTTCATCATATTCTTTATTCATAATAGCATAGTTTATTATCCAAATGCTAAGATGGATAAGAGTTTCTTCAATATTTAGTCATCTGTATTCGTCATCGCTTGAGGGATCTTCTTTCGATGATGAGAGCTTGATATTCGGTTGCTCCCATCTTTTCTTCTCTTATTATGAGTCGATCTTATTCTTCTTCCCAGATTCTGTTGAAAGTAATCACTTCCTTCTGGCACACATTCCTCATATGAATGAATCCCATGATCCTGGGAGGCCATTCAAGGTGGCTATCACCACTTATTCATTCTCCACTTCTTCTTCTACTGCTACAAGTTGTTCTTTGATTTGAGAGACCCTTGTAAACTATGACTGTATGGTCTTTGCATTCTGGATATTCACATTCTTCAACTGGTTTCTTAAGGTCATACTCTGGTTTATGTTCTTTTCTTCAAATAGATTGGTCAAGGAATCAAACATCTTCAGTGTCTTTAGGTAAGACACTTGTGGTACAATTTGATCCGTGATTGAATCAACAATGATCTTATTGGCCTTGACCAAGTTCTTCTTGTGTAAGGATTTGATCCTCATATCCCTCTGGAACTGGAACCTCTCTACTCATGTAGGTGTCCAATTCATTTTATTCGAAGAGATCATATAATTCCATGCTGGTAAGTTGTCAAATTCACCAAGCTTATCATCAATATTATGTGATATATCACTTTGAAATGAGAACCTCAAATGAAAATAGAAAAAGATTAGATATTACTGATTTGAGGTATCCGTCCTGGTTCTGGGGCTGACTGATATAGGGTTTGTCAGAGAAACCATAATTTTAAAAACTTGGAATATTTCATCTATGATTTGATAAAAATATAGATCTCGTCAAGGTGAGCCGTCCAATGTACTCCTTCTCTAAAAAAAGTGGCTGGAAGCTCCCGGAACAGGAAGCCCTAGTTTTCCAATTTCTTCTGCAGAAATGCCTGATACTATTTCTATGGTATCTCTGAAATTAATGCTTCTCTATGTATGAAACTTTTCACTATGGTATCCTCGCATTTCCCTATTCCAAAACCATAGGTTTAATCAGAATTGGTGTCACCAATTGGGACTTATGGTCGTTTTCCCAACGTGACCTGTTTCATGACTGTTCAGCATAGCAAATTTGTATGGACTTCCATGTGTCACCGTTTCATCTTCTCGGTCTAAACCTTGGACCACAGAAATTAAATTCTGTTCCCTTTCTAGAACATCTTCAGAAATTTCATTTGGACCTTTGTAGCCCAAAATATAGCAATTCTCCCCAGGTGTCATGTTTAGCGATGAACCCTCGAAGAGGTTGGAACCCTAACTTGGAGGGATCATATCTCCTAGAATATAGAGAATCAGAGGATGAATTTTGGAAATAGTATAAATCAGGATTTTATGTTCATCCTGCAAATGTTTCAGCTCCTGATCCTTCTCCAATCCTGAGAGATAGTAAGTATACCAAAATGTATCTGTTTTAGTATTTTGGGGTTTTTCTAGCCTAGGGTCAAACTAGGGTTTGACTTTTCTGGAGTTTCACCCAACCAAAAATCTGGACCTAGGTCTCTAAACTTCGATTTTAATGAGGAGATAAATTCTATTCCAAGCTCACTCAAAAATTCCTCTTCTGTAAGAAGCCCTAATTTCCTCCACCAAAAACTGAAAATCTTCAGAATCGAATTCCGCTTCAACAGAAAGATATGCCCTTCAATGGAGAGTCATCCTAGTATACTTTTGCTGATGGATTGTGGAGAGAGACCCAAAAAGTAAGAAGCCCTAGATTCTAGAGCTACACAATGTCTTCTTCTCAGGTTAGCTCTGATTCTGTGTTATATTTTTATCATTCAAGCTAGCATTATCTTAGGATCTTATCTAAGAGAATAGCATGCACAACAATAAACATAAGAGACAAGAGACATAAAGAATTTTCCTTAGGGAAACCATAAAAGATAAAACCTCGCAACTTCCTTAGAGATAGAATGAGCACCAATGGAAGTATTAAAACCTGAAAATAGAAAAGATGATCTCCACAGCATGTTCTCTCTCTCATACTTGAGAGAGCTTCTCTTCTCTCACTCATGAACCCCAATGAGTGAGTGTGTGTATGATAAATAGAGGCTCACTCTCTATTTATATTCTTCCATTCACTTAATGTCCACTTTAATCTGTTGGCCCCACTTAACAATTACTTACTATAGCCGACATCTATATGAGATTCTAATAACCCTAGTGTCCCACAACTATGGGTACTTTGACCTCCGAGAAACAAGGAGGGTTAACCTTGACACAAATGTGGGGACTATTGCCCCGACTTACAATGGATGGTTAACCTCAATGAATTTACATGAATTGTTACATTATTGAATCTCCCGATCGGAACATCAGGGCATGACATGACTCAATTACATTACAGATACTTCCCAGAACAAACATCGGGGTACAATACATAAGATATACAAATGAATACATTCTGAAGTTACAAATACATCAACAAAAGTAGTGACATCTACGAAAGAATTGGAGAAAATTCAAGCTCTGTATAATCAAAATATGTCAAGTATTAAAGCTTCTGAATAACTGAACAACATTCTAAGTAAGCAAAGGCACCCATGGTTAAAAACATGTCTTGTTTATGAAGAAGGTTCAAGAATAAAATAGTCAGAATGAGAACATATTGTGCAAACAAAAGGAAATGAAATAAGTACCATAGTAAAAAATTTAGATCAGAATTATCAACCTAGGATTGCTTAGAAACAAATTCAACGAAAGGGAAGAAAACCAGGATTCAAGTACCAATTTTTTTTTCCATGGTTACTATTATTGTTGTTCTAATTTTTACCACAAAGCCGCAAACTGTGCATTTAATTTTAGAAATATGCAATCAAAGAACATTGAATTGTTGCGACATAGAACAAGATAGTTAGCAAGTAAACAAGAACAACATACAACTGAGTTCACAACTAAAGGACTAACCCATGATAGATATAAAAAATCTTTTGATATACTATACAATGATCGAGAATGTTATGTTTGTCATAATTTTTGACACAAGGCTTCAAACTGTCATCTAAATGACTACAAAACAAACCCAAGAGTGAATTACTCTGCTGAAAGTGCTAAAGTTTGGAAGATGAAAGAAAATAACAAATGTGGCTTAGTTCTTTCTATTCAAAGGAAAAAAGGCCCCTGCTATATTGACAGTGGATGTCCCAAACACATGGCTGGTGATAAAAGTAAGTTTATGTCTCTAAGTGAAAATAAATTAGGAAATGTAACTTTTGGAAATGATGCTCTAGGGAAAATCAAAGGAAAAGGAATGGTAAATTTTAGTAATGGAAAATGGAAATCGCAATATGTGTTCTTTGTAGGTGGAATAAAACATAATATTATTAGTGTCAGCCGGGTTTGTGACATCAGATGTGAAGTTGTTTTCACTTCTAAAGATTGCAAAATAAAATATGTACCCTCAGGATAGTTGGTTGCAAAAGGCATATGAACAGAAAACAATGTCTATGTCTTGAAAGAAGGAAAAGAAGAATGTCTTCTAAGAAAGTATGATGAAAGATAAATTTGGCATAGGAGACCTAGACATTTAAAATTTGATCATATAATCAAGCTTGTGAACAATGGGGCAGTAAAAGATCTTCCAAAAATATAGAAGCCATATAAATTTGTTTGTAAATCTTGTCAAATGGGAAAATTGACTCGCACAAAGTTTAAATCCAAGAACTTCATATCAACAGACAAACCACTTCAGTTAGTACATATGTATTTGTGTGGACCATCAAGAAAGGAAGGAACAAGAAGAGAAAAATATTTTATGTTGGTCATTGATGATTATTATAAACTCACATGGGTTTCTTTTCTGAAAGAAAAATATGAAGCATTGAAAAAGTTCAAAATTTTCAAGGTTCTCACTGAGAATCAATCAGGAAAGAGACTAAAGGCAATAAGATCTGATAGAGGGGGAGAGTTCAGTTCAGGAGAATTCAAATATTTTTGTAATAAACATGGAATTAAAACAGAATACACTATTCCAAGGACTCCACAAGAGAATTCAGTAGTTGAGAGACTGAATAGGTCAGCACAATAGATGGCAAGATCAATGATGAATGAAAGGAATATTTCTCCTCCATACTGGGTAGAATTAGTTCAGACAGCTGTCCATATTCTTAACAAATCTCACTTAAGGACAAAGAATGTTAAGAATCCTTATGAACTATGGCTTGGAAGACCTCCTTCTATCAAACACTTTAAATTCTTTGAAAGTAAATTTTATATTAAAAATAATGGTGAACATCTTGGAAAATATGATGACAGGGCTAATGAATGTATCTTCTTAGGATATGCTGCAAACAGTAAATGATACACTTGTTATAATATGAGGTTGCAGAAATTGGTTTATTGTATTGACATTAAAATCAATAAAGGAATCCTTGTAAAAGATATTCAAATAAGCAGTGTTGAACCAAGTACATAAGATATAGTTGAAGTTAAGGAAGAACAGGTCTAAGAATTGGAAAAAGAAGATTTAGACTCAGATGATGAAAGTGCAAACATTTAGGCAAATTCAAGACAATGGACAGAAACAAAACCACCTTCCAGAATCGTTCAAAAGAATCATCCTAAAAATCAGATAATTGGTGACAAGAATAAAGGAGTTCAGAAAATAAGGAATTTGATTACAACTTCAGAACAATCTCGTATTTATTTCTTGTCTACAATGAAACCTAAAAATTTTGAAGAAGCGAGTGAGGATGAAGATTGGATTAAAGTCATGAATGAAGAGCTTGATCATATTGAGAAGAATAATACTTGGGCATTGGTTCCTATACCTATATATAAAGATGTAATAGGCTCCAAGTGGGTGTTTAAAAACAAGATGAATTAACAACGACAAATTGTGAGGAATAAATCCTGATTGGTATGTAAGGGGTATGCACAAGTTGAGGGACAGGATTTTGATGAAACTTTTGCACCAGTGGAAATATTGGAAGCTATCAGAATGTTTCTTTTCCTATGCCAATCATAATAAATTCAAATTGTATCAGATGGATGTTAAGTCAACATTTCTCAATGGAGATCTAGAAGAAAAAGTCTATATAGAGCAAGCTGAAGGGTTCCAACTAACAGACAATCCTGACAATATCTGCAAACTAAATAAGTATCTAAATGGATTGAAACAAGCACTTGGAGACTAGTATTATAGTATGGATAAATATCTATAAGACAAAGGATTGAAGAAAGGCATTGTTGACAGGAACTTGTATATCAAATATGAAGGTGATAAGCTATTAGTTGTTTTGTTGTATGTGGATGGCATTATTTTTGGATGCACTAATGATTCTTCTATTTAGTGGTTTTCTAATTCCATGCAATCTAATTTTGAGATGTCAATCGGGGTATTTTTTAAGGATTCTAATATTATACTTAAGTATAGTATTCTAGGCAATTGTTCTAGATTGAAAAAAACATGTATATAGATAGGTAGGAAAATATTAAATATGAAACATAAAATTAACACTAAAATGTGTAATTTTTGGTGAATATTATGATAAAAAACATATTTTATGTAAATGTAGGCGATATTAAACACTAAAAATGACCAAATAATGAATTTATTTTTTGAAAAAAACCCCCAAAACAGCCAATTGATGAAATTTCTCCCCTAAAAATTACCTTGATGTCAATGATAGGAGAATTGTCCTTCTTTATTGGTACTCACATTATTCAGAGTTCTGAAGGTTTATTTGTCTCCCAAGAGAAGTATTTGAAGGCAATGTCGAACAAATTTCAGATGGAATATTCGTCATCTATTAGTACACCTATGGTTGTTGGTTGTAAACTTAGCGAGGATGCTCTCTCACCTGGTGTTGAGCAAAGAACATATTGGTCAATGATAGGAATTCTCTTATACATCATAGAATCTCATCATGATATAATGCAAGTTGTTGGAATGGTGGGAAGATTTCAGTCTTCTCCTAAGAAAATTCATTTGGTGGATATTTAAATATTTGAAGGGCACAATGACTTATGGTCTCTAGTATCCTAGAAATCAGAATCTTCAATTAACTGCATATTCAAATGTTGTTTGGAAAAATTGTTTGGATGAAAGAAAGAGCACAAGTGGAGGTCCATTCTTCTTGGGTGATTATTTAGTTGCATGGATGAGTAAGAAGGAAGGCTTGATATATTTATCCACTACAGAAGTTGAATACATTGCTACTGCCACCTGTTGTACACAAATACTCTGCATGATCTAGACACTGGCAAACTTGGAGGTAAAATATGTTTATCACATTCCTCTCCATTGTGATAATACTAGTGCCATTAGTATGTCCAAAAATCTAGTCCTTCATTCCAAGACTAAGCACATACCTATTAAGTATCACTTCTTAAGGGAGTATGTTACAAATAGAGTGGTTCAATTGAATTTTATTCCTTCTACAGAACAAATTGCCAATATATTCACTAAACCCTTACCAAAGACATAGTTTGAGTATCTACGCCAAAATCTTGGAATCATATCTTATTCCAACTAACATGTCCACTTTGATAGGGGGAGTTGTGCTATAGAATATTATTTCACATTGATTTTAAAGGGGGATAAGTTGTTTTTGCTACACATGATCAACAGTTGGTGATTACAAGTACAACATGCATCCATAATTTCAAGGTTTCCATCAATGCCAAAGGGGGTTATTATTGGAATTATGATAGGTATTGCAATCATATGGAAACAAATCAGATTGTGATATGGTTGTCATTGATGGAAAAACATAGAATATGATTTAGATAAGAAAACAACTCACCTATGGCTCATTCCGAGCCACTAAGCAAGGGATAGGTGAGTAGCCTGATTTGTGTATGACCTTTTGGAACAAAATTAAAGTGTTTCTTTTCTTCTTCTTCTTATTTTTACAGCTAGATGCATTGGTCAGATTTCTTTATATTATTGTGAATTCACATGTTCTAGGTCTTCTTGCTCAACAACATAGACCTTACCACGGAATGCTTGCACAAGGGATTCAATCTTTGCAACTTCTACCGTAGCTTCCTCTGCCTGCGTGGCTAGTTGCTCCACCTGGTCAGACTATACATGCTCCATTAATTCGTTCTCTATTGACTGCAATATTCCTTGAAGCTTTCGCTACATCAGCTGAATATGGTCTATGAGTTTTTTTTCCTCTGTCTAGAAGTCCTCAACCGTGGCTTCTCTAGCCTTTTATTGTTCATGAAGAGTCTAGAATTCTTGCCTGAGGTTTTTTATCTCCCCATGCTTAAGGAACTTTTGCTGGAGTGGCAGTTTCCTCATATCTATTTTTGTGCCAATGATGCATTCATCTGCCTCGCGAATGCATTGCCTTATTTTCTCAGTCGCGCCATCCTCAAGCAATGTTTCCCAAATGGTTGCAACATCATCTGCGGCCTTTGCATATATTTCTTCTCTATCTTTAACCTTGGCAGTAGTTTCAGACACCACTACTTTTCATTTTTCCAGCACCTCTGGGGGTGTGCCTGGTATCTACCAGGATTGCATATATTCTATTTGGCACTGAAGATCTTGCGCAATCTTAGCAAGCTGAGATACTTTAGCGATGGAGTCTTCCTCATCCTACCCAACCTTCTATGGGAATGACATGGTGGCATTCTTGATGGCATATGCCAATGTGTCCTAGCCTTGCTCGCGGGCTAAAATTTCTTGCTCCTTCTCAGCCAAATAGATTGTGTGCTCCTGTAGTTCCCATTCCTTTCCTTGCAAAAGGGTCTTGCACAGTTTTTCTTTCGTTCTCTGCTTCACTGCTTGATGAGAAATAGCATTCTGCCTTAGTTGAAGCTCAACTGTAGTTGCTTGCTGAATGATATAGAGCTCATCCAAGAGAAACTTGGAGAAGTCTATTTCAGTGGTGATGTTCTTAGTTTCTGCAGTTGTCTCTTCTTTCACTTCAATTGTGTGTGTTTGAATGATTACCTTGATTGGTGGATCCCATGGCATTGTGAGCAGCGGAATGTTAGGATCAATACGATCTACCTTGGTGTCCACTATGTGATTAACCTCATTGATAGCTTCCTTTAGTTGATTAAGGTGGATCTAGACTTGGGAAGCTACATTCACTTGCTAAATATTTCGGCCATCCAGGTTATCTTGCGCTATGTTCACCACAGTAGTAACAATTTCTTGCAAGTCATCCTCAGTTAATGTATTGGTGCTTACTGATCTATTTTCTTTCCACTTTTTGCATGATGATTGAACTTCCTTAGGAGGTATTGGGGTCTATGCGCATTGCCCAGTTTGTAGTTGTGTGGATGGATGGTGCCCTGAGTCATCTTTATCATCATCGTCATCCATGTTTTCTTGGGATGGTTCCACTTGGTTATCATCACCTTCTTGCTCTTCACCATTTACTTCATGAATTGGTGGTTCTTCAACATTCTACTCATCAGGAAGTGGTTCCACAAGTGGGCCATGCCATTCCTCCAGCTAGAGCTTGATAATGGCATCCACATCACCATCAGTTACTATGAACTTGTCTTGATGGATATGCCACGGTGCACCTTTAAGAGGCAATAGATTAATCTGATGCATATCCGCTTCACATTTAATAAAGGAAGCATACCTTTGAACAATTGCGGTGCAAATCCTATGAATTTGCTAAACAACTTGATGCAACACCTCGGTGTGTAAGAATAATGCAATATTGTTATCCTCCTGACGTTTGGTGTCAGTCTTGTCTTCCCACAGATTCTGATATTTTTCCCCCAAACAGGATAACAGGACATCCATATGCACATAGTCGGGGGGGTCAGCCCAGACAACGAAGGAGATCAAAATTAACAGCTAGGAATAGTAGAATTTATTGCTTTCCTTTTGTTGTGCCATCATCACATTTTCGAATAGGGCAGTAATAAAATATCATGACCAGTTGAATTTCTACCCTTGCAGACATAAATCTTCATTTTTTGTTACTCATGCGGAACATTGCGTCGGTACAACTTTAGGAAAGATTTTGCAGGATAGTATTTTTGCAGCAACTCGGATGCTTTTGTCCTAGACGGGTCCAATTGCAAATCCCCTTCCAATGCACTAAAGGTTGTGCTTCTGGTGAATATCTCAAGTATTATGCTTCATAAGGCAAGGCAGAGGGTCTTTTCCTTCACTTGGAAGCCCTGTAATTCTTGCTATTAGTTCAACATTAATCGGGTATGGCTGGTCTAGCCATAAGTAACCTCGGTGAAAGCAGAATAGCAATTGATTTACATACATATTGGCCTGTGGAATATGGCCAAAATGAGGCATAAACAACATTCTGAGTAGACCTAAACTTGCTAATCCCTCGGCCCAATTCTTTGGTTTAATTACTTTGACAGCAGGGTCAGCAGTCTGTATTATATCCATGCAGTCTTTTATCTATAATCCCTCCTGCTGCTAAGTGTCATATCCTTGGAGTTTTAACATAGATAACATTGGAAGGATGTCCTTCAACAAGGGTATACCAACAGGGATCCTTGGGGCTATCAAAGTGGTCACTGGTGTTGTCAAAAGGTCTGCATGTACCATACCAACTCTTCTTGGTCTAACATAAGCTGGAAAGTTCAAGTTAGACCATTCCCTCTGCATATTTTCCTATTGTAGGATGTCTTTATTAGCATCACAGTTCCCTGGGCAGTAGCAAGCATCTTTCCTCAGTCGCTTGAGGCATTTGGAACTTTACGTTTCTTTTGTTTTGGCTGTGGTCATGTAGATGACTCACCTAGAATAACTGGTATCTATCGGACTGGGTTCGGAACATGATGCGAACCAGGGGTCGGATTCAACTATGGATGCGTAGTTCTTGCGATTGCATCAACCTCTAGAGATGGCTGCAAGTGTGGGCTTGCAGTTGGTTGTATTTCTACTTCCTCCTCAATAAGGCAGCCATAGATTACAGTGCCGTATGAAGCCTCACTTCCACTGGGGATTTTAATTACCATGGGTTTGCACAGGATAGAAACATGGGCTAGGAAGTGGGTCTGTAGTAGCTTATCTCTAGCATTCTTAGTCTCTAACATAAAACTATTCTTGTGGGGAACGAATATTTTAAACAACGGAAAGAGGCATTAAGGCATTGATTTGGCAATAGATGAAGATCTAATCATTCGTGCAGGTATCCTTTTTCCAATGCTTTCTGCATTAATTTCTATAGCTAACATTTTGGGATATAGTTGTCAGACCAATAATGGCAATTAGTGCTACGACGGTTGTGAAGATCGAACAGTATTCCACCTTGTACCTTGTACTAGGTTGAGCTACTTCCATGCAATTGAACCAGTCGTACAGATTTGTGGCATGGATCTAGTAATTAATGCTAACCAGCTTGTCATTCGTACCTTTTGCCTTCTTGGCAACTAGTTGTCTTACCATATTTTAAGACTTGAATTTTCCCACTTGGGTATATGTGATGATGTGACTGCTGGGTGATTGGCTGCTCATGCTTCCAGTTGGTTCTGTTATAATCTTGCAACAAAATAGTCTACATGATTTTTTTTTAACTTGTTGAAGTAAAGTTTTAGGAAATTTTCATCTACCTAACTCACAGTGTGAGTACCATTAGCTTTTCTGATAGTGTGTTGTACCCTTATTTGGTGCGATGGTATCCAGTCGTAGCCAAGTTTCCTTTGGTTTGTGCGGGTGAGTGAGCTTGTTATCATAGTGTAGAATAAGTCTTCCTTCTAGGGATGGCTTCACCCTGATATATTGACAATGTCATGTTGGCAGTTGAGTTGGTTTAGTCTGTAATCGCAAAGGTATCTTCATCCTTTGTAAGTATTCCACCATTTCCTTTCTCTTTGTGCCATCTCTATGGAATAGGGTCTGATATTGTTTTAAGAGCTCTACGATCTAGATAGTTGTTTTATCCTACAAGTGCTTGGGATTTATTTTGTAATCTTTGCTTAGTTACATTGTTTAAAGCCCATTGGATTGAGTCAGTCTATATTCCACATTCCTGGGAAGGTTCTTGCTAAGTAGCTGCATTGTGGAGGTGAGCATTAGCATCGTTGGTATTTTCAACTATGCCCTCCTTGTTTTGTTGAATTGTATTCTGAATTATGGGGTGTTTATCAATTCTCAGAATTGGAGGCATGACCTGTTGGGTTTCATGTCACAGCTACTCAGAGATATCGCAGGTCTTAGGTTCCATATCCAAATTTTATGTAAAGCTCTCATAGGTGGGTAACTCCCTTGACTCGGTCTCCACCCGCCACATGGACCTTGTCACTGTTGCGCACTTCCTCATGGAAACTTCATGTAACCTATTTTTCCAATTCTCTAAAGCTTCTCCTGCATTTGATGTACATGAGCTCACACAATTCCAACTGAGGTTCCCATCCACTGTCGAACTAATATAATCATCGTGTAGGGCTATAACATTGTATATTTGATCAAGATAGTTGACCTGTCCCTCATTATAAACAGGTTCAATGTATCTCTTCCCCTGAAATAGATCAATGGGAGATACTATTCTCATCTCCTCATCTTCAAATGAGATGATCCTTTTCTTGAACTTTATAATTGTTTGATTGTTTATATCCCAATCTATCCCTAGTAGTGCAGGGTAAGTATTTGTATCATCCACGATGTTGATGACTTCAAAGTCTGCATATGTGTGTAATCCTTTGACATCGATGATGACATTGCTCAATCATCCAATGGGTAGTACCTTCGTCAGATTGGCAATACATAGTTGGATAAGAGACAAGTCCAAGCATGGATTACCGATGCTTTCCCAAGTCTGGTGAGTTAAGATATTGACATATGACCCCAGATCTAAAATAATATAATCCATGTCATAGTCACCTATCTGTGCGTTCATTCTCATTTCATGACTAGTCTTACATTTCCATCGCACTTGATTGGCGTTCTTCTCAATGGGTGGTACTACAGGGATCTTATCTATTATTTCTTGTAGTTATACAATAGCATCTTTATCTTGAATTAGCATCAACCAACTTGACATAAGAGGTTTGAGCTTACTAACCTCATTTGAAGCTTTCTTTTGAAATAGGTACTGGAATCGTTCCGTCATGTCCTTGACTTATATTGAAGTTAAAAGGAGATCGAGACTTATGAAGTATTATTACACATCCCAGGATACTTCTTTATACTTCAGGTCAGTCGATGATTCCCTCTTATGCGCTGCTAGTCATACTTGCAGCTGCAGTTTTTCTTGGGACTTCTCTTTCTCCCCTCTAGTCATCATGTCTCCCCTTATTACGACAACAATGTTCAGGTCTCACAGTTCAACCATGATCATTTGAACATTCACATTAGCATTCTATTTTGGGTTTCATGGGGGATTAGGTGTTGCAATATTTCTTGCTTGACACTTTACGATCAGCTGAGGACATTGTTCAACATTATGGTCTTGACCCTTACAATAGGAGCATGTACTGGTAGGCTCCAAGCATTCTCTGGAAAAGTGACCTACTTGTCCATAGTTATAATAGGTAATTGGACCTATCCATCTGTGAAATCCTCCTCCACCACCTTTTCCTCTAAAGTTCCCGCCACCCCTTCCCCGAGGGTGTAATTCTTGTTGCAGGTATTGATTCTGCTAATAGCTTTGTAGATAGGGGTTCGGCTGCACGTATGGTTGTTGAAGTGCATATGGCTGCTGGTATGGATTAGTTGGAAATTGCGCCAGTTGGTATGAGGCTTGTGCCTGTTCAACTTGGGGAAGCCCCTCATTTTTCATCAAGTATGTATCAACTGTCTTCTCTTTCATGAGATGGTATGCTCTATAGTCTTTCTCATCATGTCCTATGGACCTACAAAATTTACAAAAAAAATTTGCAGGGGTACTTGCAAACTTTTTCAAATACACACATTCCTCATCACGGTGATGTTATACACCTGAGTGACACCTCTCTGTCTGAGTGCTGATATCCCTCATGTCAGCACACAAAAGGACACTTATGGATAGAGGTTTGCCCAAAACACTAGAGCTTGGCTTGTCATGAAATACATTCTCCCTTCATCCAGCTAGTTAATTTGCCATTTTTCCATGTTAGGATGTATTCACGACTCTCTTTATAGACAACTCGCACATCATTCGTGAGTCTCCTTTGTAGCAAGTTGTGAATCCATGTATTCGCGGGTTGTGCTTATACATAGTCATGAATCATTCGCGGGTTGCTCTACTACATACTCGTGAATGTGCTTCTTAACATTAAAAAATAAAAACACGCACTAATGGGAGATTATTTAAGTCATTTAGCTTAATTTCTTTAACTGCTACAACTTCCCCAACCTTCAAGAACTGCCTTATTTCACCCATATAAATGCAAGCCTTGGGGAGGGTGTTGGATAGATATACTTAGAGAGCAAAGTTATGCTGGTGGATTATATACAGAAGTCTTTGGAGCAGGGAAACTCAGAATCCTTTGGTTATAGAGGAGTCCTTGTCTCAGACGTTGGGTTGTAACCTTAACTCTTTCCATTATTGATAATAAAGAGATTACTTCTTCCATATGTGTTTCATGTCTTGTAGAATGGTAAATGTTTATGTTTCAGAATGATATATGATTTTCCTAACCTGCATATATATATGAATCATCTTGTATCTGGAAGAGTGTTTCTTGACAGGTGAAAGAGGGACAATCCTGAAGACTTTGGAAGTGGAGCAGATCGAAAGAGGACTAGCAAGGATCAACCTTCGTTTAACAAGTAAGTCCTTCTAACCCTCCTATTTCCTATTCTGCACTTTAGAAGTCAATTGTCTGCAAGTGTTTGAGTATGTTGGTAACCCCAGACCTATGGTTATTAGGTGCATAATCCTGTACAACAGGTGACCTCTTGACTGGCATATATGACACAAGGGTAACCCTTTCCCATTTAATGGGTTAGGTGCACCAGATGCAACATAATTCATGAAGGTTGGATAGTTATCCTTGGTGTGTCCGTTTGTTCTACATTTTGTGCACCATAAGTCATCTTGTCCTTCCTTTCCCTTCTTGATATCCTGAAGTTGTAGTGTGAGGTTTGCTAGCTGTGACTAAATTTGGACCATTCCAGAGGTACCATCAGCAATAGGAGAGGCTTATGGTTTCATTTCCAGCTCCAATGCTTATATATGTGATTCAATATTTTGTTGCATCAATGGCCCTCGGATATGTGGTAGAAAAGAAGAAATAAACCACTCATTTTGTTGTACATCAGAGATTTGGAAGCTTACTTTAGCCATCAGCATCTTAAATCTTTGCTCAAAATCCCATACAATATCTGCTAGGGCTTGTTTAATCTCCTTGATCTCAATGATACATTGGGACTCTGATTTGGGTTTTCTAAACTCTGAGATCATTACAACTCGGATTTCTTTGTGGGTCTTTTGTGGTGTTTCGACTGGGATGACACAAAACTTCATAAACTAATCTAGGGCACGACCCCTTAAGGTCATAATCATTTGTCCCTTCTTTATGTCGACATTATGTACTAAGCGTACCATCTAGACAGCTTCACAAAGAAACCAATGTTGTTCTGGGTCCTTTGTTCCATTCCCATTAAATGTAGGTAACCAACCATCTGTGGCAGCCATGAGGTTGGAGTTCAAGTTCTCTGGAGCAGGTTTCAACTTAGGTATTCCTTCAGGCGTACTAGTTTCAGGACTAGCGTTGTCCAAGTTAGAGGTTCTTTCAGGGGGTGAGGATTTAGATCTCATCTCGGGCGATATGGATGGTGTTATATAATTGTGCTCTGGTCCTAAGGTCTCTTCACAACTATCTATATATTTAGGTCATTTCGAGATTGGGCTATAGTCCTCCTCTTAGTCGCAAGAACCCTCGTATTCACATGACCGAAGTTCATGTTCACTTCTTATGAATAGATTAGGATTCCATCGGCCCCTTTCAGTTTTCCTTCTCTTTCTTGACCTGAATCTTCTCCCACTTCTTAGAACTTCATCCCCAAGTTCAGGTTTTGTTCTTCCAGGGAACATCTCCATGCATGCTCCCCATGTTCTTACTTGTTGGTTAAGAGCATAGCCCTTTCCCAAACACATAATTCAACTATCTAGGTGTAAAATACCTTTCTCATAAGCAAGCAGTTTCATCCAAGTACTTATACCTAACAAGAATCTCCTTCGTGGTCCTTGGAAGAAATCTCGTTCAGCCTCACTATATGAAGTTATAGTATCTATTGCAAAATTAGTAATATATCCTTGCAATATACTATCAACCCAAAAATCAATAGCTCTTGATACAATGTTACTTACATTGGTTAGCTCTTCAACCAATTGGTCACTCCACTCAGTAATCTCCCTTGTATGGTAGTTGGTCCGCCTAGAAGCCAATCCTACCAGCCATTCATGCAGTAGAACAAGGAATTTAGCGAAGATCTCATGACTATTAGAGTAAATATAATCATCCAACCATCTTTCTACACTAAACCATGTTCCTGCACTTTCTTCTTGTGCAAACACCAGCGTTTTACCCTCCATCCAATATTCTATCTCCTCCTTCTTTGGGTTACACACTATTTCCCCAATTCAATCAAAAGGGTCCTGGCAATAGAACCATTTGTTGGCCACTCTTTCCTTCTCGCATGACCCAGGTCTTGCACATCCTATCGATACAACAACTACCCGAGATACCATCCCAATAGGGCAGGCCCCAACGGCAACACCTGCGAAGCAGGCATAGTCTTACCTGAGATATCTCATAGATGGGTAACTGTCGGAACCAATTTTCTGCAATTGTCGGGGAAGTATAGTCCCTTGGTTCGCAACCAAGGGCTCAATGAAGGCAGGAGGGTGACCGGACAGAGGATTCAAACCTGTGTGACTGAGAAAAATAGTATGTCATCGCACACAACTTCGTCTTCCACTCTTTCTCTTAGCTGGCACAACTG
The DNA here is from genome assembly GCA_001517045.1 of Pseudotsuga menziesii. Lineage (NCBI taxonomy): Eukaryota > Viridiplantae > Streptophyta > Pinopsida > Pinales > Pinaceae > Pseudotsuga > Pseudotsuga menziesii. Next base: position 21,221 of record LPNX010440728.1, on the reverse strand, counting down.
GAGCAGTGCAACTGAATCAGGTCTATCAGCTCTATAAATTGCAATAGGGATCATAACAATACATAACTAGAATGACGATGCATATTTATACAATGTTAATTCAACACAACGTTCATTACATCCATTTATTAATTGCAAGAAATAACAAGAACTAAACCATGATAATATTACATAGGCAATAACTACTAATCAATCACATAAACATTCACCACATCAATCATTCCATTTAACACAAGAAATAATGATGAAACCTATCTGGGAAAAACCACCAAGGTGCTCTTCATCTGGCATGAGAAAGGATATAGCACCTTGCATTCTACAGGATGCAGAATGATCTAGAGATATGTCTTTAAGCTCAGACTCATGGTTCTGATGCTCTTTTTCTTATTTCTCCCAATCTACTACTACTATCTACAGATCCGCACACATCCTATATCGACTCTCCTCGCATCTACACCACTCTAGCAGAGCTTCTTTTCCTCCCATTATTCTAATTACCCTTGCTTACACCTTCTCTGTACAACTATATACATTTCTTTCCTATCCACCTATTATGTAATTGCGACTAACAAAATCCAACCCTATACCCCTTATATCCTTCCTATTTATACTAATTTACGTGACCACTACTGGGTCGACTCGTTACAGGTAGTCTGTTAATTGTCACCATCAGCCACCCCTCTGGTTACAACTATGGTGATCATGACTTGAATCGAGGAACTATCGACCTGACTTACAAATATCTTCTTGCACGTGCATAGCTACAAGATTAATCCATGTTATATGGCCATGATCTGGATCATGTATCTATCGCTTTCTAGCTATTTCCCCTTTTGTGCGCATCCGCAGTTGCCTTTCCTTTGCTGTGCACTCCCCGTCCTTCCTTTGCATTCCCTTTCATCCTTTGCGCTCTTCCTTGGCTTCTATCATGCGTGCACACATCTTTCTTGGAGAAGTTACTTCTTATGCCCCTTCTCTAGGCCAATAGTGGAGATTGGAAAATCATTCTTTTGAGCCTTGGGCCAGGTTGTGGTACATTAAATATTCTTGTGACAGGCCCACTCACCAACTAGTTAGGTTCAATGAGGCATTGAGCGGATCCCCCATATGGATGAAAGGGATGAGTGGTGGGAAAATTATGCAAACCCATAGCTTCTGGGAGATTAGGGATGGAAGGAATGATAATCTATGGGATGATTCATGGAATCAACTCCCAATTCTTGGGAGAGACCCAATATGGATACTGTTGAGCTCTGATCTACCAATGTGAATCAGACCTTAAATTTATATCAATCCAGGTCAGTAAGCTTAGAGGCATATCCAAGTTTTAGGACTTAGAGCTAGACTTGTTTGGATAATTTAATTATCTGTGAATTGAATCTACTGTCAGATGAAAAATATTGTAACTTAAAGACACAAAAATCCTTTTACAGGGATAACTTCATTTGTTTCCTTTCAAGTACACAACAATATATTTATGGAAGCAATCTATTGGTGAAAGAACTGAGATAGTAAAAGCATTTAAACAACAACTCTAACCCTAACATACAGACTACAAGGTTCTTCCTAATATTCCAGCGCTGAGTGAACAGTTAACCATTAAATTCCTTTACAGGACAGTGTTCATAATTTATAATTGTTCTTTAACACTTCACCATTGAATAAATAGCAATATATAGTATACAGAAATCGTGGTCTGAACCATCAATGCCTTTAGTATTTAACCAGTAAAAGAACAGATTTTATCAAACAATGCGAGTGATATGCAGCACAATGGAATAGCAGCTTGAACCATTAAACAAGATAACAGAGCTTTTTATGAAATTGATTAAAAACTAGCTGAATTCGTTCTGCAAAAAAAAACTAGATACTACAGGGATTAACACATACCAATGGCACGATTTAAATAACTTGCATCAAATCAAATCACTGCAATCACCCAAATCGCTACACCGGCAAGTAAAAGAATGTGCGAACTCAACAATGGGGGCCCTCCAATGCCTCGTCCACACACATAGTTGAAAATTACAGAACTTAAACTCTGAATGTATTCACCATCAAATCAATTAGACAGTAATGAAACCACGCAGTTCAGAAACAATATACGTTTCTCCCAAATCGTGATAATTCTTCATTTTTTTGTGAAGTACTTATACAAATTCAAAAGAAATATGGAAATGCTATAATCCTGTAAACTAATTAATGAACATGGACATCGAGATCCTCCTTCAGAATCATGAAACTCAACAAAATCAAAACTGCCCCTTCTTTTATGCTGAGTGGGAACACAGGTGGTCGCCTTTGACTGAGGTTGACTTGACATCTATAAAGGCCACATCACCTATCCATTGAATGTTCATCCATCCTTGGACACTGAGGATATTTTCTCTATCTTCCAGTTCCTACCTAGCTAGCCTACAAATGCTCAATCTTGGAGATAATACGAGAAGTTAGTACATCCCGTAATCTAAGTAAAAATCTTAGTTAAAATGCTTAAAAAGTCTCAAAACTCAATTTATTAGAAAGCAATGACATTATACCTCTTAACCAAGGTTCATGGGTGAACTTTAAAGATTTTCTAATCAATATGGAGATTTTATGAAGGGGAATGAAAGATATATATAAGTGGCAAAAAGAGGTCAAAATGGTGCCCAACATCTCCCCCAAGAGGAAACTGTTGAATGTCCCCATGCCAAAAATATTTGACCCTGTTCAAAACCAAAATTTTACTGCTGATCATCTTGCTTCTAGTCTTCTGTTTGTGATGATGCATCTGTTGAAGCCCGAGATGCATAGAGGACCTTCAGTCTCTCATACTTAGCCTTATAAAACTTCCTTTGCTTATACCATATGTATGCTTGTTTAGTGATGCGTGTCCTCTGAACCTTCAGCTTCCAATTGACTTCTCTTAACTTCTCATTCTTTTGCTCAAGTTCCTTTAGTTCAAGTTTCAATCTCTTGATCTCTTTATTGTTTTTGGAATCCTTCTTTTTCTTCATTTTTATTGGAAGCTGCTCAGAATTGGTACCCATCCCCATTTCTTCATGCTCTTGTGCTGAATCTTCTTTTTCCTCTTCCATAGCTTGCTGATCTGAGAAAAGAGAACTTGAACCTTTGGGTAATTCCTGTCCTAACTGATTTTCTTTTTCTTTCTCTTGCTGGTCTAAGAAGAGGTTGATCCTTTTTGTCTGCTTGATCACCTCATCAGGATCTTGGATATCTTGTCCTTTTTCAGCTGCTGGATCTTCTTCTTGACTCTCCAAGGTTTGTATATGTTCCTCATCTTCTAATGCTGATTGGCTTTGAGTCTGCTTATACTTTCTTGGCTTTCTATGGTAGGTGGTGAAGATCTGATCTTGTTTTTTATACTGTTTTTCTTTTCTCTTCACACTTCTAGTTTGTATCCTTCTCTGAGGCTGTTTTGAACTTGCTGCCTCAGAGTTGTCTTCATCATCAGTAATCAGCAACACTTCTTTCTTTTTCTTCTTCCCCTTTGGCAGTTTTGATCTTGTTTCCTCAGGGTATGTTATCATCAACAATTCATCTTCCTTTGAACCTTCTTCAAGCAAATCTTCCTACTCTTCAAACTGATTATGAACTAGAAATCTTGACCATGTCAAATTTTGCCTTTGTAACTCATGTTGGATTATGATTTTAATGAGTCCACAGTGAAAAAGGCTTGTCATCTTGTCTTTTGGGCACCTTTGTATAACTTTAGCCATCTTATTCAAACTCTGTAGCAAGAAATAGGGCATATTCATCTCACATTCACCTTTTAAATGCTGCAGCAGCTTGATGTGATAAAGGTAAACAATGCTGAATCTGCCTTCACAAGTAATAAATTTTTGAATGACATAAACAATTTCATCCCAGGGATGAACCAGCCAGCTTCTTGGTATCCCTTTCTTCCAATTGACTGACCCTGCTCTTGATCTACACAAAAATGGCATCCATGCTTTCTCTTTAAACTGTTTAGTCTTGAAAAACCTTTCTCCTTGCTGTGGCAGACCAGTAACTTGTGCTAGGATGTCTTCTGACAGTCTAAAATGCAAGTTCCCCACTATAACTCTTTCTCCATCAAAGGTTTCAGCAAAAGCTAGACTAGCCTGCTCATTATGCCCATTAAATTTTTCAAAGAAGTTTACCCACTGCTTACTTTCAAAAATCTCCATGCAAGTTTCATGAATATCAGTGGAACTAAAATTTGTTGGTTCCAATCTAGATGACATTTTGAAAATAAATAGAAAACAGGAACCTTTCAACCTTTAACTCTGCCTTTGTCTTCCTATCTCCACAACACTACTCTGAAATTGTGAAATTTCTGTTGGTTTGAGCAGAGTATTCAGTAAATAAAAGGGTTTAAATTTTACCTCTTCTCTAGTGCAACTGTTTTTACTTCCTCCTGCATGATTTCCACAGCGATTTGAGTATTCACAGCGTCCCTCTCACTGATTGTCTTTCCTCCTGTGCGATTTCTTCAGCAAATGATGTGTTTACACTTCCTGTAACCCACGGCCCCTTCTCACTGTCAATTATCTTCACACAGTAGTCGATTTTGCAGAGACAACAATTGGACTCGGCCTCAAGGAGAATAACCAAGTCGTGGTTTCCAATTTTACCAATACATAATGCAGGAATCAAGCTTATTTACATGCTGTCGTGGGGCATCATTCCATATTTTCCTTTCATCATTTCAAAAACGTGCCACTTCATTCAATTACTCATAAAAATGAAAGGTAAGGTTTTGATTTATAATCCTTTATATGCCCAAAATTTATTGCACGAGCTGTAATATACACTTCAGTTTGTTTTAATGTACAGGCTGTAATAAAAGGATTTTTTTTTCTTTTAAAATAAACCTTTTTCCCTTTAAAAGATGCGCTGAAGATATATATGACCTTGTTTTCTTCCTTAAATTCTATATATTACCTAATGCATAATGCACTAAATACATATATAAAAGAAACTTTTGAAATTCCTCCATGTCAAAATATTTCACTTTTTGCTGAGAAGGAGACCCTGTTTGTCTTTAAACCAAGAATAAAAATCTGCCTGTAGAATGCAATATGTATCCTGTAGAGTACAGTACATATCCTGTAGAATGTAGTATAGTCTTTTGGCCATTTAAAATTTCCCTTGGGTTTGATCGTGACAACCATCTTGACCCCTAGGGTGGAAAAATGAAGTGCTGGCAGAGACTAATGGAAGGTAAATAGAGTATTGGCAGAGACTACTGGAAGGTAAATAGAGTACTGGCAGAGACTACTGGAAGGTAAATAGAGTATTGGAAGAGACTATCAGAATAATGGAAAAAAATAGGCAGTCAAGCTTTACAATAATTGGTAACATGTCATCACTTAAAAACAAAGAGTTCTGAAACTTTTTAAAACATAAAAACTATAAATTCTTACAGACTTTGTTGGATGTCTCTGTATGATGAGTGTGCTGCCTGATGAAATTGGTTTGTATTCTGATTCATTTTTGTCCTTCTGATGTCTTCTTTCTTCCATCTCAAATTCCTTCAGCTTCATTGAAAGTCAGGTCTTTCTGTAGATTCTTCTGCCTTACTAGAAGTCAGGTCCCTCTCCATTTAAAAATCACTTGTATTGCTGGAAATCAGGTCCCTTCTATATATGAAAAATCACAATCCTCTACATATGGAAAGACTTGGAGGGTTCTAATGAAGCATGAAAATGCTTATCCCCCTCACAGGCCTAGATTTTGACTTGTCCTCATGTCAAAGAAGATCTTCATTATTTGGAAAACAAAACTATGTAAAGAAACAAGAAATTCGAAAAAGATATTTTTGTGAATTTTCAATGGCCAGGCAAACCTGGTTTTCCACAGAAAATTCAAGTTTATATTGTTCCAGTGAACTGGTTTTCACAACTAAAATTCCCTTTTTTTATTTTTATATATTGTTGTGCCCCTACTCAACAGCCTTTAAAAAAAACATTATTTCATTAAACAAAATCCTATTTTGTTTGATGAAATGTTCAAATTTTAAAGGGACAAATCCAATGAATTTCCAGCTACTGAAAGGGTGGTTTTCCTTGAGCTGCTGATTCAGTGAAATTTCGTATTTTCAAACAGCCTTTGTGAATTATATTAAATTAACACTATTATGAAGCTATTGTTTGGGCAGAGTGATATTTAAAAAATCAAAGGATGAATATAAATGATTCTCATATTGGTTATCGTCATCCTAGCATTGAATCTTATCCAAAAACATTATAAATTGGTTTTATTGCTTGATTTTTGTTATTATCATGGTTAATAAGGTTTAGATATCATAATGGTTGATTTTTTTTCACATGATCATAGATATTACCACAAGATTGGTTAATGATTTTGCATGGTTGGTGGTTTGTTATGGTTTTGGTAAAGCTTAGAGTTGTCGAAGACTAAATGTTTTATGTGTCATATCTGCCATATCCTTTAGTTTCGAACCCTAGTCGATATTACCATAGCAGTTTTAAGTTGATTTTTATATAGTTCATATTCCCAAGCCTAAGTTCGACTAGATGGTCTGTATTATCATTTACTGCGCGCCACCTTTGAATGGTAAGTTGAACTTACGGTAAGGATGATATACGCTATGGTTTATCGTCAGATCAATTCATGCCATAGCCTCCATTCCGATTCACCTGTTGCGAGGCCGATATGCTAGCATGTCACTGGTACTGAATCCTGTCCGTCGCGTTTAAGCCTTGGTACGTATCCTCCATCGTGGCTTCCTATAAATGGAACACCTGTTCTACGTACAGCGAAGGGATTCCTATCATTTAATTCAGGATAAATCATGATAATTTCAGCCATCTAGGGTATTCGACCATCATTCTTCATCAATCGATTGCCTCTCTGAGCGCTGATGTCTTCGTTCATGCCAAACTCGCAGGGGTATAGTCTGTGTTTATGCATGGCTTATTCTATTCATCAACTGGTCTTGCTTAGTCTTTATTTCGAGGGCTCACTATCTCATTTTCTGTCTTTTTCCAAGCTGTGGTATTTGTTTTTTGTGTGGTTACACACCTGGACTCAGCCAGGGATGGCGCCAGTAGTAAGGGTTGAGCCCTACGAAATGACCTTGCTGAATTCGAACCCTGAACTGTCAATAAAGGTTGAGGCTATTGGGTGGATGTCGTTCATGAGGAAATTCTCTGATTCGAACCCTGAAGTCACTAGGGTTTTTTCTCTCTCCCTGGTTGATTTTCAAGTAGAAGTGGGCGATCTTCATTTTCGGGTAGATGAACGCTCGGTAGAGGTTGCCACAGGTTTGTCATTGACCGGCGAGAGATGGTTCAAATATAAACCGATGAATATAACAGAATGGTGGCAGCTACTAAAGAACCCTGCTCAAGAAGTCTCATTTTGAACTGGAGTAGCCCGTAAGTATTTCAAAAAGGAGTGGTGTCCCGTTCTCGACTTGATTCACAGATAATTGACTTGTGAAGGTCGTTTATCGTCAGCGTATGTATATCATCTCAGCTTATGTCTGTTTTTATAGGGTTTCCACTGAACTTACCTTATTATCTTTTGCATAGTCTGTTCAAGATGTCTAATGCAATCAAAAAAGGTCCTAAGCACATCCGTCACAGTCTCTTTCACCATGCCTTAGTTCGCATGCTGATTGATAAAGAGTTGTCGAAGTCGAACAGGTCCTGGGATGAGTTCGTAGAGTCAAATGGTTTTGCCCCGTTTTGTCACTGCATGTTTGACAACCTTGATGATTGCAACAAACACAAAGGGCTGAGTCCAGTCTAGGTCCCTTCTCTACGTAAACCCCTGTTAAGCCTGGGCCGTATGAGTTTTGAACCCTACAAAGATCCTATGGCTAATCCAGTGAAAAGCGCTGACACTTCTCTAGGTTCTAAGCGCATGAGGAAAGTCTCATCCCTATCAGCGGTTACGCCACAAAACAATACAGATAAAATCTGCGATCATGAATGAGACAGACCAAAAGCCAAGTTGGTAGGTAGATTTACTAGGAGTATGGAAAAAAGTAATGTTGTTAAAACCCCTGTGGTTGATAGTGTCTAGGTTGAGACTGTTGTCTTAGATGATGAGGAATCGGGTCTCTCTCTGCCTTTTGATGATAATATGGTTCAGCCTGAGTTTGTTTCAAACTCTGTTGATGAGGCTCTTCCTGTGATCGATAGGGATATTCCTGTGTGCAACAAAGAGGGTCGGGTGAATTCTTTTATTAGTTCTCCGGCCAAAGACAAGCCGGTGCAAGAAAATTCACCTGTTGTTGCGGACATTGGTCGCCCTTTGTTTATTAATTGTCTTTTGGACAAATTTTGTAGAATGGAGAAGAGGGTAAATGAGATAGCAGCAAATCGTGATTTGATAAAGGCTGATAATGTTATGTTAAAGGGGAAAGTGGATGTAAGCGATCAACAGCTTTTACGTCTGAGAAATCATAAGAATAAGCTAATAAGAAGAGTTCTTAAATTGCAAAACGAGAATGACAAAAACGAAGAGAAGCTCCGAGAGCTTAATGCTCAAATCACGCTCATGCAGTTTAAGGGTCAGTCCCCAAGTCAATCGACTAGTGTGAACATCCAAGTTTTCAATGCGCCGGTTAATTTGTAATTGTCCTGGGTCTATTTGCTGTTGGGTTTTAATTTTGAATTTTTGATGCTTGATGATCAGGTTACTTTTGTACAGGTATTTATTTATTTTATTTATGTTTATTATATAACATTTGTCATTTCGATTTATGTTTGTGAGTTGATATTTATTATTTGTTATCTGGTTTATTGCAGGCGATATGGTTGTGGTTCATGCTCGGATCTTTATGACTATCTATTTTGGATCATTCCCCAGATAATTGGAACGAATCAACTATCATATCTTCCAGGTGTTGTTTTATAGTTGGAAGTTTTCGATTTTCATGGATCGAATCTTTATCATTTCTTGGTGTTTTTACTTATATGGAAAAATAACATGTCCTACTTGTCATTTTTAATGGGAAATTAGTTTGATAGTTCGATCTGGGCTATCTCTAGTTTTTAGGAATGTTTATTTTTGAAAAACATGTATTTAAGGAGAGATAGTTGAAGGGAATGGGAGGGGTTAGTTGATTGAAAGGGGACAACAAGACTACGGTTTGATCCATTGTGACTGGAGACAGCTTCTTGTCGGCAGATACAATCTTTAAACTGGTGATAAATTTTATATATGTTTATGGTTTTATGGTTAACATATGTGTATGCTATCCATAGTCTTGTTATTGCTTTCTATTTTATATACGTGTTTGTCATAGTCTCACTTATGAAATTGTGCAAATATATTATTTTTTGACTATTGTCTTATGCTGAAAATTGTTCTGTTAATAAAGCTATGTCGTAAGATGATGACTGACATTATTATGTACATGGTTTATAAGTCTATTGTATGATTTTGATGATTTCTTAATTTGTTTTGAAGAATGTCAAGGTTATTGATAGTCCTGTTAACGGATCAGATTTCAGTTTAAATTTCACATTGCTCCTGATCAGGATAGTACGTAGGTTAGGATAATACGTTTCTATTTTCTGTTAATTGCATTGCATTCTATTTGAAACAGATATTTATATTCATACCATATGCAGATTACTCTTTTCATTACTGGTTAATGTACAGATGTATATAATTGTATCCATGTTATTAATCAAGCTTGTAGATAATTGTTTAATGTTCTAATTTCATAAATTGATTTAACTTAGGTGATTAATATTGTAGATAATAACTTTTATTAATTTGTACAGGTATAGATACGTGTCTGACAATTACCAGTTGTGTTAGATCTATCTCTTAGATATTGTACATAGTATAGACCTTCAGGCTAAGAGCCTTTAAACCTGTCGGGAACAACCATCCCAAACAGCTTGGAACCTGCCCTAAGGATCCTGGTCTGGGTTGTTTCCCCCGTTGCGTGCTTAGTCAAATACGCATGTCAACAATGGCGCTTGAAGGAGGGATAGCATAAAATGGCTGATGAAAACAACCCTGTTAACAAAACTAATCAGCCAACCACCCCTCAAGTACATTCAACTACACAACCACGAACACGTCGGTCATCATGACTAAGTGACGACCCTTTGACCGACTCGGTCCGAAATCTCATTTCTCAATTTGATGCTAGCAGTGCTCGCCATCCTGAATATTTTGATCAAATCGAACAAGCCATAAATGAATCTCAAAGAATTTTGACAAGAGCATATTCAAGCATTACTGGGCGCCAGCCTACTAAGTTTCCTCTCCCGCAGATTACCCGTCCTCGCACTCGTCATCCTGAACCTGTCGTGGGAGAACAAGAGCCGCCTTTTTGTGCCATCCCCGATCTTCAAATACAACAATCCCTAACAGGCATCAATCAGCCTTCCTCTTCTGCAGGACCACCTATTTCAGGAGGATCTGGATGGCCACCATCACTGCCTCATTCCCCTCCTCATACTCTTCAAACACCACCTTCACCGCCTCCGACTCCAAGGAACATGGCAGGTGCAAATCCCCCAAACCCTAATGCTAATATGCCATGGTTGGCTCAGGATGCGGTTGCTGTCCGAGGCGTTCAGCATCCTCTGCCCAAACATCCTGAGAAGTTGTTGCCTAAATTCAACCCTGAGTCAAACGAACCGACTGAAGATCACGTCAAGAAGTTTATGCTTGTGGTTCGGCTCTTAGATGTTGAACATGAAGACGTAGTATGTCGACTTTTCCCTTATACATTTGAGGGTAAAGCTTCGACATGGTACTTTTCACTTACAGCTAGTTCCATTACTAGCTGGAATGAATTCGACCTTGCATTCATAAACAAGTTTGGAGATGACAAGACTCCAGCTATCCTAGTGTCAGAATTGTCTAGAATTCGCATTGAACCCAAAGAAAAGGTTAAATATTTTAACCAGCGTTTTCTAACTTTAAGAAACAGGATTCCCACTACTTCAAGGCCAACTGAAGATGTCACTGTTGAATTTTACACTTCAGCCTTGCCTGGAAAAATAGCCGTCTTTGTCAGGAAAAAAGCCAAACTTACCCTCGCTGAAAACTTTGAAGAAGCAATTAAAGTTGAAAAAGATGTGTCTGCCACAAAGGAAAATCCCGGAGTAGATACCGATGCTGCATCTTCTTCTCGCAAGAAGACTAACAGTCCTACCAAAACTGCCACAAGCTCTGACAAAAAGGGCCGAGATGCGTTAGATCTAGACAGTCTCCAAAGAGTTATCAAAAAACTGTCTAATGAAATCATTGATTTAAAAAAGGGTACTTATGAAAGCACCCCAAACAAAGAACCTCCTAAACAGTTCCTCAGAAGACCTTTTCAAAATCCAGCCATGAAGCAAACTCCACCTTCTAAAGCTAACAGCGTTGAGGAAATTAATAGTTTCCTCAAATCAATAGTTTCAGATCTAGGAACATCTACTGAAAATGAAACTCAGTCTTCCAGAAAGACTTCTCAAGATAACCAAAACACAGATGATAGCAATGATGATAAACCACCCCATGTCATCAGTCATTTCTGGGACACCTCAGAATTAACTGATGACAAAGATGTGGCTGTCATCAATATAAATCAGCGCCAGTATAACACCAGAAGTAAGAAAGACCAGCCCCCAACTGAACCTACTACAACTGTTACAGATAATAGTTCAGCTGTCAAAAACAAAGATCATCCTGCAAATAGTAAATCTGCACACTCCCATGAGTTAAAATACGACCTGATTGAAGACTTAAAGAAGAGCAGAGCCAATATTTCTTTATATGAACTCATAAAGATACCTGTGATTCGAGATAGAATGGTGCAAGGGGTTTGCCCAAGTAAAACTGGTAGGAATTCTTCCAATCAAAATAGTTCTGCCAATAATAAGGATAACTCAAAAAAGTCTTCAGTCAATGCATCATCCATTGGCAAGAAATTTGATTCTTCAACTCCGCCTTTTTTACTTATGTTTGAAATATTTAATCGCAAAGTGCATAACTGTATGATAGACTCAGGGGCATCCAAAAATGTAATGCCTTACTCTGTATGTAAAAAAATTAATGCTGTCCCTGAACCTTGTGATACAAGTATTGTACAGCTTGATCATTCAAACGTGAAAGTAATAGGTAAATTGAAGGAGGTGCTGATAAGGTTAGCTTCCAATCCTCAAGTCCATTTTATTATCGATATAATTGTTGCAGACATCCCAGAAGCATATGGTCTATTTCTCAGCAGGGATTGGTCACAAAAATGCGATGGATATTTTGCGACAGACTGGTCACACTTGTGGATACCTCATAATGGTCGTCCGAATAAGATCAGGATCGATCGAGAACGATATATGAAGCATACCGTCACCGAAATCGATGATTCAAATGAACCAGTCTTGTTTACTGATACCATAATCCGTAACTACATGGCTGACTCATTCTTTGGGAATCTTGAAGCTGAAATTTCAGAAATTCCGGATTCAAAACAGCATTATGAAATTTGCCATTTTACTCAAGCCCCAGATGAAATTTCAATCTCAGATACACCACATTTAGATCTCAACAATGGTCTTTGGTCTCTTTACTTTGACGGTTCCAAGTCAAAAGAAGGTGCTGGTGCAGGCTGTTTGCTGATAGATCCTTATGGGAAAAGGTACTTCATCGCTTGCAGGTTGGAATTCGATTGCACCAATAATATCGCCGAATATGAAGCCCTTATTCAAGGGCTGAAAAAAGCAATTGACTTGGGAGCCAAAGCTTTGGTAGTGTTAGGGGATTCTGAAATTATTGTTCGACAGGTACGTAATACAATACACTGCATAGCTGGACACCTGCGAAATTATCAGGCTAAGGTATGGAATTTACTATTAGCATTTGAAGCATTTAACATAAGTGCTATCCCTCGTTATCTAAATCAGGAAGCTGATCTTTTAGCTAATGTTGCTTCAAGATTGATTCCATCTGAAGGAATGCTTACTGATGCTTTCTCGGTTGAATTGCTTTTCAGACCTTCTATACCTGACAACATAGAAAATTGGAGAGTCTTCAATGATGACGAGCAGTTGATTGATTTTCTGACTTTGAAGGATGCCTTTAAGGATGCGGTTTGTGATGAAGTGACTCACGATGAGGATCTATATAATTTTGCGGTAATCCATAAGCCTTGCTCAATTCAGGAATCTCTCAATCGGGTTTGTACTCTTCCCAGATCAGTAATCAAACTTGAGAAATTCTATGACTTAAAGGATAAATTTAAAGCTGCAAGGAATTGCAAAACCGGTAGCTCCATCATGCAATCTGACATTGCAAATCTAGGTACTGAATACAACCCTCAATGTGTAAATATGGGCAGTACATCTACTGCCCAGGAAAAAACATCCTTCATTAAACTCTTCATTGAATTCAAAGACATTTTTGTGTAGACATATGATGACCTGAAAACATGTGATCCTAATATAATGCAACATGTCATTCCTATGAAACCAGAGGCTAAGCCATTTCAACAAAAATTGAGGAAAATGCATCCTAGCCTAGAACCAGCTGTCAAGAAGGAGCTGAACAAACTCCTTGCCGCCAGAATAATTTTCCCGGTTTGGCACGCACAGTGGGTGGCAAATCTTGTCCCCGTCAGAAAGAAAAATGGTGATATTAGGTTATGTGTCGATTTCCGAAACCTGAATAGGGTTTCAGACAAAGACAATTATCCTGTCCCTACAATGGAGAAAATATTGCAGCAAGTCTCCGGATCTGAGAAGTTTTTGCTCCTAGATGGATTTTCTGGGTACAACCAAGTGTTGGTATCCAAAGCTGACCAGTTGAAAACAACCTTTAGAACTCCTTGGGGAACCTATGCCTATAGGAAAATGCCATTTGGTCTAAAAAATGTTGGAGCAACATTTCAGAGGGAAATGGATATCGCCTTCAGAGGTCTGATTGGTAATTTTGTTGTTATTTATCTTGATGACATTACTATCTTTTCAAAAAACAGAACTGATCATTTAACTCATCTCAGGAGAGTTTTTGAGCGTTGCAGGAAGTATGGGATTTCTCTGAATCCTAAGAAATCTATCTTTTCAGTCACAGAGGGTAAGTTACTAGGTTTTGTTGTGTCTAAAGAAGGTATCAATATCGACCCAAAACGCACCCGTGCTATCTCACAGATTTCAATGCCTCACTCAAAAAAGTCTATGCAGTCGTTTCTTGGGAAGATAAATTTTGTTTCTAGATTTATTCCCGGGTTCATAGAAATTGTTAGACCACTTCAGAAAATGATCAAGAAAGATGTTTATTTTAAATGGTCTACGGATGAGAGGAAATCTTTTCATGACATCTTAAAAGCTATTGCTGAAGCCCCCACTTTAACTAGCCTAGATTTTTCTAAACCTTTCATTTTGTAAATGTTTGCTTCTGATTTTTCATATGCTGCTATTCTGACACAGAAAAAGCAGGAAAATAATGAAGCTCCCATCACTTTTATGAGTTCTAGTTTGAACGGTGCAGAATTGAATTACCCAGAAGTAGAAAAGCAAGCTTTCGTTGTTTTCAAATCTGTCAAACATTTCAGGCCTTACTTGCTGAAGTCCCACACCAAAGTCATTGTACCATATTCTGCGGTGAGAAATCTATTGGTACAAAAGGATCTTGGTGAAAAACGAGCACATTGGGTCACAGCACTTCAGGAGTACGACCTGGAAATAAAACCTTTAAAAATTGTCAGGGGACAATGACTCTGCAAACTAGCAGCTAGATCTGTGGACAGTTCTGAACCTGATCTGCACTTCTTCAGTGAGCCTTCTTTATTTGAAAGGGAAGTTTTTCCGATCTCTAATCCTCCTGATTCTTGGTATAATGATATTAAGTTCTTTTTATTGCATGGGAATGCTCCTGAACATTTAGACCCACGTAATAAAAGATCTTTGAGATTGAGATCTGCCCCTTATCAGCTTATTGATAACATTTTGTTTAGAAAGAATTTTGAAGGAGTTCTCCTTCGTTGTCTAGAAAGAAATGAGGCTGATAATGTGTTATCTCAACTACATGCGGGACCAGCCAAAGGACACTTTAGTGGAGAAACTACTGCTCATAAGATACTTAAATCCGGTTACTACTAGCCCACATTGTTCAAGGATGCATATGCTTTCGCCAGAAAGTGCCAAGAGTGTCAAAGAGCAGGAGACAGATTGAAGAAGGCAGTGTTGCCTCTCCAGTCGGTTATTATCAAAGTCCCATTTCAGCAGTGGGGTCTAGATATTGTTGGCCCAATCACACCTGCCTCTTCACAACAACATAAATACATTCTGACAGCAACAGACTACTTCACTAGATGGGTTGAATCCATTCCTTTGTGAGTGGTCAATTCGGAACAGGTGATATCTTTCCTTGATTCTTTTATTATCACCAGATTTGGTGTTCCTAAATCTTTAATATTTGACAATGCAACTTATTTCTCTTCTCTTAGATTAACTGAGTATGCATTGGAAAAGGGATTAAAATTAAAGTATTTTGCTAATTATTACCCCCAGAGTAATGGGTTAGCAGAATCTTCTAATAAAAATTTGATCAAGATTCTGAAACGTACTGTGGCTAACCATCATAGGAATTGGCATACTGCTCTGTTCAATGCTTTGTGGGCTGGCAGAGTGACCCCCAAAGCTGCTATAGGAAACTCTCCCTTCTTCCTAGTATATGGCAAGGAAGCTATTTTGCCTCCTCATTTGTTCTTACCCTCATTACACCTTTCCCAGTCAGTACAGGAGATGCCATGTTCAGCCATGGAACATTGAATTAATACCTTGCATAAATTGGAGGAAGATAGGGAATTGGCTAGGAAGAAATTTGAAAAACACCAGTAGACTGTGAAGCATTGGTTTGACCTCAAAAATTCAATGAGTCAGGATCTAGAAGT
This sequence comes from Pseudotsuga menziesii, assembly GCA_001517045.1. Classification (NCBI taxonomy): domain Eukaryota; kingdom Viridiplantae; phylum Streptophyta; class Pinopsida; order Pinales; family Pinaceae; genus Pseudotsuga; species Pseudotsuga menziesii. The sequence continues at coordinate 5,359 of LPNX010440728.1, read as the reverse complement.
AGGTGACTTAGTCCTGAAATGGGACAAGGAGCACGAAGATAAAGGAAAACATACAAAGTTCCAATGCCTGTGGCTGGGACCATTTATTATTATAGAAAAACTTGGTCCTAGCACTTTCAGGTTACAAACATTGGAAGGTGACATTGACAACCTTCCAGTAAATGGTCACCTAATCAAGAAATATTTCTGCTGATCCCCCTCAAGGGATCATCCTGTATATACCTAGTGTGGTGTGTTTATTTTGCTTTTGGTTTGTTTGTATTTTCCCGTATTTATTTGTTGTTTTATTTGTGCATTCTGAACCTGATCCATTCATCAAACTTCAAACTGATGACTATTTCTGACTTCTGTAACTTATCTGGAAATCATGCACGAAGACATTACCATCCTAGAAACTGTCATTCTGTTTTACTTCTTAGACAGAGAAAGGTGTTTTCATCGTTCTGAATTTTACCAGAAATTTTTAAAACTATGTTAATGTTAATTAATTATATCAGTTTCTGCAAAGTTTTTCCCAAAGGGATTAGGATAGTACTTGGTAAAGTCATCTATTTAAATCTTTTACGCCATTCCGTCTCGTGAAGAGGATCATATTTGCCTCCCCATCTGCTAAGATAATATCATCTGAGATTAAACAATAATTACGTTCTAGATAAGGATGGACTTGAACATTTGCAAAAAAGAAATCTGAAGGACAGAAGGTCTCATAACGAGCTGATCTGTTCAGGATCATAGGTTTGCAGTCAGTAACATTGTCGTCTCCGGACACCAAGCCTGGGCAATGACCCTTGGACAGAAAACTCTGAGGGGTGAAAGGTCTCATCACGAGCCGGTTCATTTTACTGTAATGCAGACTGGTGACTGACATGGTTACTATCTGGTTACCAAGCCTGAACCATGGCCTTCATGAGTAATAAAATTGAAAAGAAAATAATGGTGACAATTCACCCTGACCAGAATTGTATATTAATAACTGGCAAATGGGATACTGGCATGCTGTGGGATATGAAGCAACCCTGTCGAGGTTATAGACGCCTGCAGGAAGCATGGCCATGCTTGTGGTATTGAGATTTTATTCTTTAATACTAAGCCAGTTACTGTCGTACTCTTTAAGGACTAATTTTTGTTGGAAACCTGATTTTATCGAATAAATGAATGAAACTGTAATTCTCTGGTAATTTTCAGCACTGTGAAATACTTGAATCTATTTGAAATGTTAAAACAGAGATCGTTGTGTAATGGCTCCTATTAAGGATTTAATTTCTTTGTTCGCATGATTTCAAGCTACAGAACAGAGATAACTGTTCCGCCTAGCAAGCCGCCATCTGTTGTGCCCCTGCTCAACAACCTTTAAAAAAAACATTATTTCATTAAACAAAATCCTATTTTGTTTGATGAAATATTCAAATTTTAAAAGGACAAATCCAATGAATTTCCAGCTACTGAAAGGGTGGTTTTCCTTGAGCTACTGATTCAGTGAAATTTCGTATTTTCAAACAACCTTTGTGAATTATATTAAATTAACACTATTATGAAGCTATTGTTTGGGCAGAGTGATATTTAAAAAAATCAAAGGATGAATATAAATGATTCTCATATTGGTTATCGTCATCCTAGCATTGAATCTTATCCAAAAACATTATAAATTGGTTTTATTGCTTGATTTTGTTATTATCATGGTTAATAAGGTTGAGATATCATAATGGTTGATTTTTTTTCACATGCTCATAGATATTACCACAAGATTGGTTAATGATTTTGCATGGTTGGTGGTTTGTTATGGTTTTGGTAAAGCTTAGAGTTGTCGAAGACTAAATGTTTTACATGTCATATCCACCATATCCTTTAGTTTTGAACCCTAGTTGATATTACCATAGCAGTTTTAAGTTGATTTTTATATAGTTCATATTCCAAAGCCTAAGTTCGACTAGATGGTCTATATTATCATTTACTACGCGCCACCTTTGAATGGTAAGTTGAACTTACGGTAAGGATGATATATGCTATGGTTTATCGTGAGATCAATTCATGCCGTAGCCTCCATTCCAATTCACCTGTTGCGAGGACGATATGCTATCATGTCACTGGTACTGAATCTTGTCCGTCGCGTTTAAGCCTTGGTACGTATCCTCCATCGTGGCTGCCTGTAAATGGAACACCTGTTCTACGTACAGTGAAGGGATTCCTATCATTTAATTCAGTATAAATCATGATAATTTCATCCATATAGGGTCTTCGACCATCATTCTTCATCAATCGATTGCCTCTCTGAGCGCTAATGTCTTCGTTCATGCCAAACTCGTAGGGGTATAGTCTGCGTTTATGCATGGATTATTCTGTTCATCAACTGGTCTTGCTTAGTCTTTATTTCGAGGGCTCACTATCTCGTTTTCTATCTTTTGCCAAGCTGTGGTATTTGTTTTGTGTGCGGTTACGCACCTGGACTCAGCCAGGGATGGCGCCAGTAGTAAGGGTTGAGCCCTACGAAATGACCTTGCTGAATTCGAACCCTGAACTGTCAATAAAGGTTGAGGCTATTGAGCGGATTCCGTTCATGAGGAAATTCTCTGATTCGAACCCTGAAGTCACTAGGGTTTTTGCTCTCTCCCTGGTTGATTTTCAAGCAGAAGTGGGTGATCTTCGTTTTCGGGTAGATGAACGCTCGGTAGCGGTTGCCACAAGTTTGTCATTGACTGGCGAGAGATGGTTCAAATATAAACCGATGAATATAACAGAATGGCGGCAGCTACTAAAGAACCCTGCTCAAGAAGTCTCATTTCGAACTGGAGTAGCCCATAAGTATTTCAAAAAGGAGAGGCATCCCGTTCTCAACTTGATTCACAAATACTTGACTTGTGAAGGCCGTTTATCGTCAGCGTATGTATATCATCTCAGGCTTATGTCTGTTTTTATAGGGTTTCCGCTGAACTTACCTTATTATCTTTTGCATAGTCTGTTCAAGATGTCTAATGCAATCAAAAGAGGTCCTAAGCACGTCAGTCATAGTCTCTTTCACCATGGCTTAGTTTGCATGCTGATTGATAAGGAGTTGTCGAAGTCGAACAAGTCCTGGGATGAGTTCGTAGAGTCAAATGGTTTTGCCCCGTTTTGTCATTGCATGTTTGACAACCCTGATGATTGCAACAAACACAAAGGGTCGAGTCCAGTCTCAGTCCCTTCTCTATGTAAACCACTGTTAAGCCCGGGCCATATGGGTTTTGAACCCTGCAAAGATCCTATGGCTAATCCAATGAAAAGCGCTGAGACTTCTCTAGGTTCTAAACACGTGAGGAAAGTTTCATCCCTGTAACCGGTTACGCCACAAAACAATACAGATAAAATCTGCGATCGTGAACGAGACAGACCAAAACCCAAGTTGGTAGGTAGATTTACCAGGAGTATGGAAAAAATTAATGTTGTTAAAACCCCTGTGGCTGACAGTGTCCAGGTTGAGACTGTTGTCTTAGATGATGAGGAATCGGGTCTCTCTCTACCTTTTGATGATAATATGGTTCAGCCTGAGTTTGTTTCAAACTCTGTTGATGAGGCTCTTCCTGTGATCGATAGGGATATTCCTGTGTGCAACAAAGAGGGTCAGGTGAATTCTTTTATTAGTTCTCCAGCCAAAGACGAGCCGGTGCAGGCAAATTCACCTGGTGTTGCAGACATGGCTCACCCTTTGTTTATTAATTGTCTTTTGGACAAAATTTGCAGAATGGAGAAGAGGGTAAATGAGATAGCAGCAAATCATGATTTGATAAAGGCTTATAATGTTATGTTAAAGGGGAAAGTGGATGTAAGCGATCAACAGCTTTTATGTCTGAGAAATCATAAGAATAAGCTAATAAGAAGAGTTCTTAAACTGCAAAACGAGAATGACAAAAACGAAGAGAAGCTCCGAGAGCTTAATGCTCAAATCGCACTCATGCAGTTTAAGGGTCAGTCCCCAAGTAAGTCGACTAGTGTGAACATCCAAGTTTTCAATGCGCCGGTTAATTTGTAATTGTCCTGGGTCTATTCCCTGTTGGGTTTTAATTTTGAATTTTTGATGCTTGATGATCAGGTTACTTTTGTACAGGTATTTATTTATTTTATTTCTGTTTATTATATAACATTTGTCATTTCGATTTATGTTTGTGAGTTGATATTTATTATTTGTTATCTGGTTTATTGCAGGAGATATGGTTGTGGTTCATGCTCGGATCTTTATGACTGTCTATTTTGGATCATTCCCCAGATAATTGGAAGGAATCAACTATCAGATCTTCCAGGTGTTGTTTTATCGTTGGAAGTTTTCGATTTTCATGGATCGAATCTTTATCATTTCTTGGTGTTTTTACTTATATGGAAAAATGACATGTCCTACTTGTCATTTTTAATGGGAAATTAGTTTGATAGTTCGATCTGGGCTATCTCTAGTTTTTAGGAATGTTTATTTTTGAAAAACATGTATTTAAGGAGAGATAGTTGAAGGGAATGGGAGGGGATAGTTGATGGAAAGGGGACAATAAGACTACGGTTTGATCCATCGTGACTGGAGACAGCTTCCTGTCGACAGATACAATCTTTAAACTGGTGATAAAGTTTATATATGTTTATGGTTTTATGCTTAACATATGTGTATGCTATCCATAGTCTTGTTACTACTTTCTATTTTATATACGTGTTTGTCATAGTCTCACTTATGAAATTGTGCAAATATATTATTTTCTGACTATTGACTTATGCTGAAAATTGTTCTGTTAATAAAGCTATGTCGTAAGATGATGACTGACATTATTATGTACATGGTTTATAAGTCTATTGTATGATTTTGATGATTTCTTAATTTGTTTTGAAGAACGTCAAGGTTATTGATAGTCCTGTTAACAGATCAGAATTCAGTTTAAATTTCACATTTCTCCTGATCACGATAGTACGTAGGTTAGGATAATACGTTTCTATTTTCTGTTAATTGCATTGCATTCTATTTGAAACAGATATTTATATTCATACCATATGCAGATTACTCTTTTCATTACTGGTTAATGTATAGATGTATATAATTGTATCCATGTTATTAATCAAGCTTGTAGATAATTGTTTAATGTTCTAATTTCATAAACTGATTTAACTTAGGTGATTAATACTGTAGATAATAACTTTTATTAATTTGTACAGGTATAGATACGTGTCTGACAATTACCAATTGTGTTAGATCTATCTCTTAGATATTGTACATAGTATAGACCTTCAGGCTAATAGAGCCTTTAAACCTGTTGGGAACAACCATTCCAAACAGCTTGAAACCTGCCCTAAGGATCCCGGTCTGGGTTGTTTCCCCCGTTGCGTGCTTAGTCAAATACGCACGTCAACATAT
>LPNX010440698.1:264986-315486 GCA_001517045.1 Pseudotsuga menziesii | reverse complement strand
ATAAAATAAATTGGAAATACTATATTTTTATGGGTTAAACCCTAAACAAAGAAACCTGTTAACCCAAATAATTCTTTTCCTTTTTTTCCAGAGTCAAAGAGTATTCTTGGTTTTTATCCAACCCTTACTAAAATTAATCAAGTTATAAATATTATTCATAATTTTTTTAGCTACTCTAAATAAAAGTAATTTATACAAACAGAGTATAATTATTTCTTTTATAAAAAAAAACTAAATATAGAGTTTAATAAATCGAGTTAGGGTTACATAATCAAACCCTAAATTAATTCTTTACAAACCCACGGACATACGACATTTACAAAAAATAAACTAACCTAACTAGTAAAATAAACAACTGCTCTGTACTTTAATAAAAATCGTTATAACACAGTCTTTTTTCTTTTCGTGAAAACTCGAATGAACCATTTTTACAAGTATACAATTAAATCTGGTAATAAAATAAATTTACCTTTTTAGCACCGTAAATCAATTATAACTCAAAGCTCTCTAAACAAAGTTTTAATTATAAAACTGAAAAGGAAAAACCTCAAAATTACATTACCACAATTCCAGTCTAGAATTTTAAAGCTTAAAACCAAAACTACCTTTTTGTTTAACTAATATAAAAAATGTAAAAATATTTAAAACCCCATCGTGTTCATTACAAAGATATTACGATTGTATAAGCTTTACGACTTCTCAAAGTATCAAGTAACCCAAACACTTCACCATTGCGAACCAAACCAAAAAAGTCATGGCCAATAAGACTGCTTTTGTCGTTTTAGATGCTCCTCGTACCATCACTAATAGACCCAACTCATCACAAAAAAAGGAACCTTAAGTTAAGCTGAGGCTTACCGAATCAAAGCGAGCAGTGGATGACAGTCCAAGCCATAGATGTAAAGCAAAGCTTCATTCGATTTTCATCTGTGGGTCAACGAACCCTCACCTTAACCAACTCTGCACAAAACAAAGTAAAACGACTTTAAAATTTATTTACAGTTCTTTTAAAAACAAAATTTTAACAACCCAAAACAAAAATTTAAAGAAGTTACCTGGTTTTGTTTTTGGTGCTTACGGCCATGAAGAGTTCTATTGTAAATCCCACTTGCACTGCATTAAAGTATAGAGAAGGAAACCTCTAGTATCCGACTGCATCGAGGGATGGAAAGGGAAAACAAAAAACGCTACAGTAAGAGATCAAGCAGTGATTGCAAAGTCTTCTTTCAAGATAAATTTAGCTGACCTATCTTCCCATGTATCTACAAAGACGAAAGAAAACCTCTTGGTCTGGTATTTCACCTCTCACCTCAGAGAAAAACTCAAACTTGCTTCGCAGGCCAAGAGGCCAAGAGCCTGTCAACTCTACCCACGGTGACGAGTAAGAAATGAACTCCCAAGAAAAAATTTAGGGTTTATTCAACTTATATGGATAGGGTTTAGCATTAAAATCCTTTCATAACCTTTAAACACGTGGATTCCACTTCGTAGTATTTAGTTTGGGTTCATTCTATAGGTTCTGAATGGTATAGTTCCTGTATTATAAGCAAGTATTAATACGTTTGCATATGACAATACTTGCATATGTTAATACAATAATTAACATATGATAATACTTTTACATATGTTGATACCTTTGCATATTTAATTCGGTATTGTAAGTTTAACTCTTAACATGTTATGCTATAACGATGCATATGGGATTTTGGTGCTATTGCATTCAACTATAGGGTTAATATAAATTTCAGAGATTATATTTATAGTTTAGGTTAATACATATATTTTTATATATTTTTCTTTTGTAAGTTAAATTACTTGCCATTAAATAAAACTAGAAAATTATTATATTTTTTAAGCCTAGAATAAATTGGTTGTACAAAAGTAGATCTTAAATGACTGCTAAATCATAACAAATTGAAGTTATGGATAGGAACAGTTTTGCAATACCTTCAATAAGCAAAGCCTTAATTTAAATAAATACTCTAGCATTTTTTTTTACTTTTGTAGTTGAAATAAATAATCTCGAACCGAAACTGGAAACAAAATGATTTACCTGTAAAAAGACCTGTAACAAGAATCATCATTTCACTACATTAGCATTCAATGAGCTAAGTAAGCCTTGGGCATAACCAGAAGTTCCTTCAGTAAACAAGAAACAAACTTTAGCACCTTGCACTCACTAGTAACTAAATTGTTGCTCGCAATACTTAACTTCTTCATATTCTTTTACCTTGTAGACTGATCTTTGATGACTTTGCATTTGAATGATGTTAGTAAAGAATGTACTTATATAGATATTAATAAATGATTTTGTTATAGTATCTATATTTAGATTTGTTAGAATGTCAACTGTTAGCGGATAAGTTACTCTCTTAAGCAATGGTTTTAAACATTTGTTGTCGCAAAGAAATTTTTTAAAATTTTTATGAATTTTTGGAGTGTTACAATCATGGCTAACCAAGGTCAATCATGATTTATCAAGCTCAGTTAGGGTTTACCAAGATTAATCATATCAACCATATAAAAAAACTTATTAGATTATGTGTTAATGAATTCATTAGTCAGTAGCATGATTCTTTTTCATATTATGCCTACATTCTATCATGGACACAGATAGTCAGCCATGGTAAAAATAGTTTTATCCATAATTAACCATAATTTTAACTAATTTTAGATAAAGGGTATATGGTCAATGAGTGGGGTGGTGTCAAATATGGATAATTATATGTATCCATGGCCAACCAAAACCAACCATTATTTTGGACTTAGGGGGGATACACAGGGGGTTCACCTTGTCGACCAATATCTTATCACATTCATTCCTAGCGGGGGGTTTAAATTGTGAAAAATAGGGTCAATATATTGTAGGTATTAGGAGTGGAGATGTAGAGTGTAGGGGGTTTATATGCATTAGGGAGTATTAAAAATGGCATCTAGTAAAAAATGGGGATAATCTAGTAAAAATAGGGTTTTTTAATTGGAAAGATGTATTAGGAGGGGGGATAAAAAAAAAGAATTTTGGTATTTATTTATCAATATCTAATGAAATTAGGGGTATCCTTTAATATCCGATGAATTAAGGTGTTATGACATAATTTTAATTTAGTGAAGACACCATGGGGGGATAATGGTTTAATAGGAGTGTCCTAACATATTAGGGATACATAAACCATATATACATACAACCAACAATGGTTAAGCATCATCAACTACATTAAAACATGTTTATTGTCGATCGATAAACTATATAACAATAGTTAATTATAGTGGTAGTAATAATCATGGATATATGTATGTAACCTTGGTCATATATGGAAGTCCATATTTAATAGGTTCAGGATTACAGGGATAGTTTGTTAGTAGCATTAAACCCTAACAAATTAGGACAATATTCAACCATGGAAAATTATATTAAACCACGATCAAACATAGTGAACCCTATTTCTTAGTGGTCATTAAGTTATAAGTTAGCAACAATGTCGTGTGGTGGAATTAACCATGGGAAACTATATGTAGCCATGGCCAATAACTATAATTATGGTCAATAATTGTTACATGATTAAAGCAATTGTTTAGAGGTTAGTGCATTTTTGGTGCAAACCATTAGCATACAAGGGATGAATTAAACTTGGAAAACTCTAGTCAACCATATTCAAGAATATTTTTTAGTGTTTATTTAGGGGGTTAGTGTTGACAATGAATTACTATATGAAATAATAGTAAACTAGGATCAATTACTAGGGTCAAGCATCATTACTAGGTTAAAAGAATAATGGGTTAGTTGGTTGGTAGTATAAATCATTGACATATTAGGGTGATATTCAACCATATAGGCCACTTATAATCACACAAGGCTAACCACACTTATCCATACTCGATCATATTTTCTATTGGTTATTAGGTTAGGGGTTGGTTCATGTTTAATGTGATGACACTAACCATGTACAAAAATATGCAATGATGGTTATCCATAATATACTTTACTAAGAAACTCTTAAGAAATTATGGGTTAGAGGAATAAATAATGGGTTAATAGGTTAGTGGTGTCAATCATTAGCTTATGAGCTCAATTTAACCATAAAAAAGTATAGACAACCATGGTTCAGTGGATATAGGAATCAAAGTTATAAGGTTTAAATGGGTAAGGGGTTACTGATTATAAGGGTTATGCATTATTAGGATTTTAGATCTTGTGGATTAGAGAATAGGAGATATAAGGTTTAAGGTATGGTTATTAAGGGCTAGGGTTATAGTTATATAGGAGTTTAGGTTAAAGGTTTCAAGGATGACAAATTATAAGAATTATAAACTATATGTTACATATATGTCCTTATAGTGATATCTACAATTACAATTTGGTTTATGAAATCATAAATTAAGACAACCAAACTATCATAAAAAAATTATTGTGAATCTAAAATCACTTGAAACAAAACTCTAAATAAGTAACTTCCAATAATTTAATTTCCTATTTTTTGTGTTCTCTCTCCCATTGTCTTGGTCCTATAGATCAATTTAGTCTAAAGGATATGAAAACACATTGTCATCATCATTATATAGGTCATTATGCTTATGTGTTATAGGGGCTCTATGAACAAGGGACCGAAACTTATCATTCATGATACGTTAGAGGTTATTTAACGTTACAAGTTTTAGGGATTGTATATGGCATGGGTTATAAGATAATTTATGTTTGTGTTTATAACGGATATGGATTAGGTGTGGTGAGTTATATAATATAGAGAAAAAAACTAGGTCAAGGATTTATGGGTTCAATGGTAGGGTTCAAGTGGTTTGGTATTATTGCTTTTAAAGTTTAGGATAAAAAATAGTTATATTAACTATTTACTATGATTAGGGGTAGGATATGAGGATTAAAATTTAAAGTATTTATATGGTTTAAATGTTATCGAATAGAGTGGTTATGGGTTATGGATTATAAGGTTTAGTAGTAATGGGTTATATTAATATAGAGTTTTATGTTTTAAGGTTATATTCATTCAGGTGATCTTGTTTAAGGTTTAAAGGTTATAGGTGTTATGCATTAAAAGGATTAGGGTTATTGGGATTAAGATTTATGGGGTTCATATAGATTAGATGTGATGGTTTATAGGTAAGGTGGCAAGATTATCTAGCAGAAAGAAATATTCAAGGGCCCATGTTGTAATATCATGTCATTATAATGTAATCCATAAACCATCAATAATTAGTGTAGTGATAATAGTTACACAATTAGTTTGCATTACACCTTGGGATGTATATAGTTTTGAATATTGAGTCCCTATGCCTTTGTATTCATCCAAATATTGAGTATAGAACCATGTAGCATGCCCTTTTGACATTGACCTAGAAATAAGAGTGCATGGTCCATCACATTAGAGTAGTTCTTGAGAGGAGTGACGCCTTATCAAGTTATTTTAAAAATGATGTGGTACATTGGCTATAATGTTATAAATCTCATAAAAAGGTTTAGGTAGTTTGAAATTATCAACAAATTTCAAGTATTCCACACTTGAATAGGGGATATAAAAGTTTCCTTCTATGTTGTATAATGCCACATATTATGCAATGTGGATTATTGATAAACTAATATATGTATCAAAGTTCTTCTAACCTTTTTCATGCCTCTTTCAAACTTTAGTGCGCTATACTTCTAGGACTTACCATACTACCTTTTGATGTGACAAATGCTTATCAATGGCCATTATTGACACTTTATGCTTGGGAACTACATTTTGGTATGACCAATGCTTATCACTAGTCATTCTTGACCCTTCATGTTTGGCCACTACCTAATATTCAATGTAGCATTAAGGTAGTTCTAGTGTCTAATCCACATGGTACCCATCCAATTTATAAATTAAAAGATGACCTAACTTTCCACCTCAAAGGAAACACATTAGTCCATGTCATTTACATCTTACAACTTAGAGGATCTTCATGCTCAACTAGTTGGGTAATACAAGTGAGGGATAATAGGGTTCTACAATTAAGGTTTATAAGGCTTATGATTAAAAAAATAAATTTTTTCTTGAGGTTTTTAATAATATGGTAGTTTTCATTACCGAGTTCTAATTTTCAACCCCCCCAACATTAATGGAGGATGGTAAAAAAAATTACCAACATTTTTGCACACCATTGAAAAAAGAACAAATTTATTAACATTACTAGTTGATATTTTTAAATTAAAAAAAAACTAAATTTAAACTAAAAATTGAAAATTTACATAGTTGATCAATACAATTTAAAAGAAAATAAATACAATTTTATTTAATTGTATAAATAAATGAAAATTAAATTTTATGTTAAAAATTGTAATTTCTACACTATAACTACTACTTGAGACAATTTTTTGAAAAAATCAATTAAAATTTCATTATTAATTTGTTAAAAAAAATTGTGCCATCCTCTCAATTTGGATGCCAATGTGTCAATGGATGCAAATGGGGGCTGGTGGGGGTCACTGAACAACATGGTCGAGCATTATGTGTACAATCGGGTGCTTGGTTGAATGTTGTTATCAGGTCAAACGAATTTTTTTTAATATATAAAAACAAATAACTCAATTAATATTTTAAATGTTTGATTGAGATATTGAATGCTCACTTGCCGACTACCATGGTTGGTCAATCGACTAAGTTCATTCACACCAATAGTTTGGTCAAGGAGCTTGCTTGAGCTCTTGATCTAGAATGAGATTTTAAGAGCTCCATTGAGCCCTTAAATGTTTTATTTAGCTTGAGACTTGATAGCTTGATCGAGCTCAATAAATTTATTGAGCGTTTGGTTAAAACCGGACCAAACCTTTGATCAAGGATTTGGAATTGCCAAAAATGCTTGATCGAGAGCTTGAAATAGATCGATCAAGCATGCAAAAAATTCCGCTCTCTCCACCTGCCTTGCCAAGAGTTATTACCCATCTTCATGTATTCATCGTTGTTAATTTATATGCCACATGTCAAAGAAATTTTTAGTTTATTTTAATATTCTCTCATCCCACTGAGTATTTAGGTTCCAATTTCTAGTTACTTTCACTATTTCCAATTTTAGGTTCATTAATTTACAAGGACATTTGTGAAGCAAATTATAGTTTTTCTAATTCAACACCGAGTATTCTAAAATGGACCTAGAATTACCATGTATATACGCAGTAAACAAGAACAATGTTGAAACATAAGGCACTAATATTGGATCTTCTTGTCACTAGTGGAATCTCCTCTTGCTGGCAAACTCTTCTCGACTCAACATGAACATGAAAAGAATAGAGGTCATAGGCTCTTCTTATCACTAGAGGTGGTAGCTCTCATTAGGGGACTCTTGTTGGTTAATCATGGAGAGGGATGTCATAGAGAGAACATGCTCTTCTTATCATTAGGGGTGATAGCCTTTGCTAGAAAAAAAACATGGAAAACCAGAGGGGGGATGATAAGCAATAGTGGGAGAGATATTATCCTTTTGAAATAGAGGAAATTAGAGGAGAGGAGGATGGAATTGGATATTGAATGCAGGTTAGTGGAGAGGGAATGTCAAGGGTGGTTAAGCATAGGAGTTAAGGGGACATGGAAAGGGACTAGACTAGATGGGATAGGGTTTTGGGAAGGTAGGTAACCATTAAGGGAACATCAAAGGGGTGTACGTTGTTTCTAGAAGGTGGTTACAAGGATTGGATTGGACTACCAATGAAGAGACAAAAAATTATCCCTTTATATTACAACATATTTTTATCCCTTAGATAGTCCAAGAACCAAATTTCAAGCCTTCATGGTCCTTAAAGAGCCCTTTAGCTCTTCATAGAATGACACAAAATAGTTTTCGACCCACAAACAAATTTAAAATAAAAATATTCCCTATCAATCATAAAGTAATTATTCCATCTCATTGTAATCGAGCAAAGAAGAAAATGGTAAGTGGTAGTGGTAATGTTAACTCCATTTGCAATAATTTTATGATTAGTTTTCACACATATTTCTACCTCCTTCACAACCACTAATCTCACTTATTAATAATGATAGAGGAAATGGTAGGTGGTAATGGTAATGTTAACTCCATTTATAATAATTTTATGATCAGTTTTCACAAATATACGTTGATACCTCCTCCTCAACTACTCATCTTACTTATTAATAATGATAGGGAGTGAGCTAGCTCGGGAGCAGACCTCCCTCCATCGGACGGAGGAGGAGCAAAGTCAACGCTAACTTTGCTCCTCCTCCGTCCGATGAGGGAGGTTTGCTCCCGAGCTAGCTTACTCCATAATGATAGTACTTACAACATGATCATTGATTTCAATGAAAATAAGGGTTGTTGACTCTTAGTCACTTCACATGTCCTCGAAACCAATGTATCATCATTGACTCTTCCTCACTAAAATATGGATTTTTACTTCACTTACCACACTCCTTTTAAAAGGGATAACATAATGTAACAATATTATTAATGCATTTGTTTTGGTGAAACTGCGTGTAAGATTGTATTCTCCGACATTTAAGGTGAGCAAAGGGTCTCCATTTTCGAAAGAAAAACATAGTATTGTTAACATAGAAAGGTTTAACATTATAACCCTTCCAAAATTAAGATAACTTTATTTTTCAAATTTGAATACATAAAAACATATTATAACTTTTCCAAATGAAATTTAACCTTATTTTTCGAATTGAATTTAATTAAGTTGGTAATAGCCTTTCAAAATGAAATATAGTCTTATCTTTGAAATATAATTAATTTAAAATGTTAATAGCCTTTCAAAATGAAATGTAATCCTATTATTGAAAGTGATCAACAAGATGGAATGCATCTTGATTAAGATTTAAATAAGCTTTAGTTAAAGGGTGCATCTTGATTAATATTTAAATAAACTTTAGTTAAAAGATGGTTAAATAAACTGGTAACAATAAATGCATGGATGACTGGTAGCGATGCATGAATAACTCATAGCTGATGAATGGATAACCAACACTTTATGGCATATAACTAAAAGAATGTGGGATAAAAAAAATGTAAAAAATAACTAATAATTGATAAATGATTAAAAGGAAGAAAGCTGGCGATGACGATAACATGTAGCTAGGCATACATAACTCAAAGTTGAACCCATTTGACTAGAATAATACATAAGCTTTAATTTTTGCTATCAATACTTAGAGGGTGAGGCATCAGAGGGTGGGGGATTTTTGCTATCAATATTTAGCCTGCTGTAAGTTAATTAATGTAGCTGCAACAGAAGGGTTAGGGTGCTCCTCCATTTCAAAAGTAATGCAATTATGCAAGTGATTTCAACACGAAGGAAGAAGGAATGGAAAGTAATGCAAGTGATTTCAACATGAAAGAATGGGATAGGAAAGAGCATAAGTAACAACCAAAATGGTTGAAATCTCAAATCATAGTGTGGACGATTTGGTTAGTTTAAAAAATTATAATTGTTGAAATTGCAATTCCTTAGCCTCTCAGATTTTTTTTATTTAAAAATGTGGTTCGCCATTTGTTAGAGGGCTACTCCATGGAAAATCCCAATACCTGATATTCAAACTGAATCAAGGCATGGCCAGATCATTCACAACATTTATTACAAAGGGTTCCACAAGAGCATCATGTCACTTCCAAGAGTAGAACCTGGGTGGAAAGAATAGCATTCATTCCTCCCAACCACCTAAGCTACATCCATTTGACATCCTCAGCCTCTCAGATTATGAGACGAATGAGAACATGTCCATCTAGACTTTGCAATGTTTCAAGTTTTCGATTTTTGTAAAACCCTAGTGTGTAGCGGAATTGGAATTATTGCGTTCAGTAGCGAGGTTTACATCAAACTATTTCTGATATTGTGGACGTTTTCATCACAGAAACATCCATTACAACGATAGGAACCTTGCACAAAACTTTCCAAGCAACCCTATGTCAAGCCTTTGTTATAGTTAGAAATTAAACATTAAAAATGCTGAGCAGGAGTTAATCTGGTTAGCTTGGCAACTTGAGTAATTTCAATTTAGTTGAAGTTTCTGAATCTTGACATGATAATTTATAATTTTATATCCTTTCCACTGTTTGAAAATGGAATAGTAGGTAATTGTACAGGGCAGCATGGGTGATTAAAAACGAGTATGATGAAACCGCCAACCGACACATTGACTGAATATTCTTCTGCACAGTTAAATCCGATGGTTTGCATTGAATGTTCAGTTTGCAAACACGAGTCACATGAAGACATTGAAGACACCTGACTACTTTATACACCACTAATGTCCATCTAGAAATTTGTCTTTTTCCATGAGATATTTATAAATTTTTGCAAGGCATTGTGATAGTTACTATAACTATTCAATGTATATATTGTAAACGAGGAGTTTACTCAATTTAAGAAGGTTGAATAGATTTTTAAAATGAGTGCTTGGTACATGTCTATGGTGATAAAATGTTTGGAAAGGGATGTATTATCCAATTTCTAAGATGTTTAATTTTTTTTTGAATTACCACAACTTACACAAAATGGTATTGAGTAGCAAGTCTCTTTGAAAATGGTTATTAATAAGATTTTTATGATAGAGTTCAAAGTAGTCAAATTATGTTATGATCAAAGTCTTTTTAAGGTTTTTGGTTGGTTGAAGTACATATTTTTCAAGATGATCAACTTTTATTGATATAAAAAAAATGTTTAAATATAGTTAATCATGGGAAATCATGATTAGACATAGTTAACCATGCTAAACTTAGGTTGATATTGGTGAATGATGGTGTATGGTCTACATAGTCAATGAGGGTGAAGGTTAAGGATGAGGAGTTTTGATGAGATTTGAAGGCTATGTGTTTAATGGATTAATGGATTCAATATTAGTGGGTCAACACCCTACTATTAGTGTGTCAATGTAGTAATAGGGTCAACATGATGTATAGAGTGAGTATGTAGGTCAACGATGGCTAAATATGGAGGTTAATCAAGGTTGAGGAAGATTAATATTGTTAATGGTGGTCAAGGGTTAAATATTTATTGGGGTTAGGTAAATGATTTAGTGGGTGTTATAACACTTGAGCCTTAGCTGCATAGTTCAAGTACAAAGGACTTGTAATGTACTTAACCATTAGAAAACAAAACATGAATTCCAAAGAGAGAAATTTGTTCAAGCGGGGAACCTCCTTTATGTAGAGTTCCAATACAATAACAATCCTAAACAAAACATTTCACAACCTTCTAGATCTATACATAGTCTCTTAATAGTAAAACCTTAACTACTTATGGCTCTATATTGAATAATGAGTACCAATCACCTAGCGGGCCTAATCTAACAAGAATGACCATTTTACATTAAGCAAATACCTAACAATTACCAAATGGGCCTTATTCAAAGAAAATCATGGCCTCATAATTAATTGACTAATTCCCAAGTAGCCCAAAGTAGGGGGGTGAGGCTAGGACCCTGAAATGTCTCTCACACTTCAAAGGTAATGTTGCCTTCAAGGCTAGAAGTGTGGATTGTTATAAATCACTATTGGTCCCATGTGACATCTTTTGGTGGCATATCCTTCCGCTGGACTAGGATTTCCCAAATTGTGTCTTGGAGTAGTCAATTCTCTTTGATGATCAATACTAATTCCAAGTGCATCCAAATGGATCCTTCATCAAATTATGGAAGGGTGTTCTAATCTTGGAAATTCAACCCACGACCTTCTTCTAATAGGAATCATACATGAAGCAATGGATGGGTATTAGAGTGGGATAGAAGAGTCAATATATTGACAACTTGTACAATGAATTAGAGGATTGATATGGTTCGTAGACCTTTGATGTTGTATGGTGTCCCTTGTCATGCAAAGAGAGACTAAGAAACACCTAGCCGTCTTATACAAAAGAATACCCAATGACCTCTCTAGTCCACTTCTTGAACCTTGGATATGCCTGGAAAATACACACTGTCATTGAGGGGGCTTTGGTCATAGAAAAATTCATAAGGTGACATTTTGGTAGCACCCATTGGTGCTACTTATTTGAAGCAACGCATCTCAATAAGGTTTCCAAAGACTTTTTGACTATTATATTTGATCATTAGTTTGGGGATAATAATTTGTGCTTATTTTCAACATGTTCACTATAGTTTAAGTTACATCTCCCACATTTTGTCGGTGAATGTAGTATAATGATCTAAGGCAATGGAAGTGGACTTTCAGTGTAACTTAAATTTATATGATCCATGAAAACTTGTGCAATTGTGGAGAGCATAAATGGGAGGGATAGGGCACAAAAGTGAGCATGTTTTGAAATGTGGTCAACTACCGCCACACGATAATCCATTTGATGCCGATTTTTTAGAGACCCACTACAAAATCCATGGAAATGTTCAAATGGTGGCTAGGAGTAGTAATGGTTGTAATGATCTAGGAGACTTCAATGTCTCACTCGTGTTCCTTTGACATGTGTTACATGTAAATACAAAAGAATGGATGCCCTTTCTCATCCAATTCCATAAAAAAAGACCACTTAGTTTCTTGATAAGTTTTATGAAAGCCAAAATGACACACTATAGGGGATGAATGGAACTCCTTTAACACCCTTTTCTTCAAATTCAAATTTGGCAATGTAAACATGTACCCTTTATATCAGAAGGTATCTCGTCGCAGTTGTATATCACTCAGTGGGATCAAATTCCTCCTATAGCCTTTGAATGGTGTCATTTTCCATCCATTCTTGTTAAGATTTAATAGTCCAATCAAGTAAGGGTAAGGATAAAGGAAAGAGAGATACTACAAATGGTGATGATTTCTCTCTATTTGGAAGTACCTTCGTATGAGATATGGGTTCTAAGTATCAACTACATAAAGGGTTGTCTTCTCTTTTTGTTAGGTGGACTTGTCCAAATTTTTGCACACAACTTTACTGGTGATTACCAAGCACCACCCTTCTTGCATCAACACGATTTTGAGATCTCTACAAGATGCATCACATTCCAAAACTTGGTGAAATCAAGTTTTACTAATATCGGTATAGTACACATGGCTTCCTTTAAATTGGAAAATCATTGATCAATTGTTTTATGAAAATCATTCCTTTTTAAAAGGGTGGTTAAGGGGCTACAATGTGCCCATAATTCTTCACAAACTTATTGTAGTAGTTGGTAATTTGAGAAAAGGTCTTCAGGTGTGGAAAATCTTGCATATAACCTCAATATTTTGGGATCCACTCACAACTTATCTTAATTGACAATGTGGACTAGGTAAGACCTTTCAAGCACAAAAAGTGCATTTTAAGAAATAATTAGTTTTCCTAAACATCAAGTATGATTCCCAAATCTTGATATAAACGAAGATATCATCAAATAATAAGAACATAAAATTGTATAATTGAGGAACTCCCAAGTACACCAAAATAAAGGTGAAGATAGGACCCTAAGAAACCCCTTACCAAAACTTCATTAATCTAAAATTTAGATATCAAAAACTCTTAACTTTACAGCATAGTTAATATTACTAAATATGTGTTTCCATAACATTTTTTCAAATTGATCACTTAAACCCATTAAAATTTAAAAGTAAAATATATTCTACAAATTCATTAAACTTGAATTTCAAAAACAAAATTTGGCTTCAATTATCTCATTCAATATTTATATTACATTTATTTCCTTATAACAAGGATCATTCTCTTATTGACATTTACAATCTAAAAAGCTTTTTTCAATTATCTCATTCAATATTTATATTACATTTATTTCTTTATAACAAAGATCATTCTCTTATATTCACAGCTACAATATAAAAAGCTTTTTTCAATTATCTCATTCAATATTTATATTACATTTATTTCCTTATAACAAAGATCATTCTCTTATATTGACAACTACAATATAAAAAGCTTTTTTCAATTATCTCATTCAATATTTATATTACATTTATTTCCTTATAACAAAGATAATTCTCTTATACTAACAGCTACAATATAAAAGGCTTTTTTTTCAAACCCTAATAACATACCTTCAATTTATTTTTACACTCATACTCTAATATTATGTTAAAGTTGTGTCGTCGTCGTCTGATCATCGTAGTCATCTTTTCTTTTTCTTTCAATTTCATCCAGTTAAATCGATAATATCCTATAAAACCAACTTTCCAATATTGTGATCAGTGTAAAGGTGTAAATGGTATTTGATATGCCAGCAAAGCTAAAAAGATTTTAAATTGGATCGTGGAATATAATAATAGACCTCCATATAACTTTTTGGCAAAAATGATCCCGGCTCTACACTCGATATACCTTCTACAACGTGTCATTTAATTTTTTATTTATTTTGTGCCTTCGCGCCTAAATGCCAAAAAAAAATCTACAACATACTATTCCCTGTTGGATCGGGTGGTGTTCGTCTTTCTGCCAGACTCTCCTGTAAGACATCACGTCATACCGTTGTATTTATCAAATTAAGTTTTTAGGGAAAGAGGCAAAATTTTAGTATATGAAGAGAAAGAGAATGAAAAAGAGCGTGTCTAGTGTAGTGTAGAGAGAAGTACAAAGTAACAAGAAAAAGAAAAGTTAAAGTTAAAGTTAGTGTTTTGGAATGTGTTGAGAGTCTAAATTTTTGATAAAAGTAAAACATTCAATTAAAATTTTAAATATTATTTTAGTTTTTTAAATGTTTTTTGTTATCTAAAAATAATATAAACCTATAATTTATGGTTGAATACATCTTTTATATCAATTAAATAAATATCTGTAAAAGAAAAAATGTATATAAAAATTCATAGAAAAAAGTGTATAAAAATTTTGTCCACAAAAAGTGAAAATTGAGTCCTACCCCAATGTAGTCTGTGGCAGATTTTGTCGGTAGCAGATTTTGTCACTAGCAATGAAATCAGATTTTGTCACTAATAGTGAAATCTGTCCCAGTAAAATTTTGTGGTAGTAAAATCCTGTTCTCTCCTTGCTGGTTTTTACCAGTTTTTTTGCCATGGATTTTCACGGAAGTTTCAAAACGTTTAAAAATACTGTTAAATCTTACAGAGTGTGGATATTTGGTATTTTCCTGTCACCTGATTTCATTTTTGAACTTAAATTTGCCCAACAAAGAACAGAAATTACAGATTTTGTAAATTAAATCCACGAAATTCCTAAAAAAAATCAACCTAAAAATCAAAAAGTCCGTAAGCAACTCCACTGGATGGTCATGGGCCCTTTACTTTCTATTTAATATAACAGAGATATAGGGCACTGTGAAAGCGTGCTTGACATGATTACAGCTGGTTGTGTTCCCGATACGATCTGTGCAGGCTACGGCCACTCAAATTATGAGGCGAACAAGAACATGTGAAAATCTGCTATCTTGAATTGCAATGTTTCAAGTTTTCAAGAGTTTTAAAAACCATGTAGCGGAATTATTGCGTCCAGTAGTGAGGTTTACATCAAACTCTATTCACAGAAATATCAATTACGACGATAAGAACCATATACAACCCTATCTTCAGCCTTTATTATAGTTAGAAATGCTGAGCAGTAGTTAATTCGGCTAGCTTGGCAACTTGACTAATTTCAATTTGGTCAACGTTTCTGAACCTTGACATCATAATTTATATCCTTACCACGGTCTGGCAATGGAATAGTAGTTATTGGTTTCAATCAATGTTTTAAGTTAATTGTACAGGCCGACAAGTGCTGCCACTGATGTGAAATTCAATCATATCGCACGATCTTATATTTTATCCTACAACTGAAGGTACTGCGCAGCATACAATTTTACCGAGACCTTCGACAGAGAGCTTGTTTAACTTGACCCTCGGGGTTAAAACTTCTATAACCTCCTTTCACAAACTTTACTTCGAACACGTTTACAATATTATTTTTTTATTTACTTCTGATCAGCATGCTTCGACAAGTCCAGAATATTAGTAGTTTCTCGATTATTTTTTTTTTTTTCTATAGTGGGTTACTTTGCTGTTTTTACAGATGAAGTGCTGGTTTATGTACTGTTGAGTGGCTGTCTGTTTTTGTGACCACCAAATTAAAGTACAAAACTCTTTTAATTCAATAGAATACCAAAAAATGCTTTTTTTCGATGAAAAAAAAATACAGCAATATTAAAATATTATTAACTACTACGTGAAAACTTTAATCACATTGCGGCAAGAGAAGAGCTTTGAGACAAGATAATTTCACCACTACATTTTATAAAAAGTTCTTATAGTGGAAGGTCCGCACAATATTAAATACACTTATAAAACAAGATATTAAATGATAATTGTGTCTAAATTACTCTATCCTAAAAGTTGTTTTACAAAGTGAAATGTTGGAGGTTTGTATCTTTCTAGAAAAGTAAATGTTAAAAATTCAAACACGTAAATCTGGAAAGAGTATACAATTTAAACCTTTCTTGCAAATAACACATCAAAATACATATTACTGCAACAAAAACGCATAGATAAGGCTGTTTATACAGTCGCTTTGAATTTTTCATTTTTACAGAGCTTAGGCTGTTAACAAATTTTTCAAAAAGTTTAATATCTCCAACACTTCTCGGAGTCTTCACTAACTCTGTTTTTCATTCTTAATTCTTATACATATACAGAGACTCAATATTGGCTTCTCTGGTTACCAGAAATTTGTATTTTCCCGTGTGACTCTAAACTTCTCCAATTTGGAACACAGAAATTCCTATTTTTTTTTTGGCTTCCAGTGGGGAATCTTTATTATTTTAACAGACCAGAAGCAGGGCATGGTTTTCCTGTCGACCCACATCATTACTTATCTGCATTGAGGGATTAAAAACGAGCATGATGAAACCACCAACCCCCGCTGTTGGTCACATGGGTATCATTCTTATAACCGACACCTTGACTGAATATTCTTCTGCACAGTTAAATCCGACGGTTTGAAGTTAATGTTCAGTTTTCAAAGACACGTGACATGAAGCCATTGAAGAAACCTAGTGTCACAGACTCACAACCACGATCAAACTCGCTTAGCTTCTGCGTTTTAACCGAGGTGTGCAGCACTGCCCAAGATGATTCTCGACTTGGTAGGTCAAGAGCGTCTGGGCAGACTATGCGAAAGCTTACTTATGGTTTGTTGTTTTATTTAACCGGATTTTAACTTAACCAATTGTAATCATTAAGTAAATCCATACCAAAGACAAGTATAATGGTGGGGTTGTCAAACTGGCTAAGCTGGTTAACTTTTGTATTAAGAAACAACTTTTTTAAAGATGGAGCTGCCACAAATCTACACAGCTCCCACTATGCATCCATCCAACAAACACATCTCCATTTACAAAATACAATACGTCGAGTTGACCTTTCTGTAGGTGTCCAACTCTCAACGCTGTCAACTCACTAACCCATGTAGCTGTTGTCAATCGTCATGGACTGAACTCGTTTGGAGCCTCCGTTTGCCACACCAATGTTTCTTCTGCAACCCTGTTGCATTTCTAAGTTAGCCTATTTTAGCGACTGAGCTCGGATGCCTCCCTAGCTCACATGTCTTCGACAACTTGTCACTTGGTCACTTGCCGAAGCTTGGATGCCTTCCTTCATCATTTTCCTTGTGTTTTTATATGTTGTGTTGCATGAGTGAGTGTGTTTCTGAAGTGGGCGCGCCCCTTTGCTTGGCGTGCATGCCAACGTTGGGCCGGCGCGCTATCTGTGCACTAAAGGTCCACTTCCCATGTAAGCGTGCGCTTTTCATTCTGTCCATTGGTACAGTGCGCTAAGTGTTGGGCGGGCGTTAGGGCATCATCGCAGGCGCTCGCCTGTCGAACTCCCCAATGTGCGCTAAGTGTGTTGTTGTCCATCGCGTCGAGGTGTTGGGTGCGTTTCCTAAGGGCACTTGGTCCAACTCACCAACCTACCCACTGGGGCACTTCCACCAAGCACGTGTTCCTGGAAACTGGTGTGGTGCCAAGTGCACTTCTAGTGGAGCGCTCGGGTTGTTTGGCCCCATTCCTCTGTGCTTCCTCCCAAGGTACGTCCAACCTGTCTCAAGTGTGCTTGGGCTTCGTCGCACATCCTATGCCACTTCCCAACGTTTTGTCGAGGTGCCACACTTGTGGGATTGCCAAGCGCCACCTGCTTGAGTGTGGGATTCGTTTGTGGGAGCACACCGATGCTTGGTCTGTGCACCCCATTGTTGTTTCATTGCTTAGCCAAGGTGTCCCTTTACCAAGTCTAGCCAACAAAATGCTTGCCTTACCCAACTGGGTGTCCAAGCTAGCTCTTGGGTGGGGGTGAGGTGCATCGTTGTAACACCTGGGTCTTTAAAGGTGTTGTGGTAGTTACTAAAATTATTGCATAAACACATAATAAAGCGATGACTTAAAACCAACTTATGAAGATTGAATATGAATTTCCGTATAAATACATAGTAAAGCAATGAGTTTAATCAACTTAGGAAGGTTGAATATGAATATCCTTCTCATTGGGTTGGTTGTGGTGCTTCCACTTTAAAACCAAAGCTCTATTTTAAACCAACTATTTTGTCATTGTTTTCCTCTATATAATAAATTTTTAAAATAAGTGCTTAGTACATGTGTATGATGATAAAATGTGTGGGAAGTGTGGTTATTTATTATATACTTTTAAAAAAGTTTTCATCAAAATAATTTAAGTTTTTATTTTTTATCTGGTGGAATTGGTTTTATCTCGTGGAATGGGTGAATCTAGCATGGAGCACAGGTTAGTCAAGGTTTGAATCCATGATGTTGTAAGAGTTATTCAAGGTTTGAACTCGTGATGTCGTAGCAAGGGTTAGCAAAGGTTTGAACCTATGACATTGGAATAAGTGACATGCATTCTATCGCCACTTGATCTACACCCATGGAGGCATCAAAATCATTTAAGCTGTTATTAAAACAATTTAGTTTCATTTTTTCCGTTGTCATTTAAATTTATTTATTTTTTTTTTTTTTTGCATTGTCTTGAAAATGGCCATAATTTATAATAAATGGTATTGAATTGCAACTCTCATCACAAATAACGTCATTAAGAATATTCTCGTCATGGAGTTCACAATAGTCAAACTATGATATGAGCAAAGCCTCTTTAAGGCTAGTTTGGTTGGAATCAAACCACTAGTTATAGGTAGAAGTGTTTTGTCAATGATGGTCAATCATGATTAAAAACATAGTCAAACATGCCTAATAAGGTTGACAGTGGTCAACCATGTTCAATACTAGTCAATATGGTCAATCAGGGTGAAGGTTAAAGGGTTATTGGGTTATTGGGTTAAGAGCTTTAATGAGATTGGGGGCCTATGCATTTAATGGATTAGTGGATAAGTGTAACTACAAAATTAGAGGATCAAAACACTAGGTTAGTGTGTCAATGTGGTTAATATGGTGAACCATGGTGAAAATGATGCATATAGTGAGTATTGTAAACATTGGCCAAATATGCAGGTTAAGGTTAATATTGTTAATGGTGGTTAAGACTTAAAGAGTTATCAAGGCTAGGTTAATGATTTAGTGGGGTTTATCACCCAAATTGAGCCTTGGTTCCACAATTAGGCACAAATGACCTATAATGTACTTAACCATTAGAAACAAAATACAAGAGATACTGAGATTAAACCTATAAAATATAACTCTTGTATTGATAATTCCCAAAGAGAGAGCAATGTTCACTAGACTCTTCAAGGAGGAAGCCTTCTTTGTGTAGATCTATAATACAATAAGAATCCTCGAAAAAACATTTCATAACCTTCTAGCTCTTAATCAAATCTTAATAGAAAAACACTAACTACTTATGGTATCTTCATGATTAACGAATACCAACCACATAGTGAACCTTATCTAATAAATATGACCATTTTACATAAAATAACTATCTACTAACTGTCAAATAGACCTTATTCAAAGAATCAGGCCTCATACATTAATTGACTAGCTCTCAAGTACCCCTAGTTAGGGGGGTGAGGATAGGACCCTAACTTCCCCCCCACCCTTCAGATGTAGTGTTGTCCTCAAAGCTAAAAGAACATATTGTTGTAAAATCATTGCTAGTTCTAAGTGGCATCTTTTGGTGGCATATCCTTCCACTAGATTAGGACTTCCAAGAAGATGTCTTAGAGTAGTTGATTCACTCTAGTGGCTAGTACTACTTCCAAGCGTAACCAAATGGATCCTCGATCAAGTTTTGTAAAGTTAGTATGATAATGGAAATTCAACCCCTATACCTTCTTCAAATAGGATGTACATGGAACATTTGATGGATCTTGGAGTAGGATAGAAGACTCAATTTGTAGGTAACATGTACAATGCATTGAACGATTTGATAAGGTCTATAGAATTTTGATGTTAGGTTATGGTTTCCTTTGTCATGGGGAGAGATCTCCATATAGTGTTGAACATTAAGAAAAACCGTCTACTTCTGAAAAAAAATGCTTAAAGCCATAATGGTTATCCCACAACTTTATTTAGTTTTGAGACATAACTAGGTCGTCCTTAAGATGTTCAAAGAATGGCTCAAATGGGTTTCCAAACCCTTGTTGACTAATGTGTGACCATCAATTTGGGGATGATAAGTTGTGCTCATTTTCAACTGTGTGCTCTATAATTTAAACAACACCTTTAAAATTTTGTTGGTGAATGTGGGATCACAATCTGAAACAATGGAATTGGGCATGCCATGATCCATGAAAACTTAGGAAATGAAAGTGAGAATATTTGGAATTGTGGTCAAATACCACCATGATGATCAATTTGATGTTAGTTTTCAAGACTACTCACAACAAAATCCATGGAAATGTTAGTTTCAATGATGGTTGGAATCAATAATGGTTGTAATAATATAGGAATCTTTGATATCTCACTCTTGTTCCTTGTACAAGTGTCACATGCAACTACAAAATTATGGATATCCTTTTTCATACCTTACCAAAATAAAGAGCACTTAGCTCCTTCATAACGTTTCTTAAATATAAAGTGACTCACTATAGGGGATGAATGCACATCCTCTAACACCTTTTGTTTCAAAGTTGAATTTGGCATTATAAACTTGTTCCCTTTATATTACAATGCATCTTGTTTCCAAGTATTTCCCTTAGGGGGATCGAGGTCCTCCTAATTCCTTTAGATGATTTGAACATAGTCTCATTTTCCAACCATTCTTGTTGGGATTCAATAATACAATCAAGTATAGGTAAGGGTAAAATAAAGATAGATACTTCCTCCTCATATTTTCTTAGATAAAGCTTCAACAACCATATTCTCTTATGGTGGTTGAAGCTTCAACAAAGAATAATTATTTCATAATTCATACATGCATTGGGGGAAGGAAAGTTCATAAATTTGTATTAAAAGATAGCTACATATGATACACAAGTTATCTTGCTACTGCATTTACAACTTTCGAAGCTTTTGATTCTGTCCTATGCACTTGAATCACTTGCACTCCCACTTATAAAATCTTTATATTCAAAGTATGTATAAGATAGAAGTGATATAAGATGGATGAATTCAACAACTCATGAAAGGATGCTCAGGGACAGGGGTCATTGAGGGGAAATGGGACAAATGGACTCAAAATGGTAAAATAATCCTTTAAATGTAACATTAACATGGGTGAGATCCCCTCCTTGGTCCACCATATCCCTTTTTAATGAGTGTTTGGGATAGTTAGGATGGTTTCCAAGTAGTTTTGGAAGTTGCAAATGAGACCAACGAACTTGAAATTGTTTCATTTCTTGACATTTCATGATTTTTATATTTTTTGTGCATTTTTCATAGCCCACATGCCCTAGTCAAAGGAAAGGTGTGTGGCATCTCACCTTGCAGGAAGCAAAAGTGCATGGGGTCTCTTTTTGGCATGCAACTCAATGGTTTTAATGGGTAAAGAGTTGGATTGTCTTCAAGGGATTCACACCAACATGTAGGGTCAAATTGGGATTCTTTTAAGATGATATGTTTATGCACATGATTTTTCTTAGACAATTATGTGTCATCTTGGGAGATCATTGTCACAAACATGGAATTGCCAATCTGCGGAATAACAGATGTCCCATAATGTGTGAGGTCATAAGTGGTTTGATAGCATAAATACATTATAATTCCAATGGAGGGAGTCAAGCGATATCAAGGTAGAGGTTCCCAATCATTAGCTCAAAGAGTTATCTACAACAAAGATGAATGTGTTAGAAATTTCTCTTCCTTGAGATGAGAATACCCATGCTTAGATGTGATGAAACATGGCCACAAAAGCAAGTACAATGTAGATCCATGATATATCAAAGATGTAATATCATGGCGAAAAAAAGAGCACACTGTGGATCCATGGAGTATATATACAATGCAGGATCATGGCCATGAAAATGATACATAGTGGATACATTTTAAAAGAGATCACAGCCATGAACAGATACATAGTGGATATATGTCTTAGCATATATCAAGAGAAAAATTGTAGCTTCCATGAGGATAAATTGGTTCTCTAGGTAATACCAATGTGAAGTAGTGTATGGTACAGTTTTTTGCAACTTAGGAAATAGGAAAAAAGAGGAAGTGTTATTGTTCGACCGAGGTCTTCCATCCAAACCATCGAAAGGTACGGGTCCTGACTATTGTTGTATTTGTAACTTCAAAAGATATTCGGATGTATATTATCATTGTATGTTGTTGTACCCCAATTAGAGATGTGTTTCCCTCCTTTCAGGATGTCACTATTGTCTGTGGTCCTTGAGGTACAACCTATGTTGTGAGTCGGGGCAGAAGTCCCCAGTTTAATACAATGAAAAGTAATTTTGGAGTCTCCCTAGGTAAATTCGACCCTACTAGGGTTAGAGATCGTCCCAGTCAAGTTAGCCTGGCCAGTCACTTGATGTGTATAAATAGGGAGGTGCTCTCCCTCATTTATACACACACTCACTACTCAAGTTCACATGAGGAGAGAGAGAAGAAAGGAGGAGAGAGAGAAGAAAGGAGGAGAGAGAGAGAGAGTTGTAGAATACTTCTTATACTTGGGTTTTTACATCTTGTGATATTGTCTTAGTGATAGAACTATTCTGAGGAAGTTTGTGGGGTTTTCTCCTTTATGGTTTTCCCAAGGAAAATCTGTGTCTTATGTATCTGCTCTATCTTATGAATCTTGTTGTTCTTGTTATTCTTTCAGATAAAGATCCTAATCAATTTGAATTAGACTAGAAAAACTAGTATGGTATCAAATCCTCTCTGAAAGAAGGAATTGTGCAACACTGAAAACTAGGGATTCCTAGTTTAAGGTATTTTCTCCATAGATCATCAAGAAATCAGGGCTAGGACAAATCACCCTAGAGGGTGCATCTTTTGGTGGAAGCAGAATCAAAATTGAAGAAGTTTAATTTTTAACCTAGATGCTAGTGTTGAGAGAAACTAGGGCATCAAGTTTCAGAGGCTTCCCACCTCAGCTTTCATAAGATGACCGTATTGAGCAACTCACCTCAAGGAGGCACATCTTTCTATCCAGTCAAAATTTGAAAACTCCAAGTTTTGAAAATTAGGGTTTATCTTCCAAACCCTAAGTCAACTAGCTCTAGAATCTGGTCGAGAACCTCAAACTGGTAAGATCTATATATTTCCTATATCCATTTGAGTTTCTCATTTCAAATTGACTCATCACACCCAGCTTGATGATAAGCTTGGGGGGTTTGATAACTTCTAAGCATGGAAGTACAAGATCTCCCTGATCCTTGAAGAAAATGATTTGGATCTGTATATTAGTAAGGAATTTCAAGAGCTAGAGGGATATGAGGCTAAGGTTATTCATAAGAAGAACTTGGTTAAATACAATATGATCATTGCATATTCTATTAAGGATCACCTCATCCCCCGTGTGTCATCCTTGAAGACACCTAAGGAAGTGTTTGATGCTTAGAGGAACATTAGAGGACATTTCAACTCAAAATGGGCCTCCGAAAAAAAATTAATAAAATAATATTTATTAATTTTGGAGGAAGAAAAGAAAAAAACTACTTTTTTGTTTGTATTTTCAACATATATCCCTGTGTTTTTACTCCAATTTCGATCGGGAGAGCTCGTTGGATGTGGAATTATTCCGCATCCAACGAGTACCCACTCGGCATACTTTCAGGCATTTATTATTTTTGGGGTAGCGGAGTCCGTCCACTGGTCAACTTTAGGTTATAAGAATGGAAAAGTAAGCAATAGTATATTACTAAGTAAGCAGTAGTATTCTATCCCTCTTAGCCCAGCCCAACCCAGCCCCATCCTAGCCATCTAGGCTTGCACACGCTCTGCCCACTTATGTCACATCAACGATTCCACCCTTTAGATGGTGGTTGCTTAGCCCTTGATAGCACTCAGATGGTGGGCACTTTGCCATCACTTACTTGCATATGAGCTCACCTTGTGACTAGCTCTTAGCTGTTAGTTAGCCCCACTAGTATCTGATACTAGTGGGGCTGCCTAACAGCTAAGAGCTAGTCACAAGGTGAGCTCATATGCAAGTAAGTGATGGCAAAGTGCCCACCATCTGAGTGCTATCAAGGGCTAAGCAACCACCATCTAGAGGGTGGAATCGTTAAGGTGACATAAGTGGGAAGAGCATGTGCAAGCCTGGACGGCTGGGCTGGGACTGGGCTGGGATGGGCCAAGAGGGTTAGAATACTACTATTTACTTAGTAATATACTACTTGTTAGCACTCCGGGAAACTCCTCCAGGTTGCAGCTCGAGGATGCCTGGTAACTTAAATGTTTTTATGGTTTTTCTAAATGGACCTCACATGCTCAAGACATGTATAAAATTCAATCAAAATATAAGGCTTCTAACTACCAATGTTCATAGGTTTGATAATAGGGTGAACAGATGGAGAACTTACTATGCTGGCAGATTCATATATTAAGCAATTACATATAAATGGATAATCATAACAAGGGAAATTACTTGCAATTCAAATCATCAACATATAGATAGGATGATAGCTATCAGATATTAGATAACATGAATAAACCTAAATCAGACATTCAAGCACAAGTACAGGACATAAAAGATATGGAAGCTAAACATATAATAGCAAATGAGCTTATATTAGATGATGAATAACATGAGAAGCTTGATAATAATAAGGGTCTAAAGGTCCCTGAAGTTGAACCCTTGCTTCAACATAAGTCTTAGGATTTATAGCCTTTACAAAAATATTCAGATCCTGAAAAGTTGGATTTGATTTACTAAAAAATAGATAAAATAAATGTTTTTTGCAAAATTAGGTCAAAAAACCTAATTTAAGTACTAGTCTATTTAACTCTAACACTTGTTCACTCATTGAAATCTTTGATAACTGTAGTGATTACTGAAGTAGAGCTATAACCTGTTATCTGATAGACAAGACACGGTTGGTCAAAAACAAGTAGGGTTTGTGACCCATTTCTCCTTGATCGCACCCTCAAAACTGGAACAGACCTCCTCCATTGGTGTTTTTCATCAATTTTCGGCTTTCTAATTCATCCCTGAGGTAGTTGTATTCGCTAAAACTGTTTTTATGTGTCAAAATATCTTTCTGTACCCTTTTTTTCTTTCGGTGGTTAAGGAAGCATAATCCCGGGTCTGTTAGCTGCTAAAAGCTCTGCTTTCGGTGGCTAATGAACAGCTATTGCATTCACTTAAGCCACCGAAAGCTCTATTTTTTGCAAAAAACTTATTATCCTTTAATCATCCTTTTACACTTCACTCCTATTCTTCTGGTACTCCTTCAACCCGCATAGGGTTTGACAAAGTAGAAACATCATGAGCTTCCTCAAGATCCTGTAAGCTCGTTGTTGCCTCTGCTAGGGTTTCTAGTGCAAGATGAGCTTGAGGGCTAGGGTTTGAGTTTTTCTTTTGCAATCTCATCAGTCTGATCATTCTGTAATTTCTGGTGTTGTCCTTCATTAGCCTTAGATTCCTTCTTTTGAGTAGGACATACATCCCTCTCATTTCTAGAAGAGAATTGTGCAACTTAACATTATTCTAGGTTAATATTGCATTATTTCTTTTTATCTCTCTGTCTAATATCTCCATTTCATGTATTTTCCCTAATAGCCGGTTGACTCTCTGTGACCTAGGCTTGCTTGAGGAAATCTCTGCCATTGGTTCATCTTGACCTTCCCTTGGTGTTGGTGGGGGAAAATCCTCTTGTTCTGCTGCAACCTGTTCTGTTAGGTCAACTTCCTGCTCCCTTTCTTCTTCTGAGTCTGAGTAGGGCAGGTTCAGTATATTTTGACTTTGTGTTGGAGCCTCCTTTTCCCTTCCACTGAAGTCCATATTTCTTTTGGCTTGGTTGGTTTTAGAAGTTGGCGATTGCTAATCCACTGTCACTGGTGAGATTTCCCTCCTCTTCCTTTTGCCACTCCTGGGAGGGTGGACTTCTTTGAGGGGGACTTTCCTTTATCTTCTGGCTGTAAGCCTGTTTCAAAATCATTCCAGAATAAGAAATATGTCCATGCTATGTTTCTCCTTTGCAACAATTCTTGGACAATGAGTTGTATCAAGCCATGGTGAGATAACCTTCTTGCGATTTTGGTGGGTTGGGCATTTACCTGGCGTGCCATCTTGGTTAGGCTCTTGTGGAGGTAGAAAGGTAGGTTTAAAGGGCTTCTGCCTATAAAATGATTCATCAATTTAAAGTGGTGTATCATCACCCTGTTATACCTGACTTCATAGGTTATGTAAACCAAGATTGCTTTCAATAATTGTTGCCACCTCTCCTCTAGCCAGGTGGATGGAAAGCTTTTCTTCCATACTACATCTTTGTGTTCAGGTTTTAAGTATGACCTAAATTCCACATCCTTAGTAATGGTTGTCTTGAACCATTTCTCCCCAGTTATTGGGAGTTTTTCCGCTTTTGCAATTAGGGTTTCATCAAATTGGAACTCTTCTTTCCCTATTAACACCTTAGAGCCATCAAAAGAAGGAGCAAATGCTTCTGCAACTTGCTGGTGTGAACCCTGTATTTTCTCACAAAACCTATAATAGCCTGCATCTTTGAAGAATTAGCAAACTTCTGGATGTGACTCAAGATAGCTGATGTCCCCTAGTTCCTGTTTGAGGGTAGGTCCTCCTCCTTTCTTCATCTCCGAGCTATGCTTCTTAGTACCTGCAAAAAATCAAAATTCGAACTCTGTGAAGGAATATAGTGCTCTGGTTTTAGGGATGGCCTTGAGCTGTAAGGATATATGCAAAGAATGTGGAGTGTACTGAGGATATGGTGCTGATTTTGAGGGGTTAACCACTCGATTGGTACTTTAGTAAGATGATGGTGGATTCTGGTGATAACTACGAGATAGATAGAATAGTAATCATTTTTAACTAGAACTTGATGCTTCATGGAGGTTTAACTGCCATCGTGGGATAGGTGGAGGGCAGGCTAGGGTTTTGATCTCTATCAGTCACTTCAGATCAATAACGACCTTTTATCCACCAACTTATGATTTTCTGCGGTCCCCCAGTCTTTTTGGTGGTTAAGTGCTAGATCATGACGTGCCTCATGTTGATAGCGTTTGATTTTGATGGATAACTAACTGTTTTTCCTTGATTGGCCTTTTTGACGGTTAAGGGAATCTAGGGTTTAATTCGCAAGCTGCCAAAAGCTAGGCTTTTCGGTGGCTAATGAACCATTGGTCCGTTCTCCTAAGCCACCGAAAGTCTTCTTTCCAAAATTTATTAAAAACGAAGTTAATGAGTTTTTGGTGGTTAATGTCTTCCTGGACCACATTATTTAGTTGCCGAAAGGTGGGATTTTCGATGGCTAATGAGCTATTGGAAAGTTCACCAAAGCCACCGAAAATTCCTTTTCCAAAATTTTATTTAAAACGTGATCAATAGGCTTTCAGTGGTTAACGTGGTCCTGAGTCGAAACTGTTAGTTGCCGAAAGTTGGAATTTTCAGTGGCTAATGAACTTTGAGAAAGTTCGCCTAAGCCACCGAAAGCTAAAACTTTCAAATTTCTTGAAAAACAGAACACCAGATATTCCAACTTTGTTAATCACCCAAACATCTTTCATAATATGCCTTGAAATCTTCATCACTATGCAAAAATAAATTGTCTGAGTGGACCTATTGAAAATTGATTTATTTAGGAGATAACATTTGGCTCCTACTCCGGGATGGGAACCTTCCTGTGAGGTCCCAAGAACCCCGGACCAAAATTCCTTTCCTGAAAAAAAAAAAAAAATTAAACCTATCTTCTACTGTTCCATTGGGCATGGAGTTTATTTTGTAAAAACAAAAAAAATCAACTAAATAATATTTTACAATAACAAGGCCTTAAAGCCTAAGATGAAATAGAGTTTCAGAAATTGCCCATTTACTTGGCCATCAAACACCTCCTCTCCTTCCAGATTTTGCATTTTGAAGGTGTTGTTCTGTTGCACCTGAGCTATCACAAATGGGCCTATCCACAGGGAGTAAAACTTTCCATGTTTTTCCTTGTCTTTCCTTCCAGTATCCCATTTTGTCCACCTTTGCCCTTTTGTCAAAAATAACCTTGATCTTTTGTTGATGAGCTTGTGCCTTTTCCATCACCTATTCCCTGACTTGCTGCAACTCCACCAAATCAAGCATCCTCCTCAACATGTCATTTGGTTCATCCTGTTCCTCCTGAAAGAATTTTGCAACTGGCAGGATCAGCTGAATGGGAAAAATGTGTTGATGTAATTGTAACTTCAGAATGTATTCACTTGTATTTCTTATGTATTGTACCTTGATGTTTATTCCGGGAATTTTTTGCAATGTAATTGAGTCATGTCATGCCCCGATGTTCCGATCGGGAGTTTCTATAATGTAAACAAGTCATGTCAAGTCAATGTGGGTAACCCTCCTATTGTTCAAGGGTTAAATTCCCCGTAGTTTCGGGGCCCTAGGGTTGTTAGACTCACCTAGTGAATTCGGCCCTAGTGAGTCATTCTCAAGTCGGGAATTAGTATAAATAGAGAGTGAGTCTCTCTATTTATGACACACTCACTCACACTCAGTTATAGCACATAGCTGAGCGAGAAGAAGTTGTTGGGGCTAGAAAGAAAGAGGCTACTGCTGTTGGGAGATCATCTTACTGTTTTGGGGTTTTACTTTTGGTGTTGATTCTATCTCTGAGGAAGTTGCGGGTTTTTCTCCATTTATGGTTTCCCCAAGGAAAAACACTGTGTTCATTGTCTCTTGTGTTTGATTGTTGTGCTTATTATTCTCTCAGTTAAAGATCCTAATATAATGCTAGCTTAAATGTTAAAATCTAACATGGTATCAGAGCTAACCTGAGAAGAAGACACTGTGCAACTATGGGAAATAGGGATTTATACTTTTTGGATCTCTCTCCACATATTTTCAGCAAAAGAAGGTTGGGCTGACTCTCCTCCCTAGGGCGCATCTTTCTGTCGAAACAGAATCTGATTCTAAGCTTTTTCAGTTTTGGACCCGACACTGCTACCAAAAATTAGGGCTTTCCATAGAAGTAGAATTTTTGAGTGTTCCTAGGCCTGGATTGATCTCCTCCTCAAAATCAAAGTTTAGAGATCAAGATCAAAGCATTTGGTTGGACAGAACCCAGGGAAATTCAAACCCTAATCTGCTCCTGAACTAGCACTACAGAAATTTAGCTCCAAATCCAGATCTGACATCTTGACTTGGTAAGATCTAAATATTTTGTATTTTAATTTGAGGTTCTCAGTTAAGATGTCTCATCATACCAAGCTTGATGACAATCTTGAGGGAGATGATAACTTCCGAGCCTGGAAGTATAGGATCTCCCTGGTCCTGGAAGAAAATGAGTTGGACTCCTACATCAATGAGGAGGTTCCAGTTCCAAAGGAAGATGAGGCTAAGGCCTTACATAAGAAGAATTTGGTTATCACAAAGAGGATTATTGTTGATTCAATCAAGGATCACCTCATACCACAGGTGTCCTCCCTCAAGACACCTAAAGCTATGTTTGATTCCCTAACCAAACTGTTTGAAGGGAGGAACATAAATTGGAAGATGACTCTAAGGAACCAGTTGAAGAATTTAAAGATACAAAATGAGGAAACCATCCAGTCATACTTCACAAGGGTCTCCTAGATCAAGAACAACTTGAAGCAATAGATGAAGAAGTGGAGAATGCATAAATTGTGATGACAACCTTGAATGGAATCCCTAGGTCATGGGATTCTTTCATCCAAGGAATTTGTGCTAGGAAGAAGCTAATCAAGTTCAGTAGACTGTGGGAAGAATGTTCACAAGAAGAAGCTTAAATAGCAGCTCGAGAAGAAAAGATGGGAAGTGAAGATCAAGCTCTCACAGTACACTCCAAGAAAGGCAAGAAGGGAAAATCATCATCACCAAGGTAAGCATTCTCATCAGAAAGATAATTTTGTAAAAAGGGATCCATCCAAAGTCAGATGTTATACATGTGATGAAAGAGGACACTTTGCTAGAAATTGTCCCATGAATAAGAGTGGATCTAAGAAGAAGAAGAACTACAAAAGAAGACATCATGCTCACATTGCTGAGGGTGATGATCCTCCTAGAAAGAGAGTAAAACAAGAAAGTGAAGACTCTTCAAGTGATGAAGAATATGTTCTAATCTCCGCTCTCATAGGAACTGTCACACATGGAAGCAAAGATTGGCTTATTGACAGTGGGGCTTCCAAACACATGACAGGATTCAAGGAATCCTTTGAGAAACTATATGAACATAATTCACCCCATAAGGTGAAACTTGGGGATGACTACCAATATCCCATAAAAGGTAGTGGTGAATCCTCCTACAAGCTAGACTCTAGAAAGTCTATGAAAATGAAGGATGTCTTGTTTGTACTAGGACTAAAGAAGAATCTTCTCTCCATATCAGCACTGGATACAAAAGGCATGAGAGTTGGATTTGTAGATGGACAAGTCCTCATGTGGCCAAGGGGAAAGACTATTGACAATGCAATAGTTATTGGAGAACAAGAAGGAGGATTATACAAATTGAAGGGCCATCCAGAACAAGCTTTGGTCTATGACACAGTAGAGCCAAATAAACTTTGGCATAGAAGGGTTGCACATGTGAACTACTGAGCACTACCACTTGCAAGCAAAGCTGTTGAAGGTCTTCTAGAAATTCAAGCAAAACATGAAGGAGTTTTCAAAAAATGTGTGAAAGGAAAGAACACAAAGAAGACATTTCCAAGTAGCGAAGAAAAGCAAAAGGAATCTTGGAAATCATTCACTTCGATGTATGCGGTCCAATGTCATCCAGTTCTTTAAGCATGTATGTATACTATGTTTATTTTATTGATGATTTTTCTAGGAAGACAAGGATATACTTTATGAAGAACAAATATGAAGTTTTCAGCAAGTTCAAGGAATTCAAAGCCTTGATCGAGAACCACACTGAAAAGAAGATCAAGACCTTTCGATCAGATAATGGCGGAGAATTCACATCAAATGAATTCAAAGAGTTATGCAAAGATTTAGGGATTAAGAGGGAGTTATCCACTCCATATAATCCACAACAGAATGGGGTTGCATAAAGGAAGAATAGAATGATCATGGAAGCTACAAGAGCAATGCTTCACGATCAAGATCTTCCCATGAATCTATGGGAAGAAGATGCTAGAACAACAGTGTATGTACAGAACTGTACTCCACACATAGTACTCGAGAACAAGACACCTTAAGAAGTCTTTTCTGGAAAGAAACCAGAAGTTAGCCATCTCAGAATATTCGGCTGTCTAGTATACATACACATTCCAAAAGAAAAGAGGACAAAGTTAGATCCTTCAGGAAACAAAGGTATATTTGTGGGATACTTTGAAAGCTCGAAGGCTTACAGAATATACTTCCTAGGATTCAAGAAGATTGACATCAACAGGGACATAACATTTAATGAAGACTCAGCTTACAACAAACACAGAAAGAGACCTGCTGAAGATCTTGAAGAATCAGAAGCACCCAAAATTCATGACACAACCATGAAGGAAGAAACTCGAGAAGAAGATTGAGAATTTGAAGAATCTCAAGAACTTGTAGATACACCTCAGGAGAAAAATCCTCGCAAGAGGAAACCTGCTTGGGTACAAGAAGCTATCCAAGGTGCAGAAAGATATGGGGCTCCAGAAGAGAATCACAAAGAAAGAAGGAAGACCAGGTCCTGCTTCGGGTATGTAGCTTTATTATGTGACTTTATCAATAAAGAACCTTCCAACTATGAAGAAGTTGCAGAAAGGAAAGAATGGAAGGATTCTATGATCGAAGAGTATCAATCGATCATGAAGAATGATGTTTGGGATGTTGTCCCAAGACCAGAAGGGAAGTTTGTTGTAACTTCCAAATGGATCTACAAGATCAAGCATGCTGCAGATGGCAGCATAGAGAAATATAAAGCAAGATTCGTGGCTCGTGGCTTCTCATAGAAAGAAGGAATATATTATGAAGAAACATTTGCACCTAAATCTAGATACACTTCCATCAGATCAATGCTTGCTCTGGCTGCATTAATGAAATGGAAGATACACCAAATGGATGTCAAGACTGCTTTCTTGAATGGTGTAGTGGAAGAGGAAGTGTATGTAGAGCGGCCACTCAGTTTTGAGACACATGACAGAGAGTCTCATGAGTGTAGATTGAAGAAAGCCCTGTATGGTTTGAAATAGGAACCCAGGACATGGTACGGAAGAATTGATGGATTTCCATCCAGTTTGGGCTTTACCAAAAGTAAAGCAGATTCCAACCTTTACTACAAGGTTGAAGATGGTAACCTAGTGATACTCCTACTGTATGTAGATGATCTATTTGTAACAGGTATGGATGGGTTGATTTCTGATATGAAGAGGAAGCCTACTGCCGAGTTCAAAATGAAGGACTTGGGTATGATGCACTATTTTCTAGGTATGGAGGTGTGGCAGAATGCGGATGGAATCTCCCTCGGACAAGGGAAGTATGCAGTAGAGATCCTGAAGAGGTTTGGGATGATGGACTGCAAGGCCATGACCACACCTATGGCATCGAACCTGAAGCTATTGAGTGATGCTTCATTAGAAGTAGTTGATGCTACGATGTATTGTCAGATGATTGGGTCCTTGATGTACCTGGCAAACATGAGACCAGATATTTGCTTTGCTGTGAACACCTTGAGCCAGTTCCTGACAAATCTGAGACATGTTCATTTGATTGCTGCAAAGCATATTCTGAGGTACCTGAGGGGTACAATTGATTATGCGCTCAAGTATGAGGCGAATTAGAAGATTAACCTGGAGGGTTATGTTGATTCATATTGGGCAGGCAGTGCCATCGATAGGAAGAGCACTTTAGGGTGTTGCTTCAGTATGGGATCAGGTGTGATCTCTTGGTTTAGCAGGAAGCAATCCTGTGTGGCACGGAGTACAACTGAAGTAGAGTATGTCATAGCTTGTTCAGCTAGTTGTGAGGCAATATGGCTGAGGAAGCTACTTTCTGATTTATTTGATCTCCAGTTGGATGCTACTTGTATACATTGTGACAACTAGAGTTATGTGAAGTTGTCAGAGAACCCAATGTTCCATGACAAGTCGAAGCATATAGAGATCAAGTATCACTATATCAGGGATATGGTGCAGAGGGGAACAGTGAAGCTCCAGTATGTTGCGACGGAAGAACAGATAGCTGATGTGTTGACAAAGCCATTAGCCAGAGTGAAGTTTGAGTACTTCAGGGAGAAGCTTGGTGTTCTCCAGATCGAGGTTCCCTCCAAAGGGAAGTGATGACTTCGTGAGCCATTCTGACATGATGAGAGGATTGGTTCCTTCCATGGTCAGATGTAAGGGCTGAGCCATTATGTCATGGTGAGAGGATTGGTTCCTTCCATGTTAGATGTGAGTGCTGAGCCATTCTGATGTGACTATAGGATTGGTTCCTACATGATCAGATATAAGCGCTGAATGCCATTCTTGGAATGGAGGCACCTGGTCAGTTAATAGGAAAGCTTAGTCTAGGACTAAGGGCCATTCTGATGTGACTGTAGGATTGGTTCCTACATGATCAGATGTGAGTGCAGATCCATTCTGAGGCAATTGTAAGATTGGTTCCTATAATGATTAGATGTAAGTGCAGAGCAATTCTGAGGTGATTGTAGGATTGTTTCCTACAATGATCAGATGTAAGTGTAGAGCCCTTTCGCCATGAAGGATTGGTTCCTTGCATGGTCAAATGTAAGTGATGGGCCTTTTTGACATTAGTTGTCAGATGTGAGTGTTGGGCCTTTATGACAGGGTTGTGGGATGTGTTCCCACATGTTCAGATGTGAGTGCTAGGCATGCCTTTCTAATGTGATTATAGGATTGGTTCCTGCATGATCATATATAAGTGTTGGTCGGGCCATTCTGACTTAGGTTCAGATATAAGTACTGGAAAATACCTACATGGAGGCTAGGCCTACAACCAGCATGAAAAAGGGCTGGCTCTGTAGAACTTCCTATGATGAGAAGAATCAAGAGATAGCATCTGTGATGATGATCCAACAAAGATGTTCCAGAACCAGAGATGATCCAGATCCAGATGAAGATGACTTGAGGATGAAGATGACTTGAAGATGATGAGGACTCGATGATGATCCAGATGATACATAGAAGAAGACTTGTGCTGAAAAATTGTGTCGAGAGAATACCTTCCTAGTTAAGAGGGAGTGTTGAAGTAATTGTAACTTCAGAATGTATTCACTTGTATTTCTTATGTATTGTACCCCGATGTTTATTCTGGAAAGTGTTTGTAATGTAATTGAGTCATTTCATGCCCTGATGTTCCGATCGGGAGTTTCTATAATGTAAACAAGTCATGTTAATTCAATGTGGGTAACCCTCCTATTGTTCAAGGGTTAAAGTCCCCGTAGTTTCAGGGCCCTAGGGTTGTTAGACTCACCTAGTGAAGTCGGCCCTAGTGAGTCATTGTCAAGTCGAGAATTAGTATAAATAGAGAGTGAGTCTCTCTATTTATCACACACTTACTCACACTCAGTTGTAGCGCATAGCTAAGGGAGAAGAAGTTGTTGGGGCTAGAAAGAAAGAGGCTACTGTTGTTGGGAGATCATCTTACTGTTTTGGGGTTTTACTTTGGTGGTGATTCTATCTCTGAGGAAGTTGCGGGGTTTTCTACATTTATGGTTTCCCCAACGAAAAACACTCTGTTCATTGTCTCTTGTGTTTGATTGTTGTGCTTGTTATTCTCTCAGTTAAAGATCCTAATATAATGCTAGCTTAAATGTTAAAATATAACAAAATGGCCTCAGTACCATAAAACAACTTGAAAGGAGAAGTCCCTATGGATCTCTTGTCAGTCACTCTATTGGCTGATAAAGCAAACTTTAGCTTAGAATCCCGACTTTTCTTATTATTCTCCAATAGTTTTATGATGATCCTGACTAGGCTTTTGTTGGATGACTCAGCAAGGTCATTACCCTGAGGGTAATAGGAAGTGGAATGCACCAACTAAATTCCCATTGAATCACACATGTTAACCAATTCCCCGACTTTGAAAGTTGGTGCATTATCAATCACAAGCCTTACTGGGCAGCCAAACATGATAAAGATGTTCTCGTATAAAAACCTCATGATGACCTGGTGAGTGGCATTCCTTGTAGGGACTGCCTCTATCCACTTGGTGAAATACTCTGTGGCCACTAGGATCCATTTGTGTTGACCACTTGATGAAGGATGAATTTCACCTGTGAAATCAATACCCCACTGCCGGAAAGGACCATTCACTACAATAGGTCTAAGGGGCAAGGATTTGAGCTGCTGCTTCCCTATGATTCTTTGGCACTTGTCATAGGCTCTCACAAAGGTACACACATTAGAGAAAAGAATAGGCCAATAGTATCCAACCCTCAGAATCTTGTGGGATGTGGTATTCCAGTAATGATGGCCTCCACATGTGCTTGAATGAAATTGATGCATGACCTAAGTTGACTCTTCTTTATCTAAGCATCTCAACAAAACACCAGAAAGATCTTTCCAATACAACAGTTTATCAATTACAAAAAATTTAACAGACTTAAGTTTAAGAGCCCATGCTTAATTTAGAGTGAGTCCAGGGGGAACTTATAATTTTTGCAGGAAATGAATAATACCTGAGTACCACTCACATGAGGACAAGTTCTCAGCTACTTGTTAACTATCATTTTGCTCCTGAACTACCTCTACTGCTGTTCCTGCTGCTATCTCTATCTATTGGTTAGTTGAAGTTATACAAATAAAATTCATTCCCAAAAGATCACAATTTTCTTTAGCCATGAGTTTAGCTAGACCTTGGCCTTTCACTAGCTTGGTGGGATTTGCTTCTATGTCAAACTCAATAAGCTTGGAAATCCGTTTAGTTCTCCTTCCATCAATGTCATGCTGGGTTAATACATCCTTCACAACAGTTGAAGGGACATATGCAAGGACCTTGGCATGTAGAATGTAAACCCTGAAGGATTTCAATGACATGATGAGAGCATAAGCCTGCTTTTCAATGGGATCATATTTTAGTTCAGCATCCCTTAATGGCTTGCTGAAAAAGGTAATAGGGTGATCAAGGCATTCATCATATTTTTGTAACAACACAACTGCCATTGTGTCATAGGATGCAAAGGAGAAAATGCAGAAACCCTTGGTGTAGTCTGGACTAATTAGAGTGGGAGCTTCCATGATAACCTTCTTGATGTCTTCAAAAGAGCTTCTTTCTTGCTCTATCCATTAGATTTCAGCCTCCTTTTTCAACATAGAGGTTATGTGTTTTACCAGCTCAGAAAAGTTTGGGATAAACCTCCTAACAAAATTTATCTTACCCAGAAATGACTGAATATCCCTTTTTGATCTAGGTATGGACAACTTCTGGATTGTTTCAGCTCGAACATGATCAATATTCACACCTTCAGCTGAGACTATGTGACCTAGGAGTTTCACTCACTGAGTGCAAATTGAGACTTCTTCGGGTTCAGTGATATCCCAAATTTTCTACATTTCAGAAATACCCTCCTCAAGTGTGCAAATGTTCTTCATGGCTATGGGAGTAAATAGTGAGGTGATCAAGGTATATGAGAACAAATTTGTCTTTCAATCCTACAAAATCCAGGTCCATGGCTCTCTGAAAAGTGGCCCCAGCATTCATCAGCCCAAATGGCATTTTGGCATACATGAAGGTGCCCCATGGAGTGGTGCAGAACAACTTTGTTGGATACAGAGAAACCATCCAGGAATGAAATGACACTAGACCCTGAGACTCTTTGTAACAGGTGCTCCATCTTGGGTAATGGATAATTGTCTTTTTTGGAGCATTTGTTCAGGTTTATGAAATCCACACATAACCTAATCTCCCCGTTCTTCTTCCTTACCGCCAATAAATTTGCAATCCATTTGGAATATCTGAGGGGAATTATGATTTTGGTTGTAAGGAGCTTTTGGATT
The DNA here is from genome assembly GCA_001517045.1 of Pseudotsuga menziesii. Taxonomy (NCBI): domain Eukaryota; kingdom Viridiplantae; phylum Streptophyta; class Pinopsida; order Pinales; family Pinaceae; genus Pseudotsuga; species Pseudotsuga menziesii. The sequence continues at coordinate 278,188 of LPNX010440698.1, read as the reverse complement.
TATTTTTCAACTACAGGAAGTAGGAGAGGACTCATGGATCTCAGCTTTTGTTTGAAAGGGATGGTTTCCTTCTCCAGGGGAATCCTGTGTTGGATGACACTAGTGTCATAGGTTTTCAGGTCACTGTATTCCCAGGTAAAGATATCAACAAACTCTTTCATTAGACTACAAAATTTGGACCTCTGATCAGCAGTTCACTCAATGGACAAATTTATGGATTTTGGATGACTTTGGCTACCTATGTTTTGAACTTGGACAACAAGATCTTTCTCATTTTTGGAAGGTTTAAAAGGGACATCATTATGATCAAATAGCTCCTCTAGGGGTACCAGACCCCGAGTTATATGATTACTAGGCAACTAAACAATGTTCTGATCACCTACTTTATCTTTTAACTTGAGCTTCTAAGATTCTTCCATAGTTAGGTTTTCTTGATCAATATGCATATCAGAAAATTCATCCACTACCTGGAGGAATTTACTAAGCTCATCATCATTCTCAAAGACCTTCCAAAATTTCACATTATCACGTAGGGATGGTTTGTACTTGACTTGGACATCATAGCTCAGTTTGAGAGGCAAAGGGGGAATGAACATGCTTCCAGAGACAACAAGGGAATCAGCCAGATGGTTCATAGCCCTAGGTATATATGAGAGTTCAAAAAACATGAAAGAGTCCCTGAGTTTCCATACCTCATATCTGTAAGCCTTTAGTCTGACATTATTTGCTTGAAAAGTGTTGTTGACCTGCTGTATGATAAGATCTGCATCTCCAAAGATATTCATGCACATGATCCCCATTTCCTTGGAAGCCTTCACTCCTAACAACAATGCTTCATATTTGGCTATATTGTTATTAGTCTTAAAATCAAGTTTATAAGACAGATGGATAGTCTCTTTTGATGGAGAAATCAAAACTACACCTGCACTTGCTAAGGCTTGAGTACTGGCCGCATAAAAAAAGATGCTCCAAACAGAGGTGGTTACTTCTTCAAGTTGATGATAGATGGGCTTTGTAAGCTGGATTGGAATTTGCTGGGAATCATCTATCTACAGAATACATGACCCAAAATCCATGTCCACTGCATAGATAGGATGGTTCACAAAATTATTTTCATTTCTTATGATGTAGGCAAGTTGATTCTCTCTGTAAAGCCTCTTGGTATCCCCCCCAAACATTGGGATTGTAGCATATGTAAGATCCATCTAAAGGGTACCACCCAACCTTTTATTCCATGAGCGAGACAAGAGGAGACCAAACTTAGGCGGGGTGTCAGCCACTACTATGTCCATCACTATGCTTTTTGAGGGCAGCTGGGATAGGTTTACAACAAGGTCTTTGATGAGGCCTAGGAATTTGACTTTCCTAGAGTCAAAAGAGAACATGTTGTGGTAGGGTTTTGTAATGCTGAGGCCAAGGTCATCCATTACTGCTTTTGGCATTAGTTTATGGGATGCTCCTGATTCAAGCAAGCAGTTGTGAAGGATCTTGTCATGTATATTCAAGGATATGTAGAAGGGTGGACAAGCCTCATCTAACTCTTCAATCATAGGGCCTAGGTTTACCATGGGTTTATCATCTTGCAGATTGACAAAGTCAGTATCTATGGGCATCTTCGATTGAAAGGATTTCAATATAGATGATTTGAAGGAATCATTCTTCATTAGCTCTATTAATGGGAAAGAGATTTTCAATTTATAAATTTCTGACTCAAGATTGAAGGAATAGTACAGCTTGTCAGAAACCCTTACCTCTTGTGATGGAGCTTTGAGTTGGACAGGATCAGGGGCTGATGGTTGTAATGGACTTTGCTGCTGTTTTGGAGTGGCATCCATCTTCTTTGGTGGAACAACAATATCCTTAGCAAGAGTAGCAGGTTGCTTTGCAGGAACAAAATTTTTCTTAGGGGGAGCAATAAGTCTGGACCTCAGATTGTAACCTCCTTGATCATCTGCCTAATACAATGCTTCTTCAGTGATATGCTCATTCATTAGGGCTTCCTCATATTCTACTTGTGTCAAGAAAGAGTAATCAACTTCATCCTCCATGCAATTGATGTTTTCTTCTGCCTCTCCTTCTTCTTGAGTGAACTCTAGTTCTTCTTCTAGTACAACATTCTGAAAAGGAGCTCTGATTCTTTGATCCTTAGCCTGATTCCTATCCCTTTGAAGGATATGAGTTGGTCGGTTATTTCTTCTGTAAGGGACAAAATTAGGGTTTCTGGGAGCAAAATCATTTGGCCCTTTACCCCTCACAGGTATTTTCCCTCGGTCTTTAAGCCTAGACATTTCAGTAGTCAAATTATCCAACATTTTGGCCATTTTGTCAATTTTATTCTCTGATGAAGAAGCCCCGAGAGGATCTATGTGTTGCTTCTTCCTATCTACGTTTCCCTTAACCTTCTGAGATGCAACGATGTTGGATTCAACTTCTAGGGCAGCATCATGCATGAGTGACAGGGAAGCAGATCTTCTTTACCTTAGAAGAAGGTAGAACTCAGAGTCAAAGGCCTTGGCATAAGTGATCTTGGCTGAGGTGTCAGTTGGCTTTATCTCAGCAGGGATCTTGCTGAACATCTTGTTAAATATTTTGGAGAAGTTAGAAACAGACTCACCATTCTCCCTCTTCAGATTGCTAAACTCGGTGATATAATAAAGGTGGTCTCTTCTCTCTCCCCAGTGCCTCAAAAATATGTCATCTAGGGCTTCAATGCCTACTATTGATCCAACAGACAACTCTTTGAACCATTTCCTAGCCTGACCATCTAGACTTTGCACAAAAACCCTAGTCCACACATCTTCTTGTTCTATGTTTATGTTCTCAGCATAACTATAGAATTCCTTTAGGTGTTCTTCAACTGTGAAATCTCCCTCTCCAGTAAATTTAGGCATGTATTTGAGATAATCTCCAGTAGGCATAGCAGAGGGGGGGTTAGGCAAATTCAGAGGGGAATATCTAGCTACAAGGATCTTTTCCATTTTGGTCAGAGGGGCATCCATGTTGGCAGTGGGTATGGAAAGGGTAGAAGCAGATACTGTTGGTGTGGGTGGTAGCTGAGAGAGTATTCAGGGTGGCTTTATCTTAGTGTAGTTTCCAGGGATTGGATCTACACAAGCAATAGTGCTTGAAGATCTCTCAACCCTACAATTTCCTAATGTATTTATGAATTCCTGAGAATTATATGCTTCAACAGAAGAAGATGTAAATGGAGGTCTATTTGATATAATAGTAGAAATATCTCTTGAAATACCTGATATGGCTCCCTTTGTAGCTCTGGAGGCCTGCCTTAGTGAAGCCCTAACTCTTCTTAGGATATCTTCTGGATCTGAAATAGGTGTTACTGGTGGCCCTTGAGGGTTTTCTCTAGTACTTGGTCTTCTTGAAGCCACCTTATTCCAATGGAGTCGCCAGATAGATGATTACAACTAGAATAGTGTCTAGACTTTGTCTATCATCAAAGTACGATCTATGTCGTTTCCCAGGGAAGTTGAGCTTCATTCTCCTCTCCCCGACAACATCACGAGTTTGTTAGAACTCCAGGAGACTCCTCTAGGTTGCAGCTCAAGGATGCCTGGTAACTTAAATTTTTTTATGGGTTTTCTAAATGTTTCAAGTCAGATGATGTAAAGGACTTCACACACTCAAGACATGCATAAAAATCAATCAAAAGATAAGGCTTCTAACTACCAATGTTCAGAGGTTTGATAATAGGGTGAACGGATGGAGAACTTACTATGCTGGCAGACTCATATATAAAGAAATTACATATAAATGGCTAATCATAACAAGGAAAAGTACTTGCAATTCAACTCATCAACATATAGATAGGATGACAGTTATCAGGTATTAGATAACATGAATAAACCTGAATCAGACATTCAAGCACAAGCACAGGACATAAATGATATGGAAGCTAAATAGATATTTTAGTTTATGTTAGTCTAAATAGATATTTTAGTTTATGTTAGTCTAAATAGAAATTAAATAGATATTTTAGTTTATGTTAGTCTAAATCATAACCTGCTAAATCAAATCTTTAATAATGATTTATGAAAGCAAATATTTAAGTATGCAGATCTAGAATTTAATAAAGGATTTAGTTCTAGTTTAAATCTTTTTATGTTAAATGTAAATGTACCTCGAAAGTGACATTTGTAAACATTTAATGTCTTAAGAAAAATTTAAATTTTTACAAATTTTTGAAGTATTACAAAGGTCTATCTCAACACAAATGCGTGGATATGTGCATAAATATGTTTAGTATATCTAAATATCTGATTTTATATTATTGCACATTCTCAATATCCTCAAATTTGATAAATATAAAAATGTAACAACAAATGTAATAGAAGTGTATCCTAAGCTAGCATGCTAATAATTAAAGAAGTGTTATGATCCAATTAAAATAATCAAATATTTATAAAAAATCCTACACTTCCCCAAAAGTGAATACCCTCCTCAAACACTTTCTCATAATTAACATAATTATAAAAATAGAAAAACCCATACAGCATAGAGAAATCTCACCATTCTTTGTCTAAGTCCAAGTCAAAGTCATACAGATCATATCATAGTATTGGCCCATGTATGAGGCGTTACCTATTCAATATACAGAATCAAATCTTTTTCATAAAGTTAATGTAGATAGGTTACCTTTGACAATATGATCTTCGAATCTTTTTCATAGAATTAATGTAGATAGGTTAGCTTTGACAATGCTGTCAATGCGATCTCCACCAGAGAGACGTCTTCATTATGCTCCACTATACAAACATTATGGAGAGGAGAAGGCTTCTAAAGCATTGAGATTGATAAAGTTGTTTTTGACCACATCCCACTTCAAAGAAAAGTGCCAAAAAAGACATTGTGAAGAAGTCAGGCTTCGGGCCCTCTGAATCCTCTTCTTCTGCTGGCCATCCAAGCAGAGCTGGAAACCGTTCTCACGTAAAACCTGAAAAAGGACTGCAATTTACTGTTCATGCCATGCAGTATTTCAATTTCACTTACCTGTTGTAAATTATTTCCATCCTCTACAGTATTTTTGAAGCATTTTGAATCTTTTTTTAAGTCAGACAGCTCAAAGCTATTTATTAAGCTATAAAGCATTTAATACGATTGCAGCAAGCTTGATGATCATTGAATCTCTAGTTGCTCAAGATTTAATGGTCATCAAAACAGCCGCATTAAATATTCTGCATATTATCACTGTCTGCCTTCAATTTCGACAACAAAAAGCATCTACACAGAATGTACCGTGGAATTTGCATGGGCGGCAGAAGAGCAATGCTCTGGCTCGGGAATGGACCAAAACAAGTTCTGCAGGATTCGTACCCGCAACCTGGCAGAAAGAGTTCTGATTCAATCTGTAAAGATTCCGATCTACTGAAGGAACATGTACTTTGCGTCCACAGAGCCATGGCTCACAAAAAAAAACTTTCAAAACCATCCATCCAAACCATTTCCTTAACGTGTCTTAAGCTACAGAAATTATAACGAAATGAAATATGTAACATAATAATCGAACACATTGAAATATACCAAACACAAGTATAAAACAATTACATCAACTCCTCAAGCAAGGGAAAACACAAATATAAAACACTTATAACAACTCCTAGAGTAACGGAATGATGGGTGTAAAAGGGAGTGCTTCTTAGATAAAAAGTTGATTTAGTTAGAAAAGAAGTTGTTTTAAAGTTGTTTTTTTGTTAATTTAATTTGAGTTAACATGTTATTTTTATAATATTTTATTTTTTTAAAGGATACTTATCACTTTTAGGATTCGCATTTTAAATCATAGATAATATGATGATTTAGCATATTAAATTATAAATTATATGATGATTTAGCATATTAAATTCTAGATAATATAAAGATTGACATTCTCTGAAGGTTGAGTTGGGCATAGGAGGAGGAGGACAATGGTCTTGAAATAATCTTGCATATATTATCTTACTCTTTTTCACAAAGATAATTTGCATTTTAACTGCGCAAAATGGTAAAATTCTTAATCCTCATAAGATTCATCTATTAAAATGCAAGTAAACCTATGGGTCAATATTCTATCACCTTTATTTATAAAGGAGGGTTTTTAAATTGTGAAAAATCAAGTCAATTTGTTTCACATAAAGAGGGGAAGATGTATTTTTTTAATTGAAGCAAGTTTATATGTTTTTGGGGTGAGGTGGGGGTGGCACACAAAGCAAGGGGAGTTTCTAGGTATTGCATAAGTGTTATAGCTATTAGGTGATGGTTTGTTCAGAAATAAATCAATGCAAAATTAACAATAATGAAACTCTCTTTCAAAAAAAAAAATGATAGTGAGGTTGTACTGGTGCCCCTTGTAAAAACATGAATCCTTCATATGGAAAACATGATTGAGAATTAATGCTTTTTTTTTATTTGTAAAATACCTTAGCTTGATCCCATATTTAGAGGTAAAGGTGTTCACTACATCAAGGGTTTTTCTTGTAAACCCTGATTTTTCACTGATTGGGGCTCTTTTTGAGCAAGTGATTTCAATTGGGAGAATGAGGGTTTCTATGTTTTTATAATATCAACCAACCAATTTCACCACACAACATATATGATCCCTCCAGAGAGCTTCATGGGGATGTGTATACTTCTATTTTTCATTACATAGGGAGAATAATATGATTACCATGATTTTATTGGGCTCAACCAACCAATTAGGTCTCTTATTTGGATGGATTGGTCTTAACCCTCAAATGAAAATAATCTCCTTGGTTTTATGTTTGACCTTCATTTTAATATATTAAAGACATTGATACAATGATAGAGTACTGGGAATAAATGACTTATTTCTACATAAATGATAGTAAAAAATGCCCCTAAGTGAGATTGAGGTCTAGGATCACAATCTCTCACATCCCTCCTCATTAGAATGTCTTTGAGTTTGAACAGTAAGAAAACTATTGACGCAAAAGGTGTGATTTGTCAACAAAAATAAGAAATAGCTTGATCGAGAGGTGTTAAATTAACCCTAGTGGTTTGGGATGGCTAATTCTTATGGGACTGTGGGCCTCTCTACCACTGGTTTATTAGTTGTTTGATGAGAGACTTAGTTTCCTATGTGTTTTGTTTTGTTTTATAAGTTTTCTCACTAACCTAAAGTAGAATGATCCATCAATACAACTAACTAGAATGATATGCAAAATAAACTAAGTAAATTCAAACACACAATCATTCTAATCTATCTCAATCAAGAGCAAAGGTAACATTTAATTCACGTAATATGTAACATAGAAATAATTCATCATGAAGTGACGAAGAACTCGGAAAAATTCTAAGTTAAACGGTTACCATCATAAAAAAAATTTATAATCTATAATTTTTTTCATAAAAGAAATACTTTTATAAACTATACCAACTTATTTATCACATATAGACTTGGATTAGTGAAAAGATCCATACACAAATATTCCATCATATGTAATGTGTAAAGATGTTAATGATCATATAAAAGAGAAGATACCATTTAAGAAGTTATAGTAATAAACCCAATATAAAAGAGAAGACAACGTTTAAGAAGTTATAGTAATAAACCCAAAATAAAATTTAAATATTATGAACACATTTTGTCCATAAAAATTCTGAAAAAGAGTTTTCAAAATGAGTACAACTTATCTAATCAATTTGAGCCTCTTTTAGTTTATCATTAATTACTTTATTGACTATCCCTAACTCAAACTTCATGATACTAATTTATAGAAAATATAGCCAAAACTAGAATCCAATCTTTAGGATCGAATCCCAATGTCTAATGCCAGAATTATCCTAAAAAGATTCCATATATAACTATCAAACTTGTTGCGATATTATAGTTGGTGCAAGTTGATCATATAGGATCAAACTCACAATGAAAGTGCAACCAACACCATAGCTTCACACTTGGAAACCAAGAAAATTTATTAACAATTTTTGCAAGGAATGATTGAAATATGACGGGTCGTTAAATGCAACACGAACATTTGATTAGAACACAAGAAAAATCTCGACTTGAAAATTTTGACAACTTTCCTTGCAAAAATTTGAGTGAACATGGATTTCAATTTTAACAATCAATTAAAAAAAACTATAAAAAAGAAGGATTGAAATATGAATGGATATTGAGTACAAATGCACATATGGTGAGATCACAAGAATAAGCCTTACTAGATAGTTTCCATAGTCTTCCTTAAAATAAATTTGAGTAAAAGTGAATTATAATTTTTTTAAACAATAAGATGACAAATTTTCTTTTGAAAAATTGAAATTTAACCATTAATGAAAGTAATATGATTGAGAATGTGAATGCATATTTGAAAAAATCCCATGTGGATAGCCAACATTTTCAATTAATTTTGCAAACTAAACCTCAATTAAGGACTAAATATTACAAAGTGACCTTGAGCCTTTTGGAAGCAATATTTATAACTTCATGCTGCAACCCTGTGAAGATATCGTCATGATGCTAATGTGAACTTTAAGATCACTACTGTTCATTTTCCAACATTTATAAATTTCAATAATTTGAAAGCAAAGATGTTCTAATGTTAGGTTGTATAAAGAAGTATATAGCAATTGAAAAATTATAATATCAATATATATGATAACCATGAAGAGAGAATAAACATAACGTAATTCCTATCTCATCAAGGGAAGAAGGAATATTAAAATGCATTACATCGTTCTTGCCAAGGACTAACATCCCAAAACCTATAAAATCATAGTGTTGTCATATCTCTATGGACAATCATCGTTGAGTGAAAAAGGGTTTAAAAGAAACTCAAGGGTCTATTTAAAAAAAAAATCATTCAAAAAAGTGTTCGTGCATATGCCATTTATAATGTAAGTTTATCTATCAATCTGGTTAAATCAGCCTTTGACAAGTTACATAATCAAATCTTTTCACATTTTAGTTTGCAAGCAATAAATTTTGTAAAGTTGTATACATGTTGGAAATAAAGCAAAAGTTTACAACCTATAATTTTGTTTGCTAGCAACGAAACTAAGCAATAAATTTTGTAAAGTTGTATACATGTTGGAAATAAAGCAAAAGTTTACAAGCTATAATTTTGTTTGCTAGCAACGAAACTTGTCAAGAACTTAAGCAGTGAACTTAAGTAGGTGTTGTAGTGAACTTAAATAGGTGTTGCTACAATTAAATTGATCAACCAAAAGATGCATTGTCGATGGCAAAATAAAACAATAATTAGAGAAACCCTTTCAATTACAATGCCAAAATTGAGGCCTAACTAACAATGTTGGAAAAAACATTAACACATTCAATTCTACAAGTAATAAATAAAGAGATTGTTAATTTATATGCCACATGTCTAAGAAATATCCAACTTCTTTTAATATTCTTAGAACCTACATAGTATTCAAGTTCCAATTTCTAGTTTCTTTTACTATTTCCAACTTTAGGTTCATTAATTTGTAGGGACATTTGTGAAGCAATTATAGTTGTTTTTGTTTTCTCTTTTATTTTGTTGGTTGACCACAAAGTATTCTAAAATGGACACCAATGTAGTGTGTATGGTGTTCACCACCCCATACTGCACCTCAACTCGATACAATGATGAATCAACTAACTTGTAAGATAAATATATACTCCTCCTTGGTAATGGTACCAATATTGGAGAAGGTGGTATGGTAGTGGGGCCTCTATGAGCTCCATGATGGTCATAACTGTATCTCTTTTTGGGACCATAAAATCGTGATGGTGTGCTAGTGTAATCAAGCTCCATGTGCAACACAAACACTATATATATGTGTTTCGTAAGATACAATGGAACCTCATCATGGTGTAGGAACATGCCCCACACCACGATAGATTTGTCATAAACAACATGTGTTGTAACCTCAAACTTAAACTATTTGAGATTAAGCGGTTTCCTCCTCGGGTGGTTAGGAGGGATCTCAAATAAAGTATCCCTCACATTAGACCCTTTCATGTGTTATTGCACCACATCCCATATGTAAGTTTATTAAGGCGTGTCTCCTCCTCATGAAAACACAATGCCAAAGGTCACTTTATGTCTTTGGTGTTTGATACAAGTGAATCAATTGGTAGATGCTCTCAAGCATCATCAACATAGAGCATTGAATGGGCCTATAACGAGATATGGACAGTATCTCCTTGTGCAACCAATTTCACTATATAGTGATCTTAATCAAGGTTCACTTGTGAAATCTAATTCTCCCACAAAAGGGAAGGTGTAGAACAATCAAACAGTCCACTAGGGTACCTTGCAAGTTAGAAAAAAAATATATATACAAATTAAAATATGTGTTTTCCTGTGAATTGATATTCAAAATCAAATACATATATGGGTGAACAAGAATGATTTCCATATTTAATACTTGGGTCTTAGAACTTCTCCATTCCATGTGATGATAGATGGATGACGTTAGATGGTAGATGTACATTTCCTTCCCCACTCTCACTACTATGACAACCATTGTGTGGTGTTTCCTCATGACAAGAAGTTGGGCTCCATATTAAGGTAAAATCATATATTATTTAACGTGGTTATAATCCACTTATACAAATCAATAAAACGAAATTATTTGTAAGACATATTTTTCATCTCATGAGTTAAAGGTGGCACAACTCTATCATGTTGGCAATGAGTGTGAGATTATCCAAACCTCAGTGTTATAAGAGTAGAATATCCCCTCTACAAAGAATGATCTATAAAAGGTTAATAAATGTTAGATGCTTCAGTCACTAGGTATTATAAGTGAAATGATTTATAAAGGTTATTAGGGTAACATTTTTAGAGGTTCAAGACCATTGAAGTTAATATTAGAGTTTATATGGTTGAATCGATATAAGAATTAAAAGTTAGGGGTTGTAGGGATTAGGTATGAAGGTTTACACGAGTTAAGATTAATGACACTAAGAGTAGTGAGGTTCTTTGCAAGCTAGTATGGGGGAGATGTTGTAACACGTAAAGTTGTGTAACGTTATGTGACATGTCGTCCCCATAAAAGAAGAAATAAAAGTGCAAATAATATATGCTTAAACAAAAAATATTCAATTATATTGATTTCGTCTTAAACTTAGATATATTAAGCACATATCAAATATCTTGAGGTATAAAATTTTTCTTAATGTGTAAAAATGTTAAGATAAAAAAATGTATACCTCAAAAAATTGGATCCCTCTCGGTGCTTGATAGATTCAGGTTTAACATGGATCTATGTTGGTGTAATTAAAGATGTTAGGTTAAAGGTTTATAACATAGAACCAACCATCAAAAACTACATGGAACTATGGTTAACCAATGTTTTCAAGGGTAAACCATCATTACTAGGATGGTGGGTTAATGTGTTAGCAAAATAAACTAATGGCATATTAGGGATATATTAAACCATGGAAACTTATAGAAAACCATGGTAGAAAATTGCATACCATAGTGAACTATACTTATTAGGTTACATTAGCTTAGGGATTAATTATTAGTTAATAGGAACAAACATCAACCATGAATATTCATATGGAACCATAATAAACCAAAGCCCACCATTACAAAATAAAGTTAACCATATGTAAGAAGAAGTGTAGGGGTTAGAGTGTTTATGGATTATTTCCATAACTAATTGACACATGAATAGAGATACATGTAATCATTTTCATCTATGGTTAATCATGACCGCATTCAACCATGGGTATCTATGAACAACAAAGGGATTCATAAAATCAAATTTAATATTTGAGTAGGTTATATGGGTTAATAAGGTTATACACAAGGTAATTTTTAGGGGCGAAATTTCGCCAATTGGCTATTTTTTGGGTTTTATTTCAAAAAATAAATTCGCTATTTGGTCATTTTTAGTGTTTAATCTCGCCTATATTTACATAAACATGTTTTTTTATCATAATATTCATCAAAATTTACACATTTAAGTGTTAATTTTATATTTCATATTTAATTTTCGCCTAGCTATCTATAAACATGTTTTTTTCAATCCAAAATAATCACCTAGAATACTATACTTATGTATAATATTAGAATCCTTAAAAAATACCTTGGAACTTATAAGGGTAATGAATTATGATCAATTAGGAATTTGTGGTCATCACAATAAGAGATTTATGGATTAGGGATGATAACGGTATGTGGTTTATTCGTTAATGATGGTTATGCATGGTAAGTATTACTATTTTGTGTGGAATGGTTAACTAGAATCAATCATTGTCACATACCCCAAATTGCAAAAACATTTTATGTTTAAGAAGACATTCTACTCTAATTTTATTTTAAAGTTTGTAATTATTGAACAAGTGGGGTCAAGGATGATTGTATTTAATTATGCTGAATATTTTATTAATTAATAAATAAAAGATGAGACAACAACTTAAGGAGGCTGTTAAATGAGTGTCTACTGGCCACTTGGTGGAATAGATTGGGGTGAGAGTAGATTAACACTTGGAAGCATCCTCAAACTACTTCTAGCTGTTGCAGGAGGCAACTTCCCTATTTTTGTGGCCATGTTCCCCAAGAAAGTGGAACAAGAGCAAGTGGCTCATTAAGTGAAAAACTGACCCAAAAGAGCTAGGCATGCTTATAAATTTCCCATTGAATTCAGTAGGGGATGTTCAATCTTTACTTGTGAAATTTCTGAGTAAAATTTGTGCACAAGAGGTTCGATGGAGGGGAAAGGCAAAAGTGTTAGAGTGTGAAAGTGCTGATTTACTGAACTAGTGCAGCTGTTTTGGATGAGTTCTTATTACTCTAGGAAGAAGCATTATTGATGATTACTCTGTGGAGTTGCAGGGGTTTCTTAATCCATTCTCTCACCCAGTTCTTTCAACTAAGTGGACCCGTAGAGAAGCTCGGGGGTCCTAAGCCTAACAGCTAAGCTATCTTCAGGAATTTGGTTGTGTGGAACGAACTCCTTAAGCTGTTGTCTCCTCTACCATTTTACCAGGTTCTAAATGTTATTTGATTTGATTTTATACAAGCAGAGGAATTGGAATGAATGCAATTAGGAGTTGATGTATTTATATGACTGAATCAATTGTTTTTAAAATTAAATAGTGAAATCTCTTATTGTTCAAAGATAAATAATATTTGGTTAAATATATAATCGAATGAATGAATTAGGATTTAAAAATATTTTTTTAGAGGATAAAAGAAAATCACTTGCTGTATTTTTCCACACCTCTGAAGAGGTAGTACTCTAGTATA
>LPNX010440698.1:240295-264301 GCA_001517045.1 Pseudotsuga menziesii | reverse complement strand
AAACAACAAATAATGTAGATTATAAAATAAATTGGAAATACTATATTTTTATGGGTTAAACCCTAAACAAAGAAACCTATTAACCTAAATAATTCTTTTCATTTTTCTCTAGAGTCAAAGAGTATTCTCAGTTTTTATCTAACCCTTATTGAAATTAATCAAGTTATAAATATTATTCATAATTTTTTTAGCTACTCTAAATAAAAGTAATTTATACAAACATAGTATAATTATTTCTTTAATAATAAAAAATAAAAATAAATACAGAGTTTAATAAATCGAGTTAGGGTTACATATCAAACCCTAACCTAATTCTTTGCAAACCCACGGCCACACGGCCTTTACAATCAATAAACTAACCTAACTAGTAAAACAAACAACTGCTCTGTACTTTAATAAAAATCATTATAACGCAGTCTTTTATCTTTTCCTGAAAAGCCTAATAAACCATTTTTAAAGGTATACAATTAAATCTAGTAATAAAAGAAATTTACCTTTTTAGCATCGTAAATCAATTATATCTCAAAGCTCTCCAAACAGAGTTTTAATTATAAAACTGAAAAGGAAAAACCTCAAAATTACATTACCAAAATTCCAGTCTGGAATTTTAAAGCTTAAAACCAAAACTACCTTTCTGTTTACTAATTTAAAAACTGTAAAAATATTTAAAACCTCATCGTGTTCATTACAAAGATATTACGATTGTACAAGCCTCATGGCTTCTCAAAGTATCAAGTAACCCAAACACTTCACCATTGCGAACCAAACCAAACAAGTCATGGCCAATAAGACTGCTTTTGTCATTTTAGATGCTCCTCCTACCATCGCTAACAAACCCAACTCATCACAAAGAAGGGAACCTCATGTTAAGCTGAGGCTTACCGAATCAAAGCGAGCAGTGGATGGCAGTCCAAGCTATAGTGGTTTATAAAACATTCATTCCATTTTCAGTTGTGGGTCAATGAACCCTCACCTTAACCAACTCTGCACAAAAAAAAGTAAATCGACTTTAAAATTTATTTATAGTTCTTTTAAAAACAAAATTTTAACAACCCAAAACAAAAATTTAAAGAAGTTACCTGGTTTTGGTTTTGGTGCTTACGACCGTGAAGAGTTCTCTTGTTAACCCCACTTGCACTGCGTTAAAGTATAGAGAAGGAAACCTCCAGTATCCGACAGCGTTGAGGGATGGAAAGGGAAAACAACAAGCGCCATAGTAAGAGACCAAGCAGTGATTGCAAAGTCTTCTTTCAGGATAAATTTAGTTGACCTATCTCCAAACGTATCTACAAAGACAAAAGAACACCTCTCGGTATGGTATTTCACCTCGCACCTCAGAGAAAAACTTAAACTTGCTTCATAGGCTGAGAGGCTAAGAGCCTGTCGGCTCTACCCACAGTGACAAGTAAGAAATGAACTCCCAAGCAAAAATTTAGGGTTTAGTCAACTTATATGGATAGGGTTTAGCATTAAACTCCTTTCATAACATTTAAACACGTGGATTCCACTTTGTAGTCTTTAGTTTGGGTTTGCTCTATAGGTTCCAAATGGTGTAGTTCATGCATTATAAACAAGTATTAATACATTTGCATATGTTAATGCAGTAATTAGCATATGTTAATACTTTTGCATATGTTGATACCTTTGCATATTTAATTCAGTATTGTAAGTTTAACTCTTAACATGTTATGCTATAACGATGCGTATGGGATTTTGGTGCTATTGCATTCAACTATAGGGTTAATATAAATTTCATAGATTATATTTATAGTTTAGGTTAATACATATATTTTTATATATTTTGCTTTTGTAAGTTAAAGTACTTGCCATTAAATAAAACTAGGAAATTATTATATTTTTTAAGCCTAGAATAAATTGGTTACAAAAGTAGATCTCAAATGACTGCTAAATCATAACAAATTCAAGTTATGGAAAGGAACAATTTTGCAATACCTTCAATAAGCAAAGCCTTAATTTAAATAAATACTCTAGCTTTTTTTTTACTTTTGCAGTCGAAATAAATAATCTCGAACCGAAACTGGAAACAAAATGATTTACCTGTAAAAAGACTTGTAACAAGAATCATCATTTCACTGCATTAGCATTCAATGAGCTAAGTAATCCTTAGGCATAACTAGAAGTTGCTTCAGTAAACAAGAAACAAACTTTAACACCTTGCACTCACTAGTAATTAAACTATTGCTCGCAATACTTAACTTCATATTCTTTTACCTTGTAGACTGATATTTGATGACTCTGCATTTGAATGATGTTAGTAAAGAATGTACTTGTATAGATATTAATAAATGATTCTGTTATAGTATCTAGATTTAGATATGTTATAATGTCAACTGTTAGCGGATAAGTTACCCTCTTAAGCAATGGTTTTAAACATTTGTTGTCGCAAAGAAATTTTTTAAATTTTTATGAATTTTTGGAGTGTTACATATGGTATTAGAGCACACGTTCAGACACTAGGCCTGAGGCGGCTCAACTCGCATAAACAAACAGTAAATAAAATGCATGCGTATTGATTTATTATTTTTAATGTTGTTATACAATTTTTTTTTCTAAACTAGGATTGCAGGTATGGAAGGACTCGAGGAGTATGCAGATGAAGGGTCCTCATTAAACGAACAAAGTAATTCTATAAAAGAACCTATTAAGGAAGAAATAACTAACAATTCCTCTGAAGTATTACAAACTGTTAAAGAATTAAAAACTGAAATGGAAACAGTTAAAAAAGAAAACGAAAGAATTATAAGAGCTCAAGAGGAGCTAAACCAGATACTGATGGAAAAATTTCAAAGTGAAGGAAAAGATAAACAGATAGGATCTGAAAATACGTCCTACCAACATATAAGTAAAAAGTACAAACAGTCTAAAATTGAAAGTAGTTCGTCCTCTGAAATTTATGGTGACTCACACAGGAAGAATCACCAGTATTCCAGTGATAATGATGAGGATAATTACCATTATAGAAAAAGAAAATATAAGCCTTATGAGGAAATTTTGGGAGAATTTAAGAAGATAAAACCACCAACTTTCAACGGTGAAACAACGAAAGGGGAGGAAGTCGAAGCACGCCTATCCAGAATCAAGAAGTATTTCGAAATCTATAATTACTCCAATCAGTTAAAAGCTAGAATTTCCATATACAATTTAACTAGAAAGGTAGATATCTCGTGGCAGCATTTAAAATGAGTAAAAAGTATAAAAGAAAAGAATATTAACTGGAGCACCGTTAAAAAATACTTTAAAAAGAGGTGTATGTCGGAGAAGTATTATGAAGAGCGAGCTAAAGAGTTCTATGAACTGAAGTTGGGAACTATGAATATGAAAGAGCTGAACAATAAATTTTTAAGTTTATTACATTATGTACCTTACATTGTTGATGAGAAACCCAAGGTACAATGGTTTCTGAGCTGTTTACTCTTTCACATTAAAGATAGAATTGAATACGATAACCCTAAAACCCTTGAAGATGCTATGCGAAAGGAAAATTTCTGCTATGAGCATAATTGAAAAAGGGAAAACATGCCAAACTGGAAAGCCAAGAGGTCTAATAATTTTGAACATACGAAGAAGGGTTCTACACCTAATCGCAATTTTGGGAATACTAATGCACGTAATATTCCTAATAATATTTTTCAAGGAAATAAAGGCAACTCACAGCCAAACCCTAATGGCCCTAGAAATAAAGAACCTGCTAATAATCACATCAATTATGTTAAGAATAATGAACATAAAGAACCAATAAAGTGTTGGGATTGTAATGAACCACACTATGCATTAGTTTGCCCTAAGAGAAAGAAGACCGTCAACAACATTCATACAGTGCAGGAAGAGATGACTGTTGGTGACTTAGCAAGGGGGATGCCCAGGATCAACGCGGCGCTGAAAAACATGCAGGATGAGTATCAAACTTCTATGGTGGAAGTAGAAGGTAAGCTGAAAAAAAAACCCATTTCTATCTTAATTGACCCAGGGGCTGGCCTAAGTTATGTTTCTTCTAGTTTAGTAGAAAATTGCAATTTACTAGTAGAAAATTTTACAAAGTCATGGCTGGTTCAACTAGCTACAGGAGCAAAAAGAAAAGTGATTAATTTTATAAAAGACTATACTTTATTTATGAATCAACTTGAAACTTCTTTGAAGTTAAATGTACTTCCATTAGGCTGTTGTGACGTGTTAATTGGAATGGAGTGGTTAGAACAACATAGAGTAGTTTTGAACTATTTTGATAAAACTTTTACATGCGTAAATAATTAAGGAGAAACAATAACCATAACAGGAATTCCTAGGAAAACAACAATGAGACAAATTTCTGCCTTGCAGCTAAAGAGGGTTGTTCGAAAAGGATGTAAATATTTTGCTGTAACTGTAACTGATGAAGAACATATTAAAAATGAAGATAAACTAAAACTAGAAGATATTCCTATACTGAGGGGGTATTTGGATGTATTTCAGGAGGAAATTTTGGCACTGCCTTCGAAAAGGGAAATGGATTTCACTATTGAGTTGGTACCTAGTGTAGTGCCTAACTCAAAAGCTCCTTATTGGATGAATATCTTAGAACTCAACGAATTAAAATCACAATTAAATGAAATTATTGATAAAAAGTATATACGACCAAGCGTGTATCCTTGGGGGGCACCTGTCATTTTCGTTAAAAAGAAGGATGGTACTCTACGCTTATGCATTGATTACCATCAGCTTAATAAAATGAATATTAAGAATAGATACACGTTGCCCCATATAGATGATCTGTTTGATCAGCTGCGCAGAGCAATAGTATTTTCAAAGATTGATTTACGATCTGGTTATCATCAAGTCCAGATCAAAGATGAAGATATTTTTAAAACAAATTTTAGGACTAGAAATGGTCACTAGGAGTTTTTTGTCATGCCATTTGGGCTCACTAATGCCCTGACTGTCTTCATGTGTTTAATGAATAACGTATTGCATAAGTATCTCGATAAATTTGTAGTTGTTTTTATTGATGATATTTTAATTTATTCTAAGTCTAAAGAAGAACATGAGGAGCATTTAAAAATTGTCTTACAAGTGTTAAGGGAACATCAAATTTATACTAAGTTCAGTAAGTGCAACTTCTTTAAAGATAAATACAATACTTGGGTCATGTAATAACTAAAGAGGGGATCTCCGTTGACACAGAAAAGATAAAAGCAATTGAAAAATGGTCGGTCCCAAAGGATATGACTGATGTACAGTCATTCATGGGAATCACTGGTTATTACCAAAGATTCATTGAGGGTTCTCAAGAATCGCAAATCCCATAACTTCTTTACAGAAGAAAGGGAATAATTTTGAATGGAATAAAAAATGTGAAGAAAGTTTTAAGAAATTAAAAACATTATTAACTACTGCACCAATTTTAAGAATTGCTGATCCTAACAAGGGCTTTGTTGGATGCACTGATGCATGCAACGATGGTATTGGTGGGGTCTTAACTCAGGAAGGACACGTATTTGCATGCGAGTCTAGGAAACTTAAAATTCATGAAAAAAACTATGCTACTTACGATTTAGAGTTGGATGCCATGATACACACTTTAAATATGTGGCGCCATCACTTGATCAGAAGAAAATTTATGTTAATGATGCTGTTGGATCAACCAAATTTAAATGCAAGGAAAGCTAGACACCTAGATTTCCTTAGCGAGTATGATTTTGAGATCCAACATATTAAGGGGAAAAAAATAAAGTCGATGATTCTTTAAGTAGAAATGCAAGATTAAATTTCATGGCAGCAATCAGTACTTATAAAATAGATTTAGAAGATCAGCTGGAGGAAGGAGTAAAATTGGATGAAAATTATCAGAAATTACAAGCTAAAGTGGAAAAAAATTTAACCGAAAGTTTAAATACAGGGTATAGTATAAATGATAAAGGATTAATACTTTATAAAAATAGGTTGTATATACCTAATGTACCTAAAATTAAGCTGCTGATTTTAAATGAAATACATAAGAATCCTTACTCATGACATCCTGGCTATCAAAAGACTATAACCATGTTGCGGAAATATTATTTTTGGCCAAAAATGAAGAATGAGTTGGTAGAATATATTTCTAGGTGCTTTGAATGTCAACAAGTTAAGACTGAACACCAACATCCAACCAGTTTATTACAGCCGTTACCCATCCCTAGCTGGAAATGGGAAATAATCAGTCTTGATTTTATTATAGGTTTACCTATAAATTAGAATTAGAATGATTTGATTATAGTAGTCCTTGATAAAATCAGTAAAACATCTCATTTTATATCTGAGACAGACCACCCACAAGGCTATTAATATTGCTGAAATATTTATGAAACAAATATTTCGTTTACATGGGATACTAAAAGTTACAATTTCTGATAGAGACCCTAAGTTTACGGGAAATTTATGGAAATCTCTATTTAAAGGTTTGAATACTACTTTAAATTTCAGTACATCTTTTCATCCCCAGATGGATGGACAGACTGAAATGGTAAACCAAATATTGGAAGATATGCTAAGGATGTATGTTAGAGAACAACCAGGTAAATGGGAAGATTACTTACAATTGGTTGAGTTTGCGTATAACAACCACTACCAAGCTTCAGCAAAATACAACCCATTTGAAATTCTGTATGGTAGAAAGTGCAATACTCCCATCTCATGGAGTAACCCAGTTGACGGTTAGTACTAGGACCTGAGCTATTAAAGGAGATGGAATTAATTGTAAAGCGAGTGCAAGGTAATTTGAAGGTTGCACAAAACAAACAGAAAATTCAAGCAGAACTTAAACGAACTCAGAAAGAGTTCCAGGTGGGTGAACATGTTTTCATAAAGGTAAGGCCTAAAAATAGTTCTTTAAAGTTAGGAAGTTGTGTAGGTTGACACCCAGATATTGTGGGCCTTTTGAAATATTGTCCAAAGTGGGACAGGTAGCATACCAACTGACTTAATCACCAAATTTAAATGTTCATAATGTTTTTCATTTCTCTGTTTTAAAAGGATATGTACATGATGCTACTCATGTTATAAATTGGAATGATGTGCATGTGGAACCCGAAGAAGATTTTCTGGTGGAACCGGATTGTATCCTCGAGAGGAGGGATATATTGCTTCGAAATTGCACCATTGGATAGGTGAAGGTGTAATGGAAGCACCTTAGTCTAGAAGAATTAACCTAGGAAGTGGAGAGTCATATGTGGACAGCATATCCAATTCTATTCCAGGGCAGCTCTGAGGACGATGAATAAAATAACATCGAGGACGATGTTATATTTAAGGGGGTGTGTATGTCACATACCCCAAATTTCAAAAACATTTTATGTTTAAAAAGACATTATACTCTAATTTTATTGTAAAGTTTGTAATTATTGACCAAGTGGGGTCAAGGATAATTGTGTTTAATTATGCTAAATATTTTATTAATTAATAAATAAAAGATGAGACAACAAATTAAGGTGGTTGTTAAATGAGTGTCTACTGGCCACTTGGTGAAATAGACTGGGGTGAGAGTAGATTAACACTTGGAAGCATCCTCAAAATACTTCTAGCTGTTGCAGGAGGCAAATTTCCTATTTTTGTGGTCATGTTCCCCAAGAAAGCGGAGCAAGAGCAGGTGGCTCATTAAGTGAAAAACTGACCCAAAAGACTTAGGTATGCTTATAAAATTCCCATCAAATTCAGCAAGGGTTGTTCAATCTTTACTTGTGAAATTTCAGAGTAAAATTTGTACACAAGAGGTTCGATGGAGGGGAAAGGAAAAGTGTTAGAGTGTGAAAGTGTTGATTTACTGAACTTGCAGTTGTTTTGGCTGAGTTCTTACTGCTATAGGCAGAAGTATTACTGTTGATTACTATGTGTAATTGCAGGGGTTTCTTAACCCATTCTCTCACCCAGCTCTTTCAACGAGGTGGACTAGTAGACAGGCTCGGGGGTCCTAAGCCTAGCAGCTAAGATATCTTTAGGAATTTGGTTGGGTGGAACGGGCTCCTTAGGCTGTTGTCTCCTATACCATTTTACTAGGTTCTAAATGTTATTTAATTTTATTTTATGCAAGCAGAGGAACTGGAATGAATGAAACTAGGAGTTGATGTATTTATATGACTGAATCAATTGTTTTTAAAATTAGATAGTGAAATCTCTTACTATTCAAAGATAAATAATCTTTGGTTAAATATAAATCGAATGAATGAATTAGGATTAAAAAATATTTTTTTAGAGGATAAAAGAAAATCCCTTGCTGTATTTTTCCACACCTCCAAAGAGGTAATACTCTAGTATAGTAGGTCAATTTAAGAGTGATGAATAAACCAAGTTAAAATGTGTATAATTCTGACCATTTACTTTTTACTGAAAGTAATTTTAGAAATGCTTAAAAGAAAGATTCCTTGACTGCATAAGTTTCAGCATTTAAACACAGTTGTTTATTTATTTTCGTAGACACTTTAAAGAATGTTTTACAGAAACCACGACATAGTTTTGCAACTGTGTATTATCTTAACACAATAAGTTTCTTTCTCTCTAGGGGTAAACATAATATATATATAATTATTAAACTGCTACCGAATAGGAAAAAGAATGCAAAGAGATAATAGTAAGCTATATAAACAATAACTTGAAATTATGATAACACAATAGGTTCTACTGATAAACATTTATGTTATTTTCAATAATATTGGAAACATTAAAAAATTATTTAAATACAAATTAGTAAAACAACAAATAATGCAGATTATAAAATAAATTGGAAATACTATATTTTTATGGGTTAAACCCTAAACAAAGAAACCTGTTAACCCAAATAATTCTTTTCCTTTTTTTCCAGAGTCAAAGAGTATTCTCAGTTTTTATCCAACCCTTACTGAAATTAATCAAGTTATAAATATTATTCATAATTTTTTTAACTACTCTATATAAATGTAATTTATACAAACTGAGTATAATTATTTCTTTTATAAAAAAAAAAAATGAAATACAGAGTTTAATAAATCGAGTTAGGGTTACAGAATCAAACCCTAAATTAATTCTTTGCAAACCCATGGACATACGACATTTACAAAAAATAAACGAACCTAACTAGTAAAATAAACAACTGCTCTATACTTTAATAAAAATCGTTATAACACAGTCTTTTAAAGCTGAAAACCAAAACTACCTTTTTGTTTAACTAATTTAAAAAATGTAAAAATATTTAAAACCCCATCGTGTTCATTACAAAGATATTACGACTATACAAGATTGACGGCTTCTCAAAGTATCAAGTAACCCAAACATTTCACCATCACGAACCAAACCAAAAAAGTCATGGCCAATAAGACTGCTTTTGTCGTTTTAGATGCTCCTCGTACCATCACTAATAGACCCAATGCATCACAAAGAAGGGAACCTTAGGTTAAGCTGAGGCTTACCGAATCAAAGCGAGCAGTGGATGATAGTCCAAGCCATAGATGTTAAGCAAACCTTCATTTGATTTTCATCTCTGGATCAACGAACCCTCACCTTAACCAACTCTGCACAAAACAAAGTAAAATGACTTTAAATTTTATTTATAGTTCTTTTAAAAACAAAATTTTAACAACCCAAAACAAAAATTTAAAGAAGTTACTTGGTTTTGTTTTTGGTGCTTACAGCCGTGAAGAGTTCTATTGTAAATCCCACTTGCACTACATTAAAGTATAGAGAAGGAAACCTCCAGTATCCAACTGCGTCGAGGGATGGAAAGGGAAAACAACAAACGCTACAGTAAGAGACCAAACAGTGACTGCAAACTCTTCTTTCAGGCTAAATTTAGCTGACCTATCTCCCAATGTATCTACAAAGATGAAAGAACACCTCTCAGTCTGGTATTTCACCTCTCACCTTAGAGAAAAACTCAAACTTGCTTCGCAGGCCAAGAGGCCAAGAGCATGTCAGCTCTACCCACGGTGACGAGTAAGAAATGAACTCCCAAGCGAAAATTTAGGGTTTAGTCAACTTATTTGGATAGGGTTTAGCATTAAAATCCTTTCATAACCTTTAAACACGTGGATTCCACTTCGTAGTATTTAGTTTGGGTTCTCTCTATAGGTTCTGAATGGTATAGTTCCTGCACTATAAGCAAGTATTAATACGTTTGCATATGACAATACTTGCATATGTTAATACAGTAATTAACATATGATAATACTTTTACATATGTTGATACCTTTGTATATTTAATTCGGCATTGTAAGTTTAACTCTTAAGATGTTATGCTATAACGATGCATATGGGATTTTGGTGCTATTTCATTCAACTATAGGGTTAATATAAATTTCAGAGATTATATTTATAGTTTAGGTTAATACATATATTTTTATATATTTTTCTTTTGTAAGTTAAAGTACTTGCCATTAAATAAAACTAGGAAATTATTATATTTTTTAAGCCTAGAATAAATTGGTTGTACAAAAGTAGATCTCAAATGACTGCTAAATCATAACAAATTCAAGTTATGGATAGGAACAGTTTTGTAATACCTTCAATAAGCAAAGCCTTAATTTAAATAAATACTCTAGCATTTTTTTTACTTTTGCAGTCGAAATAAATAATCTCGAACCAAAACTGGAAACAAAATGATTTACCTGTAAAAAGTCTTGTAACAAGAATCATCATTTCACTGCATTAGCATTCAATGAGCTAAGTAAGCCTTGGGCATAACCAGAAGTTCCTTCAGTAAACAAGAAACAAACTTTAGCACCTTGCACTCACTAGTAATTAAACTGTTTCTCGCAATACTTAACTTCTTCATATTCTTTTACTGTGTAGATTGATCTTTGATGACTCTGCATTTGAATGATGTTAGTAAAGAATGTACTTATATAGATATTAATAAATGATTTTGTTATAGTATCTAGATTTAGATTTGTTAGAATGTCAATTATTAGTGGATAAGTTACCCTCTTAAGCAATGGTTTTAAACATTTGTTGTCGCAAAGAAATTTTTTAAATTTTTACGAATTTTTGGAGTGTTACAATCATGGCTAACCAAGGTCAATCATGATTTATCAAGCTCAGTTAGGGTTTACCAAGATTAATCATATCAATCATATCAAAAAAAACTTATTAGATTATGTGTTAATGAATTCATTAGTTAGTAGCATGATTCTTTTTCATATTATGCCTACATTCTATCATGGACACAGATAGTCAGCCATGGTTTAAATAGTTTTATCCATAATTAACCATAATTTTAACTAATTTTATATAAATGGTATATGGTCATTGAGTGGGGTGGTGTCAAATATGGATAAATATATGTATCCATGGCCAACCAAAACCAACCATTATTTTGGACTTAGGGGGATACACAGGGGGTTCACCTTGTTGACCAATATTATATCACATTCATTCCTAGTGGGGGGTTTAAATTGTGAAAAATAGGGTCAATATATTGTAGGTATTAGGAGTGGAGATGTAGAGTGTAGGGGGTTTATATGCATCAGGGAGTATAAAAAATGGTGTCTAGTAAAAAATGGGGATAATATAGTAAAAATAGGGTTTTTTAATTGGAAAGATGTATTAGGAGGGGGGATAACAAAAAAGAATTTTGGTATTTATTTATCAATATCTAATGAAATTAGGGGTATCCTTTAATATCCGATGAATTAAGGTGTTATGACATAATTTTAATTGAGTGAAGACCTCATGGGGGGATAGTGGTTTAATAGGAGCGTCCTAACATATTAGGGATACATAAACCATATATACATACAACCAACAATGGTTAAGCATCATCAACTACATTAAAACATGTTTATTGTCGATCGATAAACTATATAACAATAGTTAATTATAGTGGTAGTAATAATCATGGATATATGTATGTAACCTTGGTCATATATGGTAGTCCATATTTAATAGGTTCAGGATTACAAGGCTAGTTTGTTAGTAGCATTAAACCCTAACAAATTAGGACAATATTCAACCATGGAAAATTATATTAAACCACGATCAAACATAGTGAACCCTATTTCTTAGCGGTCATTAAGTTATGGGTTAGCAACATTGTCGTGTGGTGGAATTAACCATGGGAAACTATATGTAGCCATGGCCAATAACTATAATTATGGTCAATAATTGTTACATGATTAAAGCAATTGTTTAGAGGTTAGTGCATTTTTGGTGCAAACCATTAGCATACAAGGGATGAATTAACCTTGGAAAACTCTAGTCAACCATATTCAAGAAAAGTTTTTAGTGTTTATTTAGGGGGTTAGTGTTGACAATGAATTACTATATGAAATAATAGTAAACTAGGATCAATTACTAGGGTCAAGCATCATTACTAGGTTAAAAGAATAATGGGTTAGTTGGTTGGTAGTATAAATCATTGACATATTAGGGTTATATTCAACCATATAGGCCACTTATAATCACACAAGGCTAACCACACTTATCCATACTCGATTATATTTTCTATTGGTTATTAGGTTAGGGGTTGGTTCATGTTTAATGTGATGACATTAACCATGTACAAAAATATGCAATGATGGTTATCCATAATATACTTTACCAAGAAACTCTTAATAAATTATGGGTTAGAGGGATAAATAATGGGTTAGTAGGTTAGTGGTGTCAATCATTAGCTTATGAGCTCAATTTAACCATAAAAAGTATAGATGACTATGGTTCAGTGGATATAGGAATCAAAGTTATAAGGTTTAAATGGGTAAGGGGTTACCGATTATAAGGGTTATGCATTATTAGGATTTTAGATCTTGTGGATTAGAGAACAGGAGATATAAGGTTTAAGGGATGGTTATTAAGGGCTAGGGTTATAGTTATATAGGATTTTAGGTTATTAAGGGCTAGGGTTATAGTTATATAGGATTTTAGGTTAAAGGTTTCAAGGATGACAAATTATAAGAATTATAAACTATATGTTACATATATGTCCTTATAGTGATATCTACAATTACAATTTGGTTTATGAAATCATAAATTAAGACAACCAAACTATCATAGAAAATTTATTGTGAATCTAAAATCACTTGAAACAAAATTCTAAATAAGTAACTTCCAATAATTTAATTTCCTATTTTTTGTGTTCTTTCTCCCATTGTCTTGGTCCTATAAATCAATTTAGTCTAAAGGATATGAAAACACATTTTTATCATCATTATATAGGTCATCATGTTTATGTGTTATAGGGGCTCTATGAACAAGGGATCAAAACTTATCATTCATGATACGTTAGAGGTTATTTAACATTACAAGTTTTAGGGATTGTATATGGCATGGGTTATAAGATAATTTATGTTTGTGTTTATAAGGGATATGGATTAGGTGTGGTGAGTTATATAATATAGAGAAAAAAACTATGTCAAGGATTTATGGGTTCAATGGTAGGGTTCAAGTGGTTTGGTATTATTGCTATTAAAGTTTAGGATAAAAAATAGTTATATTAACTATTTACTATGATTAGGGGTAGGATATGAGGATTAAA
Organism: Pseudotsuga menziesii; assembly: GCA_001517045.1. Classification (NCBI taxonomy): domain Eukaryota; kingdom Viridiplantae; phylum Streptophyta; class Pinopsida; order Pinales; family Pinaceae; genus Pseudotsuga; species Pseudotsuga menziesii. The sequence continues at coordinate 250,833 of LPNX010440698.1, read as the reverse complement.
ATTTAAAGTATTTATATGGTTTAAATGTTTTCGAATAGAGTGGTTATGGGTTATGGATTATAAGGTTTAGTAGTAATGGGTTATATTAATATAGAGTTTTATGTTTAATGGTTATATTCATTCAGGTTATCTTGTTTAAGGTTTAAAGGTTATATGTGTTATGCATTAAAAGGATTAGGGTTATTGGGATTAAGATTTATGGGGTTCATATAGATTAGATGTGATGGTTTATAGAGGTAATGTGGGAAGATGATCTAGCAGAAAGAAATATTCAAGGGCCCATGTTGTAATATCATGTCATTATAATGTAATCCATAAACCATCAATAATTAGTGTAATGATAATAGTTACACAATTAGTTTGCATTACACCTTGGGATGTATATAGTTTTGAATATTGAGTCCCTATGCCTTTGTATTCATCCAAATATTGAGAATAGAACCATGTAGCATGAGCTCCCTTTTGACATTGACCTAGAAATAAGAGTGCATGGTCCATCACATTAGAGTAGTTCTTGAGAGGTGTGACGCCTTATCAAGTTATTTTAAAAATGATGTGGTACATTGGCTATAATGTTATAAATCTCATAAAAAGGTTTAGGTAGTTTGAAATTATCAACAAATTTCAAGTATTCCACACTTGAATAGGGGATATAAAAGTTTCCTTGTATGTTGTGTAATGCCACATATTATGCAATGTGGATTATTGATAAACTAATATATGTATCAAAGTTCTTCTAACCTTTTTCATGCCTCTTTCAAATTTTAGTGCGCTATACTTCTAGGACTTACCATACTACCTCTTGATGTGACAAATGCTTATCAATGGCCATTATTGACCCTTCATGCTTGGGCACTACATTTTGGTGTGACCAATGCTTATCACTGGTCATTCTTGACCCTTCATGTTTGGCCACTACCTAATATTCAATGCAGCATTAAGGTAGTTCTAGTGTCTGATCCACATGGCACCCATCCAATTTATAAATCAAAATATGACCTAACTTTCCACCTCAAAGGAAACACATTAGTCCATGTCTTTTACATCTTACAACTTAGAGGATCTTCATGCTCAACTCGTTGGGTAATACAAGTGAGGGATAATAGGGTTCTACAATTAAGGTTTATAAGGCCTATGATTAAAAAAATAAATTTTTTCTTCAGGTTTTTAATAATATGGTAGTTTTCATTACCGAGTTCTAATTTTCAATCCCCCCAACATTAATGGAGGATGGTAAAAAAAATTAGCAACATTTTTGCACACCATTGAAAAAAGAACAAATTTGGTAACTTTACTAGTTGATATTTTGAAATTAAAAAAAAAAACTAAATTTAAACTAAAAATTGAAAATTTACATAGTTGATCAATACAATTTAAAAGAAAATAAATACAATTTTATTTAGTTGTATAAATAAATGAAAATGAAAATTTATGTTAAAAATTGTAATTTCCACAGTATAACTACTATAGAGACAATTTTTTGAAAAAATCAATTAAAATTTCATTATTAATTAAAAAAAAAAATTTGTGCCATCCTCTCAATTTGGATGCCAATGTGTCAATGGATGCAAATGGGGGCTGGTGGGGGTCACTGAACAACACGGTCGAGCATTATGTGTACAATCAGGTGCGTGGTTGAATGTTGTTATCGGGTCAAACAATTTTTTTTTAATATATAAAAACAAATAACTCAATTAATATTTTAAATGTTCGATTGAGATATTGAATGCTCACTTGCCGACTACCATGGTTGGTCAATCGACTAAGTTCATTCACACCAATAGTTTGGCCAAGGAGCTTAGCTCTTGATCTAGAATGAGATTTTAAGAGCTCCATTGAGCCCTTAAATGTTTTATTTAGCTTGAGACTTGATAGCTTGATCGAGCTCAATAAATTTATTGAGCGTTTGGTTAAAACCAGACCAAACCTTTGATCAAGGATTTGGAATTGCCAAAAATGCTTGATCGAGAGCTTGAAATAGATCGATCAAGCATGCAAAAAATTCCGCTCTCTCCACTTGCCTTGCCAAGAGTTATTACCCATCTTCATGTATTCATCGTTGTTAATTTATATGCCACATGTCAAAGAAATTTTTAGTTTATTTTAATATTCTCTTATCCCACTGAGTATTTAGGTTCCAATTTCTAGTTACTTTCACTATTTCCAATTTTAGGTTCATTAATTTACAAGGACATTTGTGAAGCAAATTATAGTTTTTCTAATTCAACACTGAGTATTCTAAAATGGACCTAGAATTACCATGTATATATGTAGTAAACAAGAACAATGTTGAAACATAAGGCACTAATCTTGGATCTTCTTGTCACTAATGGAATCTCCTCTTGCTGACAAACTCTTCTCGACTCAACATGAACATGAAAAAAATAGAGGTCATAGGCTCTTCTTATCACTAGAGGTGGTAGCTCTGGCTAGGGGACTCTTGTTGGTTAATCATGGAGTGGGATGACATAGAGGGAACATGCTCTTCTTATCATTAGGGGTGATAGCCTTTGCTAGAAAAAAAACATGGAAAACCAGAGGGGGAATGATAAGCAATAGTGGGAGAGATATTATCATTTTGAAATAGAGGAAATTAGAGGAGAGGAGGATGGAATTGGATATTGAATGCAGGTTAGTGGAGAGGGAATGTCAAGGGTGGTTAAGCATAGGAGTTAAGGGGACATTCCAAGGGACTAGACTAGATGGGATAGGGTTTTGGAAAGGCATGTGGGGTGTACGCTGTTTCTAGGAGGTGGTTACAAGGATTAGATTGGACTACCAATGAAGAGACAAAACATTATCCCTTTATATTACAACATATTTTTATCCCTTAGATAGTCCAAGAACCAAATTTGAAGCCTTCATGGCCCTTAAAGAGCCCTTTAGCTCTTCATAGAATGACACAAAATAGTTTTCGAACCACAAACAAATTTAAAATAAAAATATTCCCTATCAATCATAAAGTAAGTATTCCATCTCATTGTAATCGAGCCCAGGAGAAAATGGTAAGTGGTAGTGGTAATGTTAACTCCATTTGCAATAATTTTATGATTAGTTTTCACACATATTCCTACCTCCTTCACGACCACTAATCTCACTTATTAATAACGATAGAGGAAATGGTACGTGGTAATGGCAATGTTTTCTCCATTTATAATAATTTTGTGATCAGTTTTCACAAATATTCGTTGGTACCTCCTCCTCAACTACTCATCTTACTTATTAATAATGATAGTACTTACAACATGATCATTGATTTCAATGAAAATAAGGGTTGCTGACTCTTAGTCACTTCACATGTCCTCGAAACCAATGTATCATTATTGACTCTTCCTCACTAAAATATGGATTTTTACTTCACTTACCACACTCCTTTTAAAAGGGATAACATAATGTAACAATATTATTAATGGATGCAGCCTCTGAAACCCTCCCCCTTCTCACCACACAGAAGAAGTGAAAATAGTGGGGGGTTTGCAGGAACAATTGCCTTATTCTCCCGACATTTTGTTACCAATTTATTGGCGAATTCTATCGAAATCTCTTCAATGATTTGGCTGTAGCTAAATTAGGTTTGTCATGCTCTAAATTTTGATCCCAATTTTATCTGTTTTGATGAAGGAATGATCCGAAATTTCAGTAACCAATAATTTTTTTATTCAACGAGTGCAAATCCTCGGCTGAGACTTTACTAAAAGTCCTTAATTTACTGTATCTTGTATGGTATCTTGAGATAAACCTCTCTTGAAAGTTGAAGGAATCAAGGGATGGAGCTCTAGACAGGGTTAGGGTTTGTGTGACGAGCTCACGGCAGGAACACTGTTACCCTGGTCACAGGACTGTCAAGGTTTTTGGCTTGGCCACAACTATTTCCTCTGCTGTTGTTTGTAATCTCCTGCATTGTCTCAGTGTCAGATGAATCTGGCTTCTTTACTGTCATGCTGTTTCCAGTGGGGTATCTTACCTTTGGAGTTTCTTCCTGGATTCTCATTTTTTTGTGCTGACGCTTTTGTGGTTCTCATTACCTTTGGTGGTCTCTTCCCGGTTTCTGCGGTGGCCATCATCCAGTGGCTTTTGTCTCTTTTTGTCGGGTCTCACGCAGAAAGTGTTTTGCATGGCTTTGTCGGGTCTCACGCAGAAAGTGTTTTGCATGGCTTTGTCGGGTCTCACGCAGAAAGTGTTTTGCATGGCTTTGTCGGGTCTTTCGGTGGGATGCTGATGGTTTATGACTAGGAGTCATAGAGCCATGTCTTTTGAACCTTGGCAATGGGACCGCTGCCTCATGCCCGCTTTCTGGTCAACTCCAGCTTGCTCCTCGTCAGTTACATGATTTCTCAGGTACACTTCCTATTGTAGCTTTGATTTCTCATCATTTCTGGTTATGGTTTGGTCCTTGCCCCCCTTTTTTCACATCAGTCTCTCTGGGGTTATTAGGTCGATGGAGTTCCCCCTCAAGCTGAGGGCTAGTACCAACCATCTTTAAAAAAGTGGGAATTAGGGGGGGTGGGTTTATCTGAACGACTGCTTTCTCTTCCTGCCTCTGGTCTCCGTTAGGGTTTATCCACTAGCTCCTTGCCGCTTTGTATCAAGACTCTGGACTCTGGCTAGGGTTTGGGTTTGTATTTGTTACTCGGCCGGATGGTCACTACTGTTGCTTCCATTACCTCTCCTGGTGGTTAGGGTTTTGATTTTGGTCTACTGTTTGGGTTATTATTTACCTTTCTCCTGTTTGTTTCATGACTAGCTTTATTGGGTTACTAGTTTGTTTGTGGAATAGCATCTTTTCGGTTGGCATTAGGCCGTCTCCACCTGTACCGTTCTTCCCGTGACCATACCCTTTTCTTGTCGGGGTTTTCTCTTGTATTTTTCTGTGCTGGGGCTGGGTTTTACGTTCTATTTCTGGCTGCCGGGAATTATCGGGGGCTTCTGGTGGGTTTCCATTATTCTTGGTCTCAGCTGGCCGACACCCTATCTGGATAGGGTTACTTTCTGACCCCTCTTTGAAGACTGGTCAACACGACCTTAGTACATTGGCCGTGGAAGTCTATTCTCTGATGGCGACCTTGGGTCCATCCTTACCCAATGGGGATGGGAAACCCTCATCTAGATATCGTGCCCGTCGTAAAGCCAAAGTATTATCTTCCCTTGATCACAAATGTAGATTTGTGGTTGGTAGGGATATCATGCTGGACAGAGTCTTTGAGCTCTGTCAACATGCCCTCTTTGGTCGTCTGAAATATTGCACCTTGAACAAAGAGGAATGGGTATCCTGGGCATCTCAACACTGGAAACGCATCCTCACATATGTGCCCACCATCATCCTCCTGGCTAATCGTTGGCTTGTCTTTGTTTTCCTTGATGATTCTGATGCCTCTCGCATACTTGACTCCCTTTGGACCATAGGTGATGGCTCACTTGTGCTCAGTAGATGGCACACTACTTTCGACCCTGTTAAAGAACGGGTCACCAAGCAACATCTGTGGTTTATCATGCATGCCCTGCCTTTCTCTCTCTGGTCAAAAGACATTCTCATTGGCATCGCTAACACCATAGGTAGATTTGTAGCATTGGATAAATATTTTCACTCTTCCTTTGATAAACGTGTGCTTAGGGTTCTTGTGGAATTAGATGTCTCTCATGGACTCCTTCCTGAGATCGAAATTGATTGCAATAGTGTTATTATTATCCAAAAACTTGATTATCTGAGAGTGTCGTTTCGCTGCAGTTATTGCCACGAAACTGGGCACTTAAGGAAATCCTGTTCCTCATTATTGTGGGGCCCTCCTGTTCTATCTGACTACATTGGAGCTGATCCCCCTCTTATTTGCTCTCCCACTTCTCTCCCTCCTCAGCCCCAACCATTGACACCTTTTCCTCAGGCTGAACCCCTCTCTGATTTATCTGACCCTCCCCCCTTGGCAAGGCCTTATGACTCTTCTTCCCCCACCTCTATGGGGGACTTGACTAAGGGAGAACTACTATTTATCAAGGATGTGGAATCACTTGCCCGCTCTTCCTCACATACTTCCTTGGTATAGACTGATAAGGACACTGATTCCTCTCCCCCCCCTTTAATCTCTAGCACTTTCCTCCTCTTCATCAAAACAAAACTCCATCCATCTCCACCTCACAGTCCCATTACCTCGCCCGCTTTCGATGATCCCTCTCTCCTCAAATCTTTGGACATATTTACTGACAAATCCCCCATTTCTCCTTCTGTTCTTCCTCTGAATTCCATCATATTTGAGAATGTTACCATTAGGAAGGCTAAGAAAGGTGGTAAAAACTCCCTTTTGGATCTTGGACGATACACTCCACTTTTAGCCTGCATTAAAGCTGCTGCTAGAACAAACTCCTCCTCTCAGGCACTTAGAGCAAGCACACCTGACTCTTAATTTGATCCATGAAGATTGTCTCCATGAATATACGTGGGTTTGGGGGACCTACGAAATAGAGGGCCCTCAAAGACTTGTTCTTTTCACTCACCCCTGATATTAGCTTACTCCAGGAGACTATGTGTGATCATCTCACTGCCTTAATACTTTTTGCCTTGATTAAGCCTGGTTGGGAGTACTGTGCCATTGATGCTCTTGGCATTTCTGGGGGTATTTTATCTGCCTGGGATCCTTGACTTGTTAGATGTAAGGATTTCCTCTCCTTTGCCGTCATCCTCCTCCATGCTAGGTTCATATCCCTGGACTCTATCTTCTCCATTGTCAACTGCTATGGTCCTTATACCAATAGGATCTCTTTCTGGGACAAAGTGGTTGCTGGAGGCATCTTCCACTACCCCAATCTTATCTTATCTGGAGATCTAAATTTCACCACTTCTAAACTTGAGAATTGGGGTGAACATGCCAGAAAGGACCATCTATCTCTTTATTTCACTCAACTTCTTGATTTTATGAACATGGTTGATCTTCACCCCTCTAAGATTGGACCAACTTGGAGAAATGGCAGAGCTGGATCTGCTGGTGTCTGCAAACGTCTTGACTAATTTCTAGCCTCCATTACCTTGGTCCCATATTTGGGTTGCTATAAGTATTGGATTCAGCCTTCAGAAATCTCTGATCACTACTCGGTTTGCCTTGAATGGAATCTTAGTTTGAGATTCCATCTGTACCCCTTCAAGTTCAACCAGGCCTGGCTACTTGAAAAGGACTTTGGTGACCTTGTACATAAGTCTTGGAGGGACCCTACCTCCTTTGCTGGACCCATGTTTGATTTCAACTTTAAATTACAGAGGCTTAAAGATGAGGTTAAAACTTGGGAAAAAGAGAAAAACAGACAAAGGACTAAGGAACTGGCTGAGATTAATTTAGCCATTGTATCTCTCCTTTCCTCTCAATCCTTTGGCATTCTCTCTGAAGCTGACTCCCAGTCACTGGCTGCATTACGAAGCAGAAAGGACTCCCTACTCTATCACTTAATCCTTACTTGGAAGCTAAAGAACATGGTTGATTGGGTACATGAAGGTGATGCCAACACTAAGTTTTTTCACTCCTTTGCCACTGACCGGAGAAACTCCAAATCTATTTGGGCACTTAATAGTCGTTCTGGATCACTCCAAGCTTCACTCATTGGGGGTCCAACACTTTTCTGAGCTCTTTTCGGATGATGGCAAGACTAACATTGAAGCACAACTTAATTTCATCAAACTTTACCCTACCTTTGTTCAGGAAGAGGATAGAGAACTATTTTTGACTCCCTTTACTCTCCAGGATGTAGAGGGTGTTCTTAGAGGTTTTAAGAAAGACAAGAGTCCTGGACCTGATGGCTGGCTGGTGGAATTCTACCTCCACTTTTTTTACCTTGTTGGGAATGAAATATTGAATGTTATTGAACACTCCAGATTGGATGGTAGAGTCATTGGGGCTCTCAATGCCACTTTTATTACACTCATTCCCAAGCGTGATAACCCTAATACCCTAGGAGATTTCAGGCCCATCTCCCTCTACAATATGATCTATAAGATCATCTCTAAGCTTGCAGCTATTAGACATTCTGGTCTTGGTCAATTCTGTCTTTACTAGTCTCACGGTGTATTGGCTCACTCTTGCTCGCTTGCCCAGCTCCATTCTTAATTACATACAAAGATATATCTTTAACTTCTTATGGGGAGGCTCTCATGGTAAACAGAGACATCATCTTACTGATTGGTCATCCATATCCAAACCATTTTCTCTCGGAGGTTGGAACATCAAAAACCTGGAGTGGTTTAGCCTGGCACTACATACTAAAAGTATCTGGCTTATTTTGAATGGCTTTGGCTTATGGTCTCTTATCATCAAACATAAATATCTCAAGAATCAGCCTGTGGATGCCTAGCTTAGACAGTCCTCCTTCAAAGTTCAAGGAACGTCCCATATGTGGAATGGGTTCATTAGGGCTATGTCCTGGATTACTAGATGCCTTGGATGGAAAACGAGTGATGGCAAGCTTATAAAAATTGGTATCGATCCCATTGCTGGTGTATCCACTGATTATAAGCTTCTGGTAGATCTCAGATTGTATCTTGAGGACTATGGTATAGTTACACTTGCTGATGCCCATAATAGAGGTGAGGGATGCTCCTCTTCGGATTATTGGATATCTGCTATTGATCTGGAACTAGATTGTCTTTGGAAAGATGCGTGGTCAAATTATATTAAAGGGCTGATACAGGGTGGTATTCCCATCAACAACCATCCCGAATCTTTAGCTTGGCTGTATAACCAGTCGTCTGGCAAGGTTAAATTCAACATGATGTATGAATTTATTGCTTGCTCTTCGGTTTGTGATCAGGTTGAAGACTTTCTTTGTAGGATTTGGAAGCTAAAGATTCCCCACAAAATCATTTGCTTCAGTTGGATTTTTTTCCATAACAAGGTCAATACTTATGACAATCTGATCAAGAAGGGATGGTCTGGGCCTTTTTGGTGCTGTCTTTACAGAATGGACTCTGAGTTGGTAGAACACCTCTTTCAGAACTGTAGCTTCACAAAAAGAATGATTGGTTTTATTAGAGACTTTCTGGCTATTCCACACTTATGGAGAAAGTCTTCCTTTACTCTCAATATCTTTGACTAGAGCAGTAAAACTTGTTTACTGAAGCACCTTCCCTTTTTCCTTATCTGGCACATCTGGCTGGCTAGGAACCTGTGCATCTTTGAGGATAAAAATCCTGATATTACAACTATTGCTCTTGCTGTCAAGAATCAGCTCTTGCTCTATCTTGTCAAATCTCCGCATATTTTCTCCAGGAGAAACCTTGGGTTTGCTCCTATATTACATTTTCCTGTAGTATTTTTTGATGGTGCCTCAGCCAGAAACATGGGTGGTGCAGGTATCATGCTCTTGCTCAGTCATGAGCACCATTTCCATTTCAAGCTGGGGTTAGGCCTCAGCACCAATACCCAAGCTGAGTTGCTAGCCTTATGGACTCTTCTTTATTGCTCTAAACGTATGGGCCTTCCATTTCTTCACATCTTTTGTGATTCAGCTGTCATTATTAATTGGTTTAACCACCGCTCAGCACTCACCCACCTCACACTTGAAGGTTGGTGCCATCACATTAGAGATTTGGAGTCCCATTTCATCCATCTTTTGGCTACTCACATCTATAGAGAGCACAATGCACATGGTGACACATTATCCGAAGAATCCTTGACTCTGGCCTCAAGTCAGCTACTTTTCTTGGAATTTTTCGATGGCATGTGTATACATCAGGGCTCACATATACTTTACTAGCCCTCAACACTTTTACTATTTGTGCTTTTTATTTTGACATCCTTTGGATGTACATGGGAATGGATGTTAAGGGATTGAGCTATTTTCTTTTTAGCTTTGTATGGTTCATTGCTTCTTTGGATAATCTGTTCAGCATCCTGCATGAACTCTCTTGGCATATGCAGTAACTGAGATTGGATGAAGAGAAGGGACTAGATACACCATGTTTTCTTGACTCTGATGGCTCCTTGTTTTATATGACACACACTGTCATTTTGTACTATTGGATGCTCTTTCTGACATTTCTGATTTTGTTGACCCTCATTACAATTGATGTGCTGAGGATCTATCTCATTGATCAGTTATGGCTGATGTTGTAACTTTTGTTACCTTTGATTTCATTGAAATAACAAGGAACATATATTTTCCCCTGCAAAAAATATTATTAATGCATTTGTTTTGGTGAAACTGCGTGTAATATTGTATTCTCCGACATTTAAGGTGAGCAAAGGGTCTCCATTTTCGAAAGAAAAACATAGTATTGTTAACACAGAAAGGTTTAACATTACAACCCTTCCAAAATTAAGATAACTTTATTTTTCAAATTTGAATATATAAAAACATATTATAACCTTTCAAAATGAAATTTAACCTTCTTTTTCAAATTGAATTCAATTAAGTTGGTAATAGCCTTTCAAAATGAAATATAGTCTTATCTTTGAAATATAATTAATTTAAAATGTTAATAGCCTTTCAAAATGAAATGTAATCCTATTATTGAAAGTGATCAACAAGATGGAATGCATCTTGATTAAGATTCAAATACAAAA
>LPNX010440698.1:204862-240091 GCA_001517045.1 Pseudotsuga menziesii | reverse complement strand
TTAGTTAAAAGATGGTTAAATAAACTGGTAACAATAAATGCATGGATGACTGGTAGCGATGCATGAATAACTCATAGCTGATGAATGGATAACCAACACTTCATGGCATATAACTAAAAGAATGTGGAATAAAAAAAATGTAAAAAATAACTAATAATTGATAAATGATTAAAAGGAAGAAAGTTGACGATGACGATAAAATTTTTTAATTTAAAAATGTGGTTCACTAGAGGGCTACTACATGGAAAATCCCAATACCTGATATTCAAACTGAATCAAGGCATGGTCAGATCATTCACAACATTTATTACAAAGGGCTCCACAAGAGCATCATGTCACTTCCAAGAGTAGAACCTGGGTGGAAAGGATAGCATTCATTCCTCCCAACCACCTAAGCTACATCCATTTGACATCCTCAGCCTCTCAGATTATGAGACGAATGAGAACATGTCCATCTAGACTTTGCAATGTTTCAAGTTTTCGATTTTTGTAAAACCCTAGTGTGTAGCGGAATTGGAATTATTGCGTTCAGTAGTGAGGTTTACATCGAACTATTTCTGATATTGTGGACGTTTTTATCACAGAAACATCCATTACAACGATAAGAACCTTGCACAAAACTTTCCAAGCAACCCTATGTCAAGCCTTTATTATAGTTAGAAATTAAACATTAAAAATGCTGAGCAGGAGTTAATCTGGTTAGCTTGGCAACTTGAGTAATTTCAATTTAGTTGAAGTTTCTGAATCTTGACATGATAATTTATAATTTTATATCCTTTCCACTGTTTGAAAATGGAATAGTTGGTAATTGTACAGGGCAGCATGGGTGATTAAAAACGAGTATGATGAAACCGCCAACCGACACATTGACTGAATATTCTTCTGCACAGTTAAATCCGACGGTTTGCATTGAATGTTCAGTTTTCAAACACGAGTCACATGAAGACATTGAAGAGACCTGACTTCTTTATACACCGTAACACCAGTAATGTCCATCTAGAAATTTGTCTTTTTCCATGAGATATTTATAAATTTTTGCACCAACTTGTAAGGCATTGTGATAGTTACTATAACTATTCAATGTATATATTGTAAACCGAGGAGTTTACTCAATTTAAGAAGGTTGAATAGATTTTTAAAATGAGTGCTTGTACATGTCTATGGTGATAAAATGTTTGGAAAGGGTTGTTATTATTATCCAATTTCTAAGATGTTTATTTTTTTTGAATTACCACAACTTACACAAAATGGTATTGAATAGCAATTCTCTTTGAACATGGTTATTAATAAGATTTTTATGATAGAGTTCAAAGTAGTCAGATCAAAGCCTTTTTAAGGTTATTTTGGTTGGTTGAAGTACATTTTTTTCAAGATGATCAACTTTTATTGATATAAACAAAATGTTTAAATATAGTTAATCATGGGAAATCATGATTAGACATAGTTAACCATGCTAAACTTAGGTTGACATTGGTGAATGATGGTGTATGGTCAACATAGTCAATGAGGGTGAAGGTTAAGGATGAGGAGTTTTGATGAGATTCAAAGGCTATGTGTTTAATGGATTAATGGATTCAATATTAGTGGGTCAACACCCTACTATTAGTGTGTCAATGTAGTAATATGGTCAACATGATGTATAGAGTGAGTATGCAAGTCAAAGATGGCTAATATGGAGGTTAATCAAGGTTGAGGAAGGTTAATATTGTTAATGGTGGTCAAGGGTTAAAGATTTATTGGGGTTAGGTAAATGATTTAGTGGGTGTTATAAAGCTTGAGCCTTAGCTGCATAGTTCAAGTACAAAGGACTTGTAATGTACTTAACCATTAGAAACAACAAAACATGAATTCCAAAGAGAGAAATTTGTTCAAGGGGGGAACCTCCTTTATGTAGAGTTCAAATACAATAACAATCCTAAACAAAACATTTCACAACCTTCTATATCTACACATAGTCTCTTAATAGTAAAACCTTAACTACTTATGGCCCCATATTGAATAATGAGTACCAATCACCTAGTGGGCCTAATCTAACAAGAATGACCCTTTTACATTAAGCAAATACCTACCAATTACCAAATGGACCTTATTCAAAGAAAATCATGGCCTCATAATTAATTGACTAATTCCCAAGTAGCCCAAAGTAGGGGGGTGAGGCTAGGACCCTGAAATGTCTCTCACACTTCAAAGGCAATGTTGTCTTCAAGGATAAAAGTGTGGATTGTTATAAAATCACTATTGGTCCCAGGTGACATCTTTTGGTGGCATATCCTTCCGTTGGACTAGGATTTCCCAAATTGTGTCTTGGAGTAGTCAATTCTCTTTGATGATCAATACTAATTCCAAGTGCATCCAAATGGATCCTTCATCAAATTATGGAAGGTTGTTCTAATCTTGGAAATTCAACCCACAACCTTCTTCTAATAGGAATCATACATGAAGCGATGGATGGGTCTTAGAGTGGGATAGAAGAGTCAATATATTGACAACTTGTAAAATGAATTAGAGGATTGATATGGTCCGTAGACCTTTGTTGTTGTATGGTGTCCCTTGTCGTGCGGAGAGAGACCAAGAAACACTTAGCCGTCTTATACAAAAGAATACCCAATGACCTCTCTAGTCCACTTCTTGAACCTTGGATGTGCCTGGAAAATACACAGTCATTGAGGGGGTTTTGGTCATAGAAAACTTCATAAGGTGACATTTTGGTAGCACCCATTGGTGCTACTTATTTGAAGCAAAGCATCTCAATAAGGTTTCCAAATACTTTTTGACAATTATCTTTGATCATTAGTTTGGGGATAATAATTTGTGCTTATTTTCAACATGTTCACTATAGTTTAAGTTATGTCTCCCAAATTTTGTTGGTGAATGTAGTATAATGATCTAAGGAAATGGAAGTGGAATTTCAGTGTAACTTAAATTTATATGATCCATGAAAACTTGTGTAATTGTGGACAGCACAAATGGGAGGGATAGGGCACAAAAGTGAGCATGTTTTGAATTGTGGTCAACTACCGCCATGATAATCCATTTGATGTCGATTTTTTAGAGACCCACTACAAAATCCATGGAAATGTTCAAATGGTGCTAGGAGTAGTAATGGCTGTAATGATCTAGGAGACTTCAATGTCTCACTCGTGTTCCTTTGACATGTGTTACATGTAAATACAAAAGAATGGATGCCCTTTCTCATCCAATTCCACAAAAAAAGAGCACTTATTTTCATGATATAAGTTTTATGAAAGACAAAATGACACACTATAGGGGATGAATGGAACTCCTTTAACACCCTTTTCTTCAAAGTCAAATTTGGCACTGTAAACATGTACCCTTTATATCAGAAGGTATCTCGTCGCACTTGTATATCACTTAGCGGGATCAAATTCCTCCTATAGCCTTTGAATGGTGTGATTTTCCATCCATTCTTGTTAAGGTTTAATAGTCCAATCAAGTAAGGGTAAGGATAAAGGAAAGAGAGATACTACATATTGTGATGATTTCTCTTTATTTGGAAGTACTTTCGTATGAGATATGGGTTCTAAGTATCAACTACATAAAGGGCCGTCTTCTCTTTCTGTTAGGTGGACTTGTCCAAATTTTTGCACACAACTTTATTGGTGATTACCAAGCAACACCCTTCTTGCATCAACACGATTTTGAGATCTCTACAAGATGCTCACATTCCAAAACTTAGTGAAATCAATTTTTACTAATATTGGTATAGTACACATGGCTTCCTTTAAATTGGAAAATCATTCATTTTTAAAAGGGTGGTTAAGAGGCTACAATGTGCCCATAATTCTTCACAAACTTATTGTAGTAGTCGGTAATTTGAGAAAAGGTCTTCGGGTGTGGAAAATCTTCCATATAACCTCAATATTTTGGGATCCACTCACAACTTATCTTAATTGACAATGTGAACTAGGTAAGACCTTTCAAGCACAAAAAGTGCATTTCGAACATTTAAGAAATAATTAGTTTTCCTAAACATCAAGTATGATTCCCAAATCTTACTATAAATGAAGATATCATCAAATAATAAGAACATAAAATTGTATAATTGAGGAACTCCAAAGTACACCAAAATAAAGATGAAGATAGGACCGTAAGAAACCCCTTAACAAAACTTCATTAATCTAAAATTTAGATATAAAAAACTCTTGACTTTATAGCATAGTTAATATTACTAAATATGTGTTTCCATAACATTTTTTCAAATTGATCACTTAAACCCATTAAAATTTAAAAGTAAAATATATTCTACAAATTCATTAAACTTGAATTTCAAAAACAAAATTGGCTTCAATTATCTCATTCAATATTTATATTACATTTATTTCCTTATAACAAAGATCATTCTCTTATATTGACATTTACAATCTAAAAGCTTTTTTCAATTATCTCATTCAATATTTATATTACATTTATTTCCTTATAACAAAGATCATTCTCTTATATTGACAGCTACAATATAAAAGGCTTTTTTCAATTATCTCATTCAATATTTATATTACATTTATTTCCTTACAACAAAGATCATTCTTTTATATTGACAGCTACAATATAAAAAGCTTTTTTCAATTATCTCATTCAATATTTATATTACATTTATTTCCTTATAACAAAGATCATTCTCTTAATATATTCTCTTATATTAACAGCTACAATATAAAAGGCTTTCTTTCAAACCCTAATAACATACCTTCAATTTATTTTTATACTTATACTCTCATATTATGTTAAAGTTGTTTCGTCGTCGTCTGATCATCGTAGTCATCTTTTCTTTTTCTTTCAATTTCATCCAGTTAAATCGATAATATCCTATAAACCGAACTTTCCAATATTGTGATCAGTGTAAAGGTGTAAATGGTATTTGATATGCCAGCAAAGCTAAAAATATTTTAAATTGGATCGTGGAATAAAATAATAGACCTCCATATAACTTTTTGGCAAAAATGATCCCGGCTCTACACTCGACATACCTACTACAACATGTGGAGATCTATAGTTTATTATTTCAGTATTTGATACTGGTATGTGATTCTAGGACGTGTCATTTAATTATTTATTTATTTTGTTCCTTCGCGCAGAAAGGTAAAAAAAAATTCTACAACATACTATTCCCTGTTGGATCGGCTGGGGTTCGTCTTTCTNTACTGGTATGTGATTCTAGGACGTGTCATTTAATTATTTATTTATTTTGTTCCTTCGCGCAGAAAGGTAAAAAAAAATTCTACAACATACTATTCCCTGTTGGATCGGCTGGTGTTCGTCTTTCTGCCAGACTCTCCTGTAAGACATCACGTCATACAGTTGTATTTCTCAAATTAAGTTTTTAGGGAAAGAGGCCAAATTTTAGTATACGAAGAAAAAGAAGAATGAAAAAGAGCGTGTCTAGTGTAGTGCAGAGAGAAGTACAAAGAAACAAGAAAAAAAACTTTAAGCTAGTGTTTTAGTATTTTGGAATGTGTTGACAGTCTAAATTTTTGATAAAAGTAAGTCATTTAATTAAAGTTTTAAATGTTATTTTAGTTTTATTTTTATTTATTTTTACCTAAAAATAATATAAACTCATAATTTATGATTGTATAAACTCATAATTTATGGTTGAATACATTTTTTTTTTATGTCAGTTAAGTAAATATCTGTAAAAGAAAAAATGTATATAAAGATTCATAAAAAGAAATGTGTATAAAAATTCTGTCGACAAAAATTGAAAATTGAGTCCTACCCCCAATGTAGTCTCTGGCAGATTTTGTCACTAGCAATGAAATCAGATTTTGTCACTAACAGAAATCTGTCGCTGTAAAATTTTGTGGTAGTAAAATCCTGTTCTCCCCACTCTCCCAAGACCCCATAACTATATATATGCCAGTTGTCTAAAGCCGAGATTTTTTTGACGTCTGTTTTCTGTTGGTTTTTACTTTTTTTGCCATGAATCTTTACAGAATTTTCAAAACGTTTAAAAATACTACTAAATTTTATAGAGTGTAGGTATTTGGGTTTTCCTGTCACCTGATTTCATTTTTGAACTTAGCTCAACAAACAACAAAAATTACAGATTTTGTATATTAAATTCACCTAAAAAAACCAACCTAAAAATCAAAAAGTCCGTAAGCAACTTTACTGGATGGGCCCTTTACTTGCTATTTAATATAACAGAGATATAGGGCACTGTGAAAGCGTGCTTGACATGATTACAGCTGGCTGTGTTCCAGATATGATCTGTGCAGGCTACGGCCACTCAAATTATGAGGCGAACAAGAACATGAAAATCTGCTATCTTGACTTTGCAATGTTTCAAGTTTTCAAGAGTTTTAAAAACCATGTAGCAGAATTATTGCGTCCAGTAGTGAGGTTTACATCAAACTCTATCCACAGAAATATCAATTACGACGATAAGAACCATGTACAACCCTATCTTCAGCCTTTATTATAGTTAGAAATGCTGAGCAGTAGTTAATTCGGCTAGCTTGGCAACTTGACTAATTTCAATTTGGTCAGCGTTTCTGAACCTTGACATCATAATTTATATCCTTACCACGGTCTGGCAATGGAATAGTAGTTATTGGTTTCAATCAATGTTTTAAGTTAATTGTACAGGCCGACAAGTGCTGCCACTGATGTGAAATTCAATCATATCGCACGATCTTATATTTTATCCTACAACTGAAGGTACTGCGCAGCATACAATTTTACCGAGACCTTCGACAGAGAGCTTGTTTAACTTGACCCTCGGGGTTAAAACTTCTATAACCTCCTTTCACAAACTTTACTTCGAACACGTTTACAATATTATTTTTTTATTAACTTCTGATCAGCATGCTTCGACAAGTCCACAATATTATAGTGCCCTGGATATTAGTAGTTTCTAGATTATTTTATTTTTCAGTGTTTTCTGTAGTGGGTTACTTTGCTGTTTTTACAGATGAAGTGCTGGTTTATGTACTGTTGAGTGGCTGTCTGTTTTTGTGACCACCAAATTAAAGTACAAAACTCTTTTAATTCAATAGAATACCAAAAAAAGCTTTTTTTCGATGAAAAAAAAAGTGGGCAATATTAAAATATTATTAACTACTACGTGAAAACTTTAATCACATTGCGGCAAGAGAAGAGCTTTGAGACAAGATAATTTCACCACTACATTTTATAAAAAGTTGTTATAGTGGAAGGTCCGCACAATATTAAATACACTTATAAAACAAGATATTAAATGATAATTGTGTCTAAATTACTCCATCCTAAAAGTTGTTTTACAAAGTGAAATGTTGGAGGTTTTTATCTTTCTATAAAAGTAGATAAGGCTGTTTATACAGTCACTTCGAATTTTTCATTTTTACAGAGCTTAGGCTGTTAACAATTTTTTCAAAAAGTTTAATATCTCCAACACTTCTCGGAGTCTTCACTTACTCTGTTCTCTTTTAACTCTGTTTTTCATTCTTAATTCTTACACATATACAGAGACTCAATATTGGCTGAGTTCTTCAATTTGGAACACAGAAATTCCTTTTTTTTTGTTGCTTCCAGTGGGGAATCTTTATTATTTTAACAGACCAGAAGCAGGGCATGGTTTCCTGTCGACCCACATCATTACTTATCTGCATTGAGGGATTAAAAACGAGTATGATGAAACCACCAACCCCAGCTGTTGTTCACATGGGTATCATTCTTATAACCGACACGTTGACTGAATATTCTTCTGCACAGTTAAATCCGACGGTTTGAAGTTAATGTTCAGTTTTCAAACACACGTGACATGAAGCCATTGAAGAAACCTAGTGTCACAACCACGATCAAACTCGCTTAGCTTCCGTTTTAACCGAGGTGTGCAGCACTGCCCAAGATGATTCTCGACTTGGTAGGTCAAGAGCGTCTGGGCAGACTATGCTAAGCTTACTTATGCTTTGTTGTTTTACTAAACGGGATTTTAACTTAACAGATTGTAATCATTAAGTAAATCTATACCAGAGACAAGTATAATGGTGGGGTTGTCAAATTGGCTAAGCTGGTTAATTTTTGTATTAAGAAACAACTTTTATAAAGATGGAGTTGCCACAAATCGATAGAGCTCCCACTATGCACCCAACCAACAAACACACTTCCGTTTACAAAATACAATAAGTTGAGTTGACCCTTCTGCAGGGGTCCAACTCTCAAGGCTGTCAATTCACTAACCCATGTAGCTGTTGTCAACTGTCATGGACTGAACTCGTTTGGAGCGTCTGTTTGCCACACCAGCGTTTCTTCTGCAACCCTATTGCGTTTCTAAGTTAGCCTGTTTTAGCGACTATGCCTCCCACTGAGCTAGGATGCCTCCCTAGCTCACATGTCTTCGACAACTTGTCACTTGGTCACTTGCCAAAGCTTGGATGCCTGCCTTCATCGTTTGCCTTGTGTTTTTATGTGTTGTGTCGCATGAGTGAGTGTGTTTCTGAAGTGGGCGCGCCCCTTTGCTTGGCATGCATGCCAACGTTGGGTCGGCGCGCTATCTGTGCACCAAAGGTCCACTTCCCATGTAAGCGTGCGCGTTCCATTCCGTTCGTTGGTACAGTGCGCTAAGTGTTGGGCGGGCGTCAGGGCATCATCGCGGGCGCTCGCTTGTCGAACTCCCAATGTGCGCTAAGTGTGTTGATGTCCATCGTGTCGAGGTGTTGGGTACGTTTCCTAAGGGCGCTTGGTCCAATTCACCAACCTACCGACTGGGGCACTTCCACCAATCGCGTGTTCCTGGAAACTGGTGTGGTGCCAAGTGCGCTTCTAGTGGAGCGCTCGGGTCATTTGGCCCCGTTCCTCCGTGCTTCCTCCCAAGGTACGCCCAACCTGTCTCAAGTGTGCTCGGGCTCCGTCGCACATCCTATGCCACTTTCCAACGTTTTGTCAAGGTGCCACACTCGTGGGATTTCCAAGCGCCACCTGCTTGAGTGTGGGATTCGTTTGTGGGAGCACACCCATGCTTGGTCCGTGCGCCCCATCGTTGTTTCGTCGCTTGGCCAAGGTTTCCCTTTGCCAAGTTTAGCCAACAGAATGTTTGCCTTGCCCAACTGGGTGTCCAAGCTAGCTCTTTGGTAGGGGTGAGGTGTATGGTTGTAACACCTAGGTCTTTAGAGGTGTTGTGGTAGTTACTAAAATTATTGCATAAATACATAATAAAGCGATGACTTAAAATCAACTTATGAAGATTGAATATGAATTTCCGCATAAATACATAGTAAAGCATTGAGTTTAATCAACTTAGGAAGGTTGAATATGAATATCCTTCTCATTGGGTTGGTTGTGGTGCTTCCACTTTAAAACCAAAGCTCTATTTTAAACCAACTATTTTGTCATTGTTTTCCTCTATATAATAAATTTTTAAAATAAGTGCTTAGTACATGTGTATGATGATAAAATGTGTGGGAAGTGTGGTTATTTATTATATACTTCTAAAAAAGTTTTCATCAAAATAATTTAAGTTTTTATTTTTTATATGGTAGAATTGGTTTTATCTCATGGAATGGGTGAATCTAGCATGGAGCACAGGCTAGTTAAGGTTTGAATCCATGATGTCGTAAGAGTTATCCAAGGTTTGAACCTGTGACGACATAAGGGTTAGTCAAGGTTTGAACTCGTGATGTCGTAGCAAGGGTTAGCAGAGGTTTGAACCTATGACATTGGAAGAAGTGACATGCATTCTATCGCCACTTGATCTACACCCATGGAGGCATCAAAATCATTTAAGCTGTTATTAAAACAAGTTAGTTTCATTTTTTCCGTTGTCATTTAAATTTATTTTTATTTTTTATTTTTTGCATTGTCTTGAAAATGGCCATAATTTATAATAAATGGTATTGAATTGCAACTCTCATCACAAATAACGTCATTAAGAATATTCTCGTCATGGAGTTCACAATAATCAAACTATGATATGAGCAAAGCCTCTTTAAGGCTAGTTTGGTTGGAATCAAACCACTAGTTATAGGTAGAAGTGTTTTGTCAATGATGGTCAATCATGATTAAAAACATAGTCAAACATGCCTAATAAGGTTGACAGTGGTCAACCATGTTCAATACTAGTCAATATGGTCAATCAGGGTGAAGGTTAAAGGGTTATTGGGTTATTGGGTTAAGAGCTTTGATGAGATTGGGGGCCTATGCATTTAATGGATTAGTGGATAAGTGTAACTACAATATTAGAGGATCAAAACACTAGGTTAGTGTGTCAATGTGGTTAATATGGTGAACCATGGTGAAAATGATGCATAGAGTGAGTATTGTAAACATTGGCCAAATATGCAGGTTAAGGTTAATATTGTTAATGGTGGTTAAGACTTAAAGAGTTATCAAGGCTAGGTCAATGATTTAGTGGGTTTTATCACCCAAATTGAGCCTTGGTTGCACAATTAGGCACAAATGACCTATAATGTACTTAACCATTGGAAACAAAATACAAGAGATAATGAGATTAAACCTATAAAATATAACTCTTGTATTGATAATTTCCAAAGAGAGAGCAATGTTCACTAGACTCTTCAAGGAGGAAACCTTCTTTGTGTAGATCTATAATACAATAAGAATCCTCGAAAAAACATTTCATAACCTTCCAGCTCTTAATCAAATCTTAATAGAAAAACACTAACTACTTATGGTATCTTCATGATTAACGAATACCAACCACATAGTGAACCTTATCTAATAAATATGACCATTTTACATAAAATAACTATCCATTAACTGTCAAATAGACCTTATTCAAAGAATCAGGCCTCATACATTAATTGACTAGCTCTCAAGTACCCCTAATTAGGGGGGTGAGGATAGGACCCTAACATGCCCCCCACCCTTCAGATGTAGTGTTGTCCTCAAGGCTAAAAGAACATATTGTTGTAAAATCATTGCTAGTTCTAAGTGGCATCTTTTGGTGGCATATCCTACCACTAGATTAGGACTTCCTAGAAGATGTCTTAGAGTAGTTGATTCACTCTAGTGGCTAGTACTACTTCCAAGTGTATCCAAATGGATCCTTGATCAAGTTTTGTAAATTTAGTATGATATTGGAAATTCAACCCCTCTACCTTCTTCAAATAGGATGTACATGAAACATTTGATGGATCTTGGAGTAGGATAGAAGACTCAATTTGTAGGTAACATGTACAATGCATTGAACGATTTGATAAGGTCTATAGAATTTTGATGTTAGGTTATGGTGTCCTTCGTCATGGAGAGAGATCTCCATATAGTGTTGAACATGAAGAAAAACCGTCTACTTTTGCAAAAAAATGCTCAAAGCCATAATGGTTATCCCACAACTTTATTTAGATTTGAGACATAACTAGGTTGTCCTTAAGATGTTCAAAGAATGGCTCAAATGGGTTTCCAAGCCCTTGTTTACTAATGTGTGACCATCAATTTGGGGATGATAAGTTGTGCTCATTTTCAACTGTGTGCTCTATAATTTAAACAACACCTTTAAAATTTTGTGGGTGAATGTGGGATCACAATCTGAAACAATGGAATTGGGCATGCCATGATCCATGAAAACTTAGGAAATGAAAGTGGGAATATTTGGAATTGCGGTCAAATACCACCATGATGATCAATTTGATGTTCGTTTTCAAGACTACTCACAACAAAATCCATGGAAATGTTAGTTATAACATAGGAATCTTTGATATCTCACTCTTGTTCCTTGTACAAGTGTCACATGCAACTACAAAATTATGAATATCCTTTTTCATACCTTACCAAAAGAAAGAGCACTTAGCTCCTTCATAACGTTTCTTAAATATAGAGTGACTCACTATAGGGGATGAATGCACATCCTCTAACACCTTTTGTTTTAAAGTTGAATTTGGCATTATAAACTTGTTCCCTATATATCACAATGCATCTTGTTTCCAAGTATTTCCCTTAGGGGGATTGAGGTCCTCCTAATTCCTTTAGATGATTTGAACATAGTGTCATTTTCCAACCATTCTTGTTGGGATTCAATAATACAATCAAGTATAGGTAAGGGTAAAATAAAGATAGATACTTCCTCCTCATATTTTATTAGATAAAGCTTCAACAACCACATTCTCTTATGGTGGTTGAAGCTTCAACAAAGAATAATTATTTCATAATTCATACATGCATTTGGGGGAAGGAAAGTTCATAAATTTGTATTAAAAGATAGCTACATATGATACACAAGTTATCTTGCTACTGCATTTACAACTTTCGAAGCTTTTGATTGTGTCCTATGCACTTGAATCACTTGCACTCCCACTTATAAAATTCTTTATCTTCAAAGTATGTATAAGATAGAAGTGATATAAGATGGATGAATTCAACAACTCATGAAAGGATGCTCAGGGACAAGGGTCATTGAGGGGAAATGGGACAAATGGACTCAAAATGGTAAAATAATCCTTTAAATGTAACATTAACATGGGTGGGATCCCCTCCTTGGTCCACCATATCCCTTTTTAATGAGTGTTTGGGATAGTTAGGATGGTTTCCAAGTGGTTTTGGAAGTTGCAAATGAGACCAACCAACTTGAAATTGTTTCTTTTCTCGACATTTCATGATTTTTATATTTTTTGTGCATTTTTCACAGCCCACGTGCCCTAGTCAAAGGAAAGGTGTGTGGCCTCTCACCTTGCAGGAAGAAAAAGTGCACGGGGTCTCTTTTTGGCATGCAACTCAATGGTTTTAATGGGTAAAGAGTTGGATTGTCTTCAAGGGATTCACACCAACATGTAGGGTCAAATTGGGATTCTTTTAAGATGATATGTTTATGTTCATGATTTTTCTTAGACAATTATGTGTCATCTTGGGAGATCATTGTCACAAACATGGAATTGCCAATCTCCGGTATAACAGATGCCCCATAATGTGTGAGGTCATAAGTGATTTGATAGAATAAATACATTATAATTCCAATGGAGGGAGTCAACTGATATCAAGGTAGAGGTTCCCAATCATTAGCTCAAAGAGTTATCTACAAAATAGATGAATGTGTTAGAAATTTCTCTTCCCTGAGGTGAGAATACCCATGCTTAGATGTGATGAAACATGGCCACAAAAGCAAGTACAATGTAAATCCATGATATATAAAAGATGTAATATCATGGCCAAAGAAAGAGCACACTGTGGATCCATGGAGTATATATACAATGCAGGATCATGGCCATGAAAATGATACATAGTGGATACATTTTAAAAGAGATCACAGCCATGAACAGATACATAGTGGATATATGTCTTAGAATATATCAAGAGAAAAATTGTAGCTTCCATGAGGATAAATTGGTTCTCCAGGTAATACCAATGTGAAGTAGTGTATGGTACAGTTTTGTGCAACTCAGGAAATAGAAAAAAAGAGGAAGTGTTATTGTTCGACCGAGGTCTTCCATCCAAACCATCGAAAGGTACAGGTCCTGACTATTGTTGTATTTGTAACTTCAAAAGATATTCTGAAGTATATTATCATTGTATGTTGTTGTACCCCAATCAGAGACGTGTTTCCCTCCTTTCAGGATGTCACTATTGTCTGTGGTCCTTGAGGTACAACCTACATTGTAAGTTGGGGCAGTAGTCCCCAGTTTAATACAATGAAAAGTAATTTTGGAGTCTCCCTAGGTAAAGTCGACCCTACTAGGATTAGAGATCTTCCCAGTCAAGTTAGAAGGTCAGACACTTTATGTGTATAAATAGGGAGGTGCCCACCCTCATTTATGCAGACACTCACTCACTCACTCAAGTTCACATGAGGAAAGAGAGAAGAAAGGAGGAGAGGGAGAGAGTTGTAGAATACTTCCTATACTTGGGTTTTTACATCTTGTGATATTGTCTTAGTGATAGAACTATTCTGAGGAAGTTTGTGGGGTTTTCTCCTTTATGGTTTTCCCAAGGAAAATATGTGTCTTATGTATCTGCTCTATCTTATGAATCTTGTTGTTCTTGTTATTCTTTCAGATAAAGATCCTAATCAATTTGAATTAGACTAGAAAAACTAGTATGGTATCAAATCCTCTTTGAAAGAAGGAATTGTGCAACAGTGAAAACTAGGGATTCCTAGTTTAAGGTATTTTTTCCATAGATCATCAAGAAAGCAGGGCTAGGACAACTCACCCTAGAGTTAACATGTTTTGGTGGAAGCAGAATCAAAATTGAAGAAGTTTAATTTTTTACCTAGATTCTAGTGTTGAGAGAAACTAGGGGATCAAGTTTCAGAGGCTTCCCACCT
Source organism: Pseudotsuga menziesii (assembly GCA_001517045.1). Lineage (NCBI taxonomy): Eukaryota > Viridiplantae > Streptophyta > Pinopsida > Pinales > Pinaceae > Pseudotsuga > Pseudotsuga menziesii. The sequence continues at coordinate 225,882 of LPNX010440698.1, read as the reverse complement.
CAGCTTTCAGAAGATTACCTTATTGATCAACTCGCCTCAAGGAGGCACATCTTTCTATCTAGTCAAAATTCAAAAACTCCAAGTTTTGAAAATTAAGGTTTATCTTCCAAACCCTAGGTCAACTAGCTCTAGAATCCAGTCGAGAACCTCAAACTGGTAAGATCTATATATTTTCTATATCCATTTGAGGTTCTCATTTCAAAATGACTCATCACACCTAGCTTGATGATAAGCCTTGGGGGTTTCATAACTTCCGAGCATGGAAGTACAAGATCTCCCTGATCCTTGAAGAAAATGATTTGGATCCATATATTAGTAAGGAATTTCAAGAGCTAGAGGGATATGAGGCTAAGTTTATTCATAAGAATAACTTGGTTAAATCCAATATGATCATTGCATATTCTATTTAGGATCACCTCATCCCCCATGTGTCATCCTTGAAGACACCTAAGGAAGTGTTTGATGCTTAGAGGAACATTAGAGGAAATTTCAACTCAAAATGGGCCTCCGAAAAAAAATTAATAAAATAATAAAATAATATTTATTAATTTTGGAGGAAGAAAAGAAAAAAACTAATTTTTTGTTTGTATATTCAACATATCTCCCTGTGTTTTTACTCCAATTTTGATCAGGAGAGCTCGTTGGATGTGGAATTATTCTGCATCCAACGAGTACCCACTCAGCATACTTTCAGGTATTTATTGTTTTTGGGGTAGCGGAGTCCGTCCACTGGTCACCTTTAGGTTATAAGAATGGGAAAGTAAGCAATAGTATATTACTAAGTAAGCAGTAGTATTCTATCCCTCTTGGCCCAGCCCAGACCAGCCCCAACCCAGCCATCTAGTCTTGCACACGCTCTGCCCACTTATGTCACATTAATGATTCCACCCCTTAGATGGTGGTTGCTTAGCCCTTGATAACACTCAGATGGTGGGCGCTTTGCCATCACTTACTCGCATATGAGCTCACCTTGTGACTAGCTCTTAGCTCTTAGGCAGCCCCACTAGTATCTGATACTAGTGGGGCTGCCTAAGAGCTTACTAGTGGGGTTTCCTAAGAGCTAAGAGCCAGTCGCAAGGTGAGCTCATATGCGAGTAAGTGATGGCAAAGCGCCCACCATTTGAGTGCTATCAAGGGCTAAGCAACCACCATCTAAAGGGTGGAATCGTAAAGGTGACATAAGTGGGAAGAGCATGTGCAAGCCTGGATGGCTGGGCTGGGACTGGGCTAGGCTGGGCCAAGAGGGATAGAATATTACTGCTTACTTAGTAATATACTACTTTTTAGCACTCCAGGAAATTCCTCTAGGTTGCAGCTCGAGGATGCCTGGTAACTTAAATGTTTTTATGGTTTTTCTAAATGGATCAAGTCAGATGACCTAAAGGACCTCACATGCTCAAGACATGTATAGAACTCAATCAAAAGATAAGGCTTCTAACTACCAATGTTTAGAGGTTTGATAATAGGGTGAATAGATGGAGAACTTACTATGCTAGTGGATTCATATATAAAGCAATTACATATAAATGGCTAATCATAACAAGGGAAATTATTTCCAATTCAAATCATCAACATACAGATAGGATGACAACTATCAGATATTAGATAACATGAATAAACCTAAATCAGACATGCAAGCACAAGTACAGGACATAAAAGATATGGAAGCTAAACATATAATAGCAAATGAGCTTATATTAGATGATGAATAACATGAGAAGCTTGATAATAATAAGGGTCTAAAGGTCCTCGAAGTCAAAACCTTGCTTCAACATAAGTCTTAGGCTTTATGGCCTTTACAAAAATATTCAGATCTTGAAAAGTTGGATCTGATTTACTAAAAAATAGATAAAATAAATGTTTTTTGCAAAATTAGGTCAAAAACCCTAATTTAAGTACTAGTCTATTTAACTCTAACACTTGTTCACTCATTGAACTCTTTGATAACTACAGTGATTACTGAAGTAGAGCTGTAACCTGTTATCTGATAGATAAGCCATGGTTGGTAAAAAACAGGTAGGGTTTGTGACCCATTTCTCTTTGATCGTACCCTCAAAACTGGAACAGACCTCCTCCATTAGTGCTTTTCATCAATTTTCAGCTTTATAATTCATCCCTGAGGTAGTTGTATCCGCCAAAACTGGTTCTATGTGTCAAAATATCTTTCTACACCCTTTATTGCTTTCGGTGGTTAAGGAAGCAGAATCCTGGGTCTGTTAGCTACTGAAAGCTCTACTTTCGGTGGCTAATGAACAACTGTTGCATTCGCCTAAGCCACCGAAAGCTCTGTTTTCTGCAAATTTTTTATTATCCTTTAATCAGCCTTTTACACTTTACTCCTGTTCTTCTAGTACTCCTTCAACCTGCATAGGCTTTGACAAAGCAGAAACATCATGAGCTGCCTCAAGATCCTGCAAGCTCATTGTTGCCTCTGCTAGGGTTTCTAGTGCAAGATGAGCTTGAGGGATAGGGTTTGAGTTTTTCTTTTGCAACCTCATCAGTTTGATCATTCTGTAAATTCTAGTGTTGTCCTTCATTAGCCTCAGATTCTTTCTTTTTAGTAGGACATACATCCCTCTCATTTCTAGAAGAGAATTGTGCAACTTAGTATTATTCTTGGTTAATATTGCATTATTTCTTTTTATCTCTCTGTCTAAGATCTCCATTTCATGTATTTTCCCTAATAGCTGGTTGACTCTCTGTGACCTAGGCTTTCTTGAGGAAATCTCTGCCATTGGTTCATCTTAACCTTCCCTTGGTGTTGGTGAGGGAAAATCCTCTTGTTCTGTTGCAACCTGTTCTGTTAGGTCAACTTCCTGCTCCCTTTCTTCTTCTGACTCTGAGTAGGGAAGGTTCAATATATTTTCACTTTGTGTTGGAGCTTCCTTTTCCCTTCCACTAAAGTCCATATTTCTTTTGGCTTGGTTGATTTTAGAAGTTGGAGATGGCTGATCCACTATCAGTGGTGAGATGGCCCTCCTCTTCCTTTTGCCACTCTTGGGAGTGGTGGACTTCTTTGAGGGGGACTTTCCTTTATCTTCTAGATGTAAGCCTGTTTCAAACTCATTCCAGAATAAGAAATATGTCCATGCTATGTTTCTCCTTTGCAACAATTCTTAGACAATGAGTTGTATCAGGCCATGGTGAGATAACCTTCTTGTGATTTTGGTGGGTTGGGCCTTTACTTGGCATGCCATCTTGGTTAGGATTTTGTGGAGGTAGAAAGGTAGGTTTAAAGGGCTTCTGCCTATAAAATGATTCATCAATTTAAAGTGGTGTATCATCACCTTGTTATACCTGCCTTTACAGGTTATGTAAACCAAGATTGCTTTCAATAATTGCTGCCACCTCTCCTCTAGCCAGGTGGATGGAATGCTTTTCTTCCATACTACATCTTTGTGTTTAGGTTTTAAGTATGACCTGAATTCCACATCCTTACTAATGGTGTTCTTGAACCATTTCTCCCTAGTTCTTAGGATTTCTGCCACTTTTGCAATTAGGGTTTCATCAAATTGGAAATCTTCTTTCCCTATTAACACCTTAGAGCCATCAAAAGAGAGAGCAAATGATTCTGCAACTTGCTGGTGTGAACCATGGATTTTCTCACAAAACCTGTAACAGCCTGCATCTTTGAAGAATTGGTAGACTTCTGGATGTGACTCAAGATAGCTGATGTTCCTTAGTTCATGTATGAGGGAAGGTCCTCCTCCTTTCTTCATCTCTGGGCTATGCTTCTTAGTACCTAGAAAAAATCAAAATTCAAACTTTGTGAAGGAAATTAGCACGTTGGTTTCAGGGACGGCCTTGAGCCGTAAGGATGCATGCAGAGAATGTGGAGTGTACTGAGGATATGGTGCTGATTTTGAGGGGTTAACCACTCGATTGGTACTTGAGTAAGATGATGGTGGATTCTGGTGATAACTGCGAGATAGACAACATAGTAATCATTTTCAACTAGAACTTGATGCTTTGTGGAGGTTTAACTACCATCGTGGGACAGGTGGAGGGAAGGCTAGGGTTTTGATCTCTATCAGTCACTTCAGATCAATAACGACCTTTTATCCACCAACTTATGATTTTTTGCAGTCCCCTAGTCTTTTCGATGGTTAAGTGCTAGATCATGACGTGCCTCATGTTGACAGCGTTTGATTTTGATGGATAGCTAGCTGTTTTTCCTTTTTTGGCCTTTTCGGCGGTTAAGGGAATCTAGGGTTTAATTTGCAAGCTACCAAAAGCTGGGATTTTCGGTGGCTAATGAACCGTTGGTCCATTCTCCTAAGCTATCGAAAGTCTCCTTTCCAAAATTTATTAAAAACGAAGTTAATGAGTTTTTGGTGGTTAATGTATTCCTGGACCACATTATTTAGCTGCTGAAAGGTGGGATTTTCAGTGGCTAATGAGCTATTGGAATGTTCGCCTAAGCCACCGAAAGTTCCTTTTCCAAAATTTTATTAAAAACGTGATCAATAGGCTTTCAGTGGTTAACGTGGCCCTGAGTCGAAACTGTTAGTTGCTGAAAGTTGGGCTTTTTAGTGGCTAATGAACCGTGGGAAAGTTCGCCTAAGCCACCGAGAGCTAAAAATTTCAAATTTATTGAAAAACATAACACCAGATATTCCAACTTTGTTAATCACCCAAACATCTTTCATAATATGCCCTGAAATCTTCATCACTATGCAAAAATAAATTGTCTGAGTGGACCTATTGAAAATTGATTTATTTAGGAGATAACATTTGGCTCCTACTCGAGGATGGGAACCTTCCTGTGAGGTCCCAAGAACCCCGGACCAAAATTCCTTTCTTGAAAAAAAAATAAAAATTAAACCTAGCTTCTACTGTTCCATTTGGCATGGAGTTTATTTTGTAAAAACAAAAAAAATCAACTAAATAATATTTTACAATAACAAGTCCTTAAATCCTAAGATGAAATAGAGTTTTAGAAATCGCCCATTTACTGGGCCATCAAACACCTCCTCTCCTTCCAGATTTTGCAATTTGAAGGTGTTGTTCTGCTGCACCTGAGCTATTACAAATGGGCCTATCCACAGGGAGTCAAACTTTCCATGTTTTCCCTTGTCTTGCCTTACAGTATCCCATTTTACAACCCAATCTCCAACCTGAAAGTTGTCCACCTTTTCCCTTTTGTCAAAAATAACCTTGATCTTCTTTTGATGAGCTTGTGACTTTTCCATCACCTGTTCCTTGACTTGCTGAAACTCCACCAAATCAAGCATCCTCCTCAACATGTCATTTGGTTCATCCTGAAATAATTTTGCAACTAGCAGGATCAGTTGAATGGGAAAAATGTGTTGATGTAATTGTAACTTCAGAACATATTCACTTGTATTTCTTATGTATTGTACCTCGATGTTTATTCCGGGAATTGTTTGTAATGTAATTGAGTCATGTCATGCCCCAATGTTCCGATCGGGAGTTTCTATAATGTAAACAATTCATCTCAAGTCAATGTGGGTAACCCTCCTATTGTTCAAGGGTTAAAGTCCCCACAATTCTGGGGACCTAGGGTTGTTAGAATCACCTAGTGAATTCGGCCCTAATGAGTCATTTTCAAGTCGGGAATTAGTATAAATAGATAGCGAGTCTCTCTATTTATCACACACTCACTCACACTCAGTTGTAGCGCATAGCTGAGGGAGAAGAAGTTGCTAGGGCTAGAAAGAAAGAGGCTACTGCTGTCGGGAGATCATCTTACTGTTTTGGGGTTTTACTTTTGGTGTTGATTCTATCTTTGAGCAAGTTGTGGGGTGTTCTCCATTTATGGTTTCCCCAAGGAAAAACACTGTGCTCATTGTCTCTTGTGTTTGATTGTTGTGCTTGTTATTCTCTCAGTTAAATATCCTAATATAATGCTAGCTTAAATATCAAAATCTAACATGGTATCAGAGCTAACCTGAGAAGAAGACAGTGTGCAGCTGCGGGAACTAGGGCTTTCTACTTTTTGGATATCTCTTCACATATTTTCAGCAAAAGAAGGTTGGGCTGACTCTCCTCCCTAGGGTGCATCTTTCTGTCGAAACAGAATTTGATTCTGAGCTTTTTCAGTTTTGGACCCGACACTACTGCCGAAAATTAGGGCTTTCCACATAAGTAGAATTTTTGAGTGAGCCTAGGCCTGGATTGATCTCCTCCTCAAAATCGAATTTTAGAGATCAAGATCAAAGCATTTGGTTGGACAAAACTCTAGGAAAGTCAAACCCTAATCTGCTCCTGAACCAGCACTACAGAAATTCAGCTCCAAATCCAGTTCCGACATCTTGACCTGGTAAGATCTAAATATTTTGTATTTTAATTTGAGGTTCTCAGTTAATATGTCTCATCATACCAAGTTTGATGAAAATCTTGAGGGAGCTGATAACTTCGGAGCCTGGAAGTATAGGATCTCCCTAGTCCTGGAAGAAAATGAGTTGGACTCCTACATCAATGAGGAGGTTCCAGTTCCAGAGGAAGATGAGGCTAAGGCATTACATAAGAAGAATTTGGTTATCGCAAAGAGGATTATTGTTGATTCAATCAAGGATCACCTCATACCATAGGTGTCCTCCCTCAAGACACCTAAAGCTATGTTTGATTCCCTAACCAAACTGTTTGAAGGGAAGAACATAAACTGGAAGATGAATCTACGGAACCAGTTGAAGAATGTAAAGATACATAATGAGGAAACCATCTAGTCATACTTCATAAGGGTCTCCCAGATCAAAGAACAACTTGAAGCAATAGATGAAGAAGTGGAGAATGCAGAAATTGTGATGACAACCTTGAATGAACTCCCTAGGTCATGGGATTCTTTCATCCAAGGAATCTGTGCTAGGAAGAAGCTAATCAAGTTCAGTAGACTGTGGGAAGAATGTTCACAAGAAGAAGCTCGAATAGCAGCTCAAGAAGAAAAGATGGGAAGTGAAGATCAAGCTCTCAGAGTACACTCCAAGAAAGGTAGAAGGGAAAATCATCATCACCAAGGTAAGCATTCTCATCAGAAAGATAATTTTGTAAAAAGGGACCCATCCAAACTCAGATGTTATACATGTGATGAAAGAGGACACTTTGCTAGAAATTGTCCCATGAATAAGAGTGGATCTAAGAAGAAGAAGAACTCCAAAATAAGACATCATGCTCACATTGTTAGGATTATTAATCCTCCCTTGTCCAAATTTGGTCATATGTCTAAATCGGGAGTCATGTCTAAATCGGGAGTCCATCCAATCTATTTATAGTCATTAGCACCATTGGTTAAACTTGACCTAATTGGGGCACATGTTTCAGTTACCAAAGTGTGGGGAACACTAATTGAGGCTCACTGCCACTTATTGCACTTGATTGCATAAGTTTAAGAGTCTCCTAGATCAATCCCTACAATTTAGGAAGCAACTGTGAGTGCCGAAACCAACCAAGGTCAGTTCACTTCAGTTAATGACTAGTCAAGCCAAGTTAGGAGTCAGTTACATTCAGTTCTAGCTCTCTACATTCAGTTAAATAATGGTTTAATTAATTGCACACATGTGGGGCACTTTTCTCACCTACCACAGTCAGTTAACCATTATTTAATACTAAATGTAACAGTTGGTTGTGTTTTAGAACTCCAATTGTGATTTAGACAAGTCTTGGTTACCTACAGTCAAGTAGAGTCATCAATTTGAACTTCCTCATGTGGATTCAAATTGCTTGTGGCTATTAAAGCCATTTTACATCATTGTAATTATTATCTGGATTACTTTTTTGATTAATGAAAGCATTCACAGCTGCAAGCCTTTTGCATTGTTTCATTCTTCAATGGCTGAGTAAATTGTGAGATCTTCTTTGTGAGTTGTGTGTTTGTCTACAGATCTATATGCTCAAATTTACACACATTGCTGAGGATGATGATCCTCCCAGAAAGAGAGTAAAACAAGAAAGTGAAGACTCTTCAAGTGATGAAGAATATGTTCTAATCTCCGCTCTCACAGGAACTATCACACATGGAAGCAAAGATTGGCTTATTGACAGTGGGGATTCCAAACACATGACAGGATTCAAGGAATCCTTTGAGAAACTATCTGAACATTATTCACCCCATAAGGTGAAACTTGGGGATGACTACCAATATCCCATAAAAGGTAGTGGTGAATCCTCCTACAAGCTAGACTCTGGAAAGTCTATGAAAATGAAGGATGTCTTGTTTGTACCAGGACTAAAGAAGAATCTTCTCTCCATATTAGCACTGGATGTAAAAGGCATGAGGGTTGGATTTGTAGATGGACAAGTCCTCATGTGGCCAAGAGGAAAGACTATTGACGATGCAATAGTAATTGGAGAACAAGAAGGAGGATTATACAAATTGAAGGGCCATCCAAAACAAGCTTTGGTCTATGACACAGTAGAGCCAAATGAACTTTGGCATAGAAGGCTTGCACATGTGCACTACAGAGCACTACCACTTGCAAGCAAAGCTGTTGAAGGTATTCCATAAATTCAAGCAAAACATGAAGGAGTCTGCAAAGGATGTGCGAAAGGAAAGAACACAAGGAAGACATTTCCAAGTAGCAAAAGAAAAGCAAAAGGAATCTTGGAAATCATTCACTTCGATGTATGCGGTCCAATGTCATCCAGTTCTTTAAGCGGGTATGTATACTATGTTTCTTTTATTGATGATTTTTCTAGGAAGACAATGATATAATTTATGAAGAACAAAGATGAAGTTTTCAGCAAGTTCAAGGAATTCAAAGCCTTGATCGAGAACCACACTGAAAATAAGATCAAGAGCTTTCGATCAGATAATGACGGAGAATTCACATCAAATGAATTCAAAGAGTTATGCAAAGATTCAGGGATTAAGAGGGAGTTATCCACTCCATATAATCCACAACAGAATGGGGTTGCATAAAAGAAAAATAGAACGATCATGGAAGCTGGAAGAGCAATGCTTCATGATCAAGATCTTTCCATGAATCTATGGGTAGAAGCTGCCAGAACAACAGTGTATGTACAGAACCATACTCCACATAGAGTACTCAAGAACAAGACACCTAAAGAAGTCTTTTTCGGCAAGAAACCAGAAGTTAGCCATTTCAGAATATTCAGCTGTCCAGTATACATACACATTCCAAAAGAAAAGAGGACAAAGTTAGATCCTTCAGGAAAGAAAGGTATATTTGTGGGATACTTTGAAAGCTAGAAGGCTTACAAAATATACTTCCTAGGATTCAAGAAGATCGACATCAGCAAGGACGTAACATTTGATGAAGACTCAGCTTACAACAAATACAGAAAGAGACCTGCTGAAGATCCTGAAGAATAAGAAGTGCCCAGAATTCATGACACAACTATGAACAAAGAAACTCAAGAAGAAGGTCGAGAATTTGAAGAACCTCAAGAACCTGTAGATCCACCTTAGGAGAAAAATCCTCACAAGAGGAAACCTGCTTGGGTATGAGAAGCTATCCAAGGTGCAGAAAGATATGGGGCTCCAGAAGAGAATCACAGAGAAAGAAAGAAGACCAGGTCCCACTCTGGGTATGTAGCTTTATTATGTGACTTTATCAATAAAGAACCTTCCAACTATGAAGAAGCTGCAGAAAGGAAAGAATGGAAGGATTCTATGATCGAAGAGTATCAATCGATAATGAAGAATGATGTTTCAGATGTTGTCCCAAGACCAGAAGGGAAGTCTGTTGTAATTTTCAAATGGATCTACAAGATCAAGCATGCTGTAGATGGCAGAATAGATAAATATAAAGCAAGATTCGTGGCTCATGGCTTCTCATAGAAAGAAGGAATAGATTATGAAGAAACCTTTGCACCTATAGCCAGATACACTTCCATCAGATCAGTGCTTGCTTTGGCTGCAGTAATGAAATGGAAGATACACCAAATGGATGTCAAGACTACTTTCTTGAATGGTGTAGTGGAAGAGGAAGTGTATGTAGAGCAGTCACTCAGTTTTGAGACACATGATAGAGAGTCTCATGAGTGTAGATTGAAGAAAGCCCTGTACAGTTTGAAACAGGAACCCAGGACATGGTACGGCAAAATTGATGGCTTTCTATCCAGTTTGGGCTTTACCAAAAGTAAAGTAGATTCCAACCTTTACTACAAGGTTGAAGATGGTAACCTAGTGATACTCCTACTATATGTAGATGATCTATTTGTAACAGGTATGGATGGGTTGATTTCTGATACGAAGAGGAAGCCTACTACCGAGTTCAAAATGAAGGACTTGGGTATAATGCACTGTTTTCTAGGCATGGAGGTGTGGCAGAATGCAGATGGAATCTCCCTCGGACAAGGGAAGTATGTAGTAGAGATCCTGAAGAGGTTTGGGATGATGGACTGCAAGGCCATGACCACACCTATGTCATCGAACCTAAAGCTATTGAGTGATGCTTCATTAGAAGTGGTTGATGCTATGATGTATCGTCAGATGATTGGGTCCTTGATGTACCTGACAAACATGAGACCAGATATTTGCTTTGCTGTGAACACCTTGAGCTAGTTCCTGACAAATCCAAGACATGTTCAATTGATTGCTACAAAGCATATTCTGAGGTACCTGAGGGGTACAGTTGATTATGCACTCAAGTATGAGGTGAATCAGAAGATTAACCTGGAGGGTTATGTTGATTCAGATTGGGTAGGTAGTGCCATCGATAGGAAGAGCACTTTAGGGTGTTGCTTCAGTATGGGATTAGGTGTGATCTCTTGGTTTTGCAGGAAGCAATCCTGCGTGGAACTGAGTACAGCTGAAGCAGAGTATGTCACAGCTTGTTTAGCTAGTTGTGAGGTAGTATGGCTGAGGAAGCTACTGTCTGATTTATTTGATCTCCAGTTGGATGCTACTTGTATACACTGTGACAACCAGAGTTGTGTGAAGTTGTCAGAGAACTTGGTGTTCCATGAAAAGTCGAAGCATATCGAGATCAAGTATCACTATATCAGGGAGATGGTGCAGAGGGAAGCAGTGAAGCTCTAGTATGTTGCGATGGATGAACATATAGCTAATGTGTTGACAAAGCCATTAGCTAGAGTGAAGTTTGAGTACTTCATGGAGAAGCTTGGTGTTCTCCAGATTGAGGTTCCATCGAAAGGGAAGTGATGAGTCTGTGAGCCATTCTGACATGATGAGATGATTGGTTCCTTCCATGAGATGTATTTCTTATGTATTGTACCCCGATGTTTATTCCGGGAAGTGTTTGTAATGTAATTGAGTCATTTCATGCCCCAATGTTTCAATCGGGAGTTTCTATAGTGTAAACAAGTCATGTCAATTCAATGTGGGTAACCCTCCTATTGTTCAAGGGTTGAAGTCCCCGCAGTTTTGGGGCCCTAGGGTTGTTAGAAACACCTAGTGAAGTCGGCCCTAGTGAGTCATTGTCAAGTCACGAATTAGTATAAATAGAGAGTGAGTCTCTCTATTTATCACACACTCACTCACACTCAGTTGTAGCACATAGCTAAGGGAGAAGAAGTTGTTGGGGCTAGAAAGAAAGAGGCTACTGTTGTCAGGAGATCATCTTACTGTTTTGGGGTTTTAATTTTGGTGTTGATTCTATCTCTGAGGAATTTTCTGGGTTTTCTCCATTTATGGTTTCCTCGAGGAAAAACACTCTGTTCATTGTCTCTTGTGTTTGATTGTTGTGCTTGTTATTCTCTCAGTTAAAGATCCTAATATAATGCTAGCTTAAATGTTAAAATCTAACAAAATGGCCTCAGTACCATAAACTAACTTGAAAGGAGAAGTCCCTATGGATCTCTTGTCAGTCACTCTATCGGATGATAGATAAAACTTTAGCTTAGAATCCTGGCTTTTCTGATTATTCTCCAATAGTTTTCTGATGATCCTGAATAGGCTTTTGTTGGATGACTCAGCAAGGCCATTGCCCTGAGGGTAATAGGAAGTGGAATGCACCAACTAAATTCCCATTGACTCACACATGTTAACCAATGCCCTGATTTTGAAAGCTGGTACATTATCAATCACGAGCTTTACTGGGCAGCCAAACCTAATAAAGATGTTCTGGTATAAAAGCCTCATGATGACTTGGTGAGTGGCATTCCTTGTAGGGACTGCCTCTATCCACTTGGTGAAATACTCTGTGGCCACTAGGATCCATTTGTGTTGACCACTTGATGAAGGATGAATTTCACCTATGAAATCAAGACCCCACTGCTGGAAAGGACCATTCACTACAATAGGTCTAAGGGGCAAGGATTTGAGTTATTGCTTCCCTATGAATCTTTGGCACTTGTCATAGGCTCTCAGAAAGGTACACACATCAGAGAAAAGAACAATCCAATAGTACCCAACCCTCAGAATCTTGTGGGCTATGGTCTTCCAGTAATGATGGCCTCCACATGTGCTTGAATGAAACTAATGCATGAACTGAACTGACTCTTCTTTATCTAAGCATCTCAACAAAACACTAGAAAGATCTTTCCAATACAACAGTTTATCAATTACAAAAAATTTAACAGACTTAAGTTTAAGAGCCCATGCTTAATTTAGAGTGAGTCCAGGGAGAACTTCTAATTTTTGTAGGAAATAAATAATACATGAGCACCATTCACATGAGGACAAGTTCTCAGCTACTTGTTGACTATCATTTTGCTCCTGAACTACCTCTGCTGCTGCTTCTGCTGTTGTTTCTACTGCTATCTCTGTCTGCTGGTTAGCTGAAGTTATACAAATAAAATTCATTCCCGAAAGATCACAATTTTCTTTGGCCATGAGTTTAGCTAGACCTTGGCCTTTCAATAGCTTGGTGGGATTTACTTCTATGTCAAACTCAATAATCTTGGCAATCCATTTAGTTCTCTTTCCATCAATGTCATGTTGGGTTAATACATCCTTTACAAGAGTTGAAGGGACATAGGCAAGGACCTTGGCATGTAGAATGTAAACCCTGAAGGATTTCAATGACTTGATGAGAGCATAAGCCTGATTTTCAATGGGATCATATTTTTGTTCATCATCCCTTAATGGCTTGCTGAAAAAGGAAATAGGGTGATCAAGGCATTCATCATCTTTTTGTAACAACACATCTGCCACTGTGTCATAGGATGCAAAGGAGAAAATGCAGAAACCCTTGGTGTAGTCTGGACTAATTAGAGTGGGAGCTTCCATGATATCCTTCTTGATGTCTTCAAAAGAGATTCTTTCTTGCTATTTCCATTTGATTTCAACATCCTTTTTCAACATAGAGGTTATGTGTTTTACCAGCTCAGAAAAGTTTGGGATAAACCTCCTAACAAAATTTATCTTACCCAAAAATGACTGAATATCCCTTTTTGATCTAGGTATGGACAACTTCTGGATTGTTTCAACTTGAAGAGGATCAATCTTCACACCTTTAGCTGAGATTATGTGACCTAGGAGTTTTCCCTCACTGAGTGCAAATTGAGACTTCTTCAGGTTCAGTGATATCCCAAATTTTCTACATTTCAGAAATACCCTCCTCAAGTGCTGCAAATGTTCTTCATGGATGTGGGAGTAAATAGTGAGCTCATCAAGGTATACGAGAACAAATTTTTCTTTCAATCCTACAAAATCTAGGTCCATGGCTCTTTTAAAAGTGGCCCCAACATTCATCAGCCCAAATGGCATTTTGGCATACATGAAGTTGCCCCATGTAGTAATAAACGCAGTCTTTTCTTGTTCATCAGGGTGCACAACGACTTGGTTGTATACAGAGAAACCATACAGGAATGACATGACACTAGACCCTGAGACTCTTTGTAATAGGTGCTCCATCTTGGGTAATGGATAACTGTCTTTTTTGGAGCATTTGTTCAGGTTTCTAAAATCTACACATAACCTAATCTCCCGGTTCTTCTTCCTTACCACCACTAAATTTGCAATCCATTTGGAATATCTGAGGGGAATTATGATTTTGGTTGTAAGGAGCTTTTGGATTTATTTTTCAATTACAGGCAGTAGGAGAGGACTCATGGATCTCAGCTTTTGTTTGAAAGGGATGGTTTCCTTCTCCAGGGGAATCCTGTGTTGGATGATATTAATGTCATAGGTTTTCAGGTCACTGTATTCCCAGGTAAAGATATCAACAAACTCTTTCATCAGACTACAAAATTTGGACCTCTGATCAGCAGTTAACTCAGTGGACAAATTTATGGATTTTGGATGACTTTGGCTACCTATGTTTTGGACTTGGATAGCAGTATCTTTCTCCTTTTTGGCAGGTTTAAAAGGGACATCCTTATGATCAAATAGCTCCTCTAGGGGTACCAGACCTCGAGGTATATGATTACTAGGCAACTGAACAATGTTCTAATCACCTACTTTATCTTTTAACTTGAGCTTCTGAGATTCTTCCATATGTAGGTCTTCTTGATCAATATGCATATCAGAAAATTCATCCACTACCTAGAGGAATTTACTAAGCTCATCATCATTCTCAAAGACCTTCCAAAATTTCACATTATCGGGTAGGGATGATTTGTACTTGACCTAGACATCATAGCTCAGTTTGGGAGGCAAAGAGGGAATGAACATGCTTGTAGAAACAACATGGGAATCAGCTAGATGGTTCATAGCCCTAGGTATATATGAGAGTTCAAAAAAAATGAAAGAGTCCCTGAGTTTCCATACCTCATATATGTAAGCCTTCAGTCTCACATTATTTGATTGAAAAGTGTTGTTGACCTGTTGTATGATAAGATCTGCATCTCCAAAGATATTCAGACACATGATCCCCATTTCCTTGGAATCCTTCACTCCTAACAACAATGCTTCATATTTGGCTATATTGTTAGTAGTCTTAAAATCAAGTTTATAAGATAGATGAATAGTCTCTTTTGATGGAGAAATCAAAACTACACCTGCACCTGTTGAGGCTTCAGTACTGGCCCCATAAAAAAACATGCTCCAAATAGAGGTGGTTACTTCTTCAGGTTGATGATAGATGGGCTTTGTAAGCTGGATTGGCATTTGCTGGGAATCATCTATCTGCAGAATACATGACCCAAAATCCATGTCCACTGCATAGATAAGATGGTTCAAAGAATTATTTTCATTGCTTATGATGTAGGCAAGTTGATTCTCTTTGTAAAGCCTCTTGGTCTCCCCCCCAAACATTGGGATTGTAGCATATGTAATATCCATCTGAAGGGTACCACCCAGCCTTTTATTCCATGAGTGAGACAAGAGGAGACCAAACTTAGGCAGGGTGTCAGCCACTAATATGTCCATCACTATGCTTTTTGTGGGCAATTGGGATAGGTTTACAACAAGGTCTTTGATGAGGCCTAGGCATTTGACCTTCCTAGAGTCAAAAGAGAACAGGTTGTGGTAGGGTTTTGTAATGCTGAGGCCAAGCTCATCCATTATTGCTTTTGGCATTAGGTTATGGGATGCTCCTGAGTCAAGCGAGCAGTTGTGAAGGATATTGTCATGTATATTCAAGGATATGTAGAAGGGTGGACAAGCCTCATCTAACTCTTCAATCATAGGACCTAGGTTTACCATGGGTTTATCATCTTGTAGATTAACAAAGTCAGTATCTATGGGAATCTTTGGTTGAAAGGATTTCAATATAGATGATTTGAAGGAATCATTCTTCATTAGCTCTATTAATGGGAAAGAGATTTTCAATTTTTGAATTTTTGACTCAAGATTGAAGGAATAGTACAGCTTGTCAGAAGCCCTTACCTCTTGTGATGGAGCTTTGAGTTGGACAGGATCAGGGGCTAATGGATGTAATGGCCTTTGCTGCTGTTTTGGAGTGGCAACCATCTTCTTTGGTGGAACAACAATATTCTTAGTAGGAGTAGCAGGCTGCTTTGTAGGAACAACATTCTTCTTAGGGGGAGCAACAAGTATGGACCTCAGATTGTAACCTCCTTGATCATCTTCCTGATACAATGCTTCTTCAATGATATGCTCATTCATTATGGCTTCCTCATATTTTGCTTGTGTCAAGAAAGAGTAATCAACTTCATCCTCCATATAGTTGATGTTTTCTTCTGCCTCTCCTTCTTGAGTGAACTCTGGTTCTTCTTCCAGTACAACATTCTGAAAAGGAGCTCTGATTCTTTGATCCTCAGCCTGATTCCTATCCCTTTGAAGGATCTGAGCTGGTCGGTTATTTCTTCTATAAGGGACAAAATTAGGGTTTCTGGGAGCAAAATCATTTGGCCCTTTAACCCTCATAGGTATTTTCCCTCGGTCTTTAAGCCTAGACATTTCAGCAGTCAAACTATCCAACCTTTTGGCCATTTTGTCATATTTATTCTTTGATGAAGAAGCCCCAAGAGGATCTGTGGGTTGCTTCTTCCTATCTACTTTTCCCTTAACCTTCTGAGATGCAACGATGTTGGATTCAACTTCTAGGGCAACATCCTGCATGAGTGACAGGGAAGCAGATCTTCTTTCCCTTAGAAGAAGGTAGAACTCAGAGTCAAAGGCATTGGCATAAGTGATCTTGGCTGAGGTGTCAGTTGGATTTCTCTCAGCAGGGATCTTGCTGAACATCTTGTTAAATCTTTTGGAGAAGTTAGAAACAAACTCACCATTCTCCCTCTTCAAATTGCTAAACTCAGTGATATAATAAAGGTGGTCTCTTCTCTCTCCCCAGTGGTTCAAAAATATGTCATCTAGGGCTTCAATGCCTACTATTGATCCAACAGGAAACTCTTTGAACCATTTCCTAGCCTGACCATCTAGACTTTGCACAAAAACCCTAGTCCACACATATTCTTGTTCTATGTTTATGTTCTCAGCATAACTGTAGAATGCCTCTAGGTGTTCTTCAGCTATGAAATCTCCCTCTCTAGTAAATTTAGGCATGTATTTGAGAAAATATCTAGTAGGCATATCAGAGAGGGGGTTAGGCAAATTCAGAGGGGAATATCTAGCTACAAGGATCCTTTCCATTTTGGTCAGAGGGGCAGCCATGTTGGTGTGGGTGGTAGCTAAGAGAGTATTCGGGGTGGATTTATCTTAGTCGAGTCACTAGGGATTGGATCTACACAAGCAACAGTGCTTGAAGATCTCTCAACACTACAATTTCCTAATGTATTTATGAAATCCTAAGAATTATATGCTTCAACAGAAGAATATGTAAATGGAGGTCTATTTGATATAATAGCAGAAATATTTCTTGAAATACCTGATATGGCTCCCTTTGCAGCTCTGGAGGTCTACCTTAGTGAAGCCCTAGCTCTTCCTAGCATATCTTCTGGATCTGAAACAGGTGTTACTGGTGGCCCTTGAGGGTTTTCTCTGGTACTTGGTCTTCTTGAAGCCACCTTATTCCAATGGAGTCACCAGATATATGATTACAACTAGAATAGTTTATAGACTTTGTCTATCATCAAAGTACGATCTATGTCGTCTCCCAGGGAAGTTGAGCTTCAATCTCCTCTCCCCGATAACATCGTGAGTTTTTTAGAACTCCAGGAGACTTCTCTAGGTTGCAGCTCGAGGATGCCTGGTAACTTAATTTTTTTATCGTTTTTCTAAATGGATCAAGTCAGATGACCTAAAGGACTTCACACACTCAAGACATGCATAAAAATCAATCAAAAGATAAGGCTTCTAACTACCAATGTTCATAGGTTTGATAATAGGGTGAACAGATGGAGAACTTACTATGCTGGCAGACTCATATATAAAGAAATTACATATAAATGGCTAATCATAACAAGGAAAAGTACTTGCAATTCAACTCATCAACATACAGATAGGATGATAGCTATCAGATATTAGATAACATGAATAAACCTGAATCAGACATTCATGCACAAGTACAGGACATAAACGATATGGAAGCTAAACATACAATAGAAAACGAGCTTATATTAGATAATGAATAACATGAGAAGCTTGATAATAATAAGGGTCTAAAGGTCCCCGAAGTCAAACCCTTACTTCAACATAAGTCTTAGGCTTTATATCCTTTACAAAAATATTCAGATCCTGAAAAGTTGGATTTGATTTACTAAAAAATATACAAAATAAATGTTTTTTACAAAAATAGGTCAAAAACCCTAATTTAAGTACTAGTCTATTTAACTCTAACACTTGTTCACTCATTGAAATCTTTGATAACTGCAGTGATTACTAAGGTAGAGCTATAACCTATTATCTGATAGATAAGCCACAGTTGGTAAAAAATAGGTAGGGTTTGTGACCCATTTTTCCTTGATCGCACCCTCAAAACTGGAACAGACCTCCTCCATTGGTGCTTTTCATCAATTTTCAGCTTTATAATTCATCCCTGAGGTAGTTGTATCCGCTAAAACTAGTTCTGTGTGTCAAAATATCTTTCTGCACCCTTTTTTGCTTTCGGTGATTAAGGAAGCAAAATCCTGGGTCTGTTAGCTGTTGAAAGCTCTCCTTTTGGTGGCTAATGAATAGCTGCTGTGTTCACCTAAGCCACCGAAAGGTCTACTTTTTGCAAAATTTTTATTAGCCTTTAATCATCCTTTTACACTTTACTCGTGTTCTTTTGGTACTCCTTCAACCTTCATAGGGTTTGACAAAGCATCATCATCATGAGCTGCCTCAGGATTCTGCAAGCTTGCTGCTACCTCTGCTAGGGTTTCTAGTGCAAGATGAGCTTGAGGGCTAGGGTTTGAGTTTTTCTTCTGCAACCTCATCAGTTTGATCATTCTGTAAAGTCTAGTGTTGTCCTTCATTAGACTGAGATTCCTTCTTTTCAGTAGGACATACATCCCTCTCATTTCTAGAAGAGAATTGTGCAACTTAACATTATTCTTGGTTAATATTGCATTATTTCTTTTTATCTCTCTGTCTAAGATCTCCATTTCATGTATTTTCCCTAACAACTGGTTGACTCTCTGTGACCTAGGCTTGCTTGAGGAAGTCTCTGCCATTGGTTCATCTTGACCTTCCCTTGGTGTTTCTGAGGGAAAATACTCTTGTTCTGTTGCAACCTGTTCTGTTAGGTTAACTTCCTGCTCCCGTTCTTCTTCTGAGTCTGAGTAGGGCAGGTTCAGTATATTTTCACTTTTTGTTGGAGCCTCCTTTTCCCTTCCATTGAAGTCTATATTTATTTTGTATTGGTTGGTTTTAGAAGTTGGAGATGGCTGATCCACTGTCACTAGTGAGATGGCCCTCCTCTTCCTTTTGCCACTCCTGGGAGTGGCAGGATTCTTTGAGGGGGACTTTCCTTTATCTTTTGGATGTAAGCCTATTTCAAACTCATTCCAGAATAAGAAATATGTCCATGCTATGTTTCTCCTTTGCAGAAATTCTTGGATAATGAGTTGTATCAGGCCATGGTGATATAACCTTCCTGTGATTTTGGTGGGATGGGCCTTTACCTGGCGTGCCATCTTGGTTAGGCTCTTGTGGAGATATAAAGGTAGGTTTAAAGGGCTTCTTCCTGTAAAATGATTCATCATTAAATCATTTTAAGGTGGTATATAATCACCCTATTATACCTGCCTTCATAAGTTATGTAAGCCAAGATTGCTTTCAATAATTGTTGTCACCTCTCCTCTAGCCAGGTGGATGGAATGCTTTTCTTCCATACTACATCTTTGTGTTCAAGTTTTAAGTATGACCTGAATTCTACATCCTTAGTAATTATGGTCTTGAACCATCTCTCCCCAGTTCTTGGGAGTTCTACCAATTCTGCAATTAGGGTTTCATTGAATTGGAACTCTTCTTTTCCTATTAACACCTTATATCCATTAAAAAAAAGAGAAAATGCTTCTGCAACTTGCTGGTGTGAACCCTGGATTTTCTCAGAGAACCTGTAACAATCTGCATATTTGAAGAATTGGCGGACTTCTGGATGTGACTCAAGATAGCTGATGTCCCCTAGTTCCTGTCTAAGGGAAGGTCCCCCTCCTTTCTTCATCTTTGGGCTATGCTTCTTAGTACCTGCAAAAATCAAAATTTGAACTCTATGAAGGAAATTAGCGCGCTGGTTTCAGGGATGGCCTTGAGCAGTAAGGATGCATGCAAAGAATGTGGAGTGTACTGAGGATATGGTGCTAATTTTGAGGGATTAACCACTCGATTGGTACTTGAGTAAGATGATGGGGGATTCTGGTGATAACTATGAGATAGACAGCATAGTAATCATTTTTAACTGGAACTTGATGCTTCGTGGAGGTTTAACTGCCGCCATGGGACAGGTGGAGGGAAGGCTAGGGTTTTGATCTCTATTAGTCACTTCAGATAAAAAATGACCTTTTATCCACCAACTTATGATTTGCTCTAGTCCCCCAGTATTTTTGGTGGTTAAGTGCTAAATCATGAAGTGCCTCATGCTGACAGCGTTTGATTTTGATGGATAGCTAACCATTTTTCCTTTTTTGGCCTTTTCGGTGGTTAAGGGAATCTAGGGTTTAATTCACAAGCTCCCGAAAGCTGGGATTTTTGGTGGCTAATGAACCATTGGTCCGTTCGCTTAAGCCATCGAAAGTCTCCTTTCCAAAATTTATTAAAATGAAGTTAATGAGCTTTCGGTGTTTAATGTCTTCTTGGAACACATTATTTAGCTGCCGAAAGGTGGGATTTTTGGTGGCTAACGAACTATTGAAAAGTTCTCCTAAGCCATCAAAAGTTCCTTTTCCAAAAATTTATTAAAAACGTGATCAACAGGATTTCGGTGGTTAACGTGGTCCTGAGTCGAAACTATTAGCTGCCGAAAGCTAGGCTTTTCGGTGGCTAATGAACTATGGGAAAGTTTGGCTAAGCCACCGAAGGCGAAAACTTTCAAATTTCTTGAAAAACAGAACACTAGATATTCCAATCACCCAAACATCTTTCATAATATGCCCTAAAATCTTCGTCACTATGCAAAAATAAATTGTCTGAGTAGACCTATTGAAAATTGATTTATTTAGGAGATAACACTACTACTTACTTTTCCATTCTTATACCCTAAAGGTGACCAGTATGGTCTAGGGGATTTTTTTTGCTGACTAGGTACTCGTTGGATGTGGAATTTAATTTTGCATCCAACGAGCTCTCCTGATTGAAGTTTGAGTAAAAAGACAAGGAGATATGTCGAAAATACAACAAAAAGAGTAGTTGT
>LPNX010440698.1:101780-204454 GCA_001517045.1 Pseudotsuga menziesii | reverse complement strand
GTGGATAGTGGGGAATCCAAACATATGATGGGATACAAAGAATCATTCATCAATATGTCTAAGCATGAGTCACCTCACAAGGTGAAACTTTGGGATGATTATCAATACCCCATAAAAGGAAGCGGAGAAGCTTCATACAAGCCATATTCTGGAAAATATTTGAAGATGAGAGACATGCTATATATTGTAGAAATAATAGATCAATGCTATGTGCAATGATGCTAATAAGAAGCACAGGAAATAGATCTTGCTACTAAGAATTCTCACAAGCATACACAGGAAAAATAGAGAGAAGAAAAGAGATTGAATCACATGAATGAAGAGATGAATATTGGTGTGTATCCTTCCATTGAATAATTATGAATAATAGTGTACATAAATAGTACATCCCTCATAGAAAAGTTGAATTGTATGGAAACAACTCATAAAGCTCAAAAAGGCTGACTTACCAAAATATAGCAAACCCCCATAGGTGGATAAAGCACTTGCTAAATCTATCAAGGACCTCACGAGTTGGAAAAAGCATGAGTGAGTTGTCAAGGAGATGGAAATAACATGATAATCCTAGAAAATGGAGAAAAAATAATGGAGGATGGGTTGGAAACAAAAGCTCCCAGTTTCCTAGTTGACTAGCTTTTATCTTATCCATAGAAAAGCAGGAAAAAGTAGAAAAAGTAGAAAAAGCAGAATCTGCTGTAAAGTCCTGTATACTAATTCTGGATCAACCCAGAATCAGAAATAAATCATTCCTAGGATATAGATGGCATGTATTTACTTTAAGGTGCAAGTGGATGCCAACTAATTAAGCTAGTGGGTGAATAATTAATCAAATAATGATTAATTATTTTATCCCAAGTTGTGAGTGGGTTTAATATATTCCTACACCCCCCTATAAGTCTGAGTTTATGATGGTATGACAAAAAATATGGATGCATATGGATGCATATAGGGCCCACCAACAAGGATATGGTCACCCTTTAACAATTATTATGTCCAGAAAAGTGAGGAAAGAGGCAAAACCACATGGGGAAAATCCTCCCTCAAGATAGGACAAGGCACAAAATTTGAAATATGTCTTCAACATATCTTCATCTTCACTTTAATGAGCTGACTGAATTGCTTCTGGATGAAGGACTTGCTGAAGAAATCATGAACTCCATGATCATGCGCTGGAGTGTAGAACCTGCAAGAAGGAAGATGAGAGACTCCTTGTATCTCATCAACTGATGAAGTAGGAGCATTATCTGAATGCTTCTTTCTGCTGTCAAACTCTGATATGCAAACATAATCTGAAATGGAAAAGAGATCTGTGCATACTCCTTTCGAAAGAGTACAAAAAATAAGGCAAGTTATTTCACACCCAATTCCCTGAATAGCTGCAAAATTGTGATGTGAATCACATGTCAATCTTCCAATCTGATGTAGCACCTGTATAGACCTGATATGAGGCTGATAAAACTCTGATATATCAGAAATATTATCATATGGAACAGCAAGGACAAAATATTCAATGGCTCCATGAGGATATAGGGCTAGACTAGGAAAATTATGAGCAACTGGGGAAAACTGATAGGTGTAAAAATCTGAATGATGGATGGGCATAATATCTGAACCATAAGTGTTTAGAACAGATCCAAACATGTTTAATATAAGTCCATATATGACTAAGGTCATGGATAACCAGCCATTGAAAGTTAGGAAAGACTTCAAATCATGTAAGATAAATATCACTGCATAAGAGACCAATGAGGAATCAACCAGTGAGCTTGGGATTTGTATAGTATTTGGATTATTCAGAGGTATGGTAGATAGTATTATATGTGTATCAACCTAAAAATATGCTTCTAAGTCATAATCCAGAGGATCACATATAAGCATATCAATAGACTCATGGGAATACACTGGTAATGAATCCTCTGTATGAAAGGAGGAAATAATGAGATGTTCACAATCTTCAAGAAGACTCTGAGTATTGATGCCAAGAACAAAGGAGGATATGATGAAGCACATGAGATCAAGTAAGGTAAGTGGTATGACACAAATAAGACTTTATGTGGCTAAGCAAACATCCTGGAAGTCACTGGGTTGCGCACCATCAATGAGAGAGGTATGCAAGAGGTGTAAAGAATCTGGCACATAGATCTCAGAATCTAAGATAGGAGATTGAGAGAACAATGAATGGGCTATAGGATCATAATCAATATCAGCAGCAGCTCCATATATTACTTCTTTTTCATCAATAGTATCACAAGAAGAAAAATCACCTTCAAGAGACACAGAAAAAGATGTCTCTTCAATATTTGCTTCTTCATTGAAGGAGGAAGCATTCGAATGAAAGAGGGCAGCAGCAACATGAACTGTATGAGAAACTTCTTCATCATGATCAAATTCATTAGAGAATGTAGAGGCCAAGAAATCTTGAGAAGGAGAACAAGAGGAGATGCTAGGTTCACTCCTTGCTTCATCTTCAATTTCCTGCAAACCAAAAGCTTTGTCCAAAATTTTCCAAATCTCAAATGGATATTCAGCAGAATATATGAGATGATATATATTTGGAGACATTCCCAAACACATAATTCCATAAGCTCTATCACAATTATTTATCCAATCAATCTTCTCTTCATAAGACTCAGGTTCACTCAATGCACCAATGGAGACATCAAAGAGACATTGTCTCTTCAAGTATGCACTCATCTTTGGCTTCCAATAAGAATAGTTGAAAGGAGATAGTAGAGGAAATTTTGAATCCATATTGAAGTTGTTGATATGCTATAAAAGATACTCTCTGCAACCTGCAAAACAAACTAGGAGAAAATCTTGTAAGCTAGACAAGCTCTTCTTCAAAGAGGGATAGGAGAATGGAAGCGCTCCTCAACTCTGTAGAACTTGATAAAAATTGTAGCTCTGATACCATGTAGAAATAATAGATCAATTCTATGTGCAATGATGCTAATAAGAAGCACAGGAAAAAGATCTTGCTACTAAGAATTCTCACAAGCATACACAGGAAAAATAGAGAGAAGAAAAGAGACTGAATCACATGAATGAAGAGATGAATATTGGTGTGTATCCTTCCATTGAATAATTATGAATAATAGTGTACATAAATAGTACATCCCTCATAGAAAAGTCGAATTGTATGGAAACAACTCATAAAGCTCAAAAAGGCTGACTTACCAAAATATAGCAAACCCCCATAGGTGGATAAATCAATTGCTAAATCTATCAAGGACCTCACGAGTTGGAAAAAGCATGAGTGAGTTGTCAAGGAGATGGAAATAACATGATAATCCTAGAAAATGGAGAAAAAATAATGGAGGATGGGTTGGAAACAAAAGCTCCCAGTTTCCTAGTTGACTAGCTTTTATCTTATCCATAGAAAAGCAGGAAAAAGCAGAAAAAGCAGAATCTGCTGTAAAGTCCTGTATACTAATTTTGGATCAACCCAGAATCAGAAATAAATCATTCCTAGGATATAGATGGCATGTATTAACTTTAAGGTGCAAGTGGATGCCAACTAATTAAGCTAGCGGGTGAATAATTAATCAAATAATGATTAATTATTTTATCCTAAGTTGTGAGTGGGTTTAATATATTCCTACATATGTTGCAGGATTGAAGAATAACATTCTCTCCATATATGCACTAGATGCAAAGGAAATAAGGGTTGCATTTGTTGATGTACAAGTCCTAATGTAGCCAAAGAGAAAGAAAATTGGTGATGCAATAATAATTGGAGAGCAAGAGGGATGCTGCTACAAGTTGAAGGGACAACCTGAACAAGCATTAGTTCATGACTCAATAGAACTATGTGAACTATGGCACCGAAGGCTTGCACATGTACACTACAGAGCATTAACACTTGCAAGCAAATCAGTTTTAGGACTTCTGGAAATCCATGCAAAGCATGAAGGCATTTGCAAAGGATGTGTGCAAGGAAAGAATTCTAAGAAGACATTTCCCAGCAGTGAGAGCAAAGCAAAAGGAATATTGGAGATAATAAACTCATATGTGTGTGGGCCCATGTCATCTAGCTCACTAGTTGGGTATGTATACTATGTTTTCTTTATAGATGATTCCTCATGTAAAACTTGGATATATTTCTTGAAAGGTAAAAATGAAGTATTCAGTAAGTTCAAGGAATTCAAGGTCTTGGTCAAGAATCACATTGAAAGGAATATCAAGACTCTGTTATAAGATAATAACAGAGAATTAGTCTCAAAATAATTCAAGGAACTTTGCTGAGAATATGGGATTAAGAGGGAGTTGATCACTCCATACAATCCTCAATAGAATGGCATTGCAGAATGAAAGAACCGAACTATAATGGAAGTAGTGAAAGCAATGATACATGATCGGGATCTTCTGATGCAAATTTGGGTAGAAGCAACAAGGACAACTATATATGTACAAAACCATACTCCTCACTGAGTACTCGACAACAAGACTCCTGAAGAGGCTTTCTCAGGAGAGAAACTAGAAGTCAACCATCTCAGGATATTTGGCTTCCCAATGTAGATACACATTCCGAAGGAAAAGAGGACGAATATTGATCCTTCTTGGAGGAAGGGAATATTTGTAGGATACAATGACACTTTAAAGGGATACCAAATATACTTCCCATCATTTAAGAAGATCAAAATCACTAGAGATGTGACATTTTCCAAAGAATCAACATACTCCAGATCCGTAAAACCACATATTGAAGAGGTCGAAGAACCTGAAGGAACTAGAGTTTGATATATGACAATGGAAGAAACAACTCTAGAATACCATGAATATCATGTCATGGAAGAACCACAAGAACCTGCAGAAACACTTCACAAAAAGAAATCCCACAAGTGAAAACTAGCATGGGAACAAGTGTTATTACAAGATGCGGAAATGTATGGTGCTCCAGATGGGAGGCATAGAGAAGGGAAAATACCTAAACCATATAACAACTATGTGGCCCTTCTATGTGACATTATTGACAAAGAACCTTCCAACTACAAAAAAAGAAGCTGAAAACGAAGAATGGAAGGATGCCATGATCAAGGAGTACAAGTCGATTATGAAGAATGATGTCTGGGAGATAATTCTGAGACTTGAAGGGAAGAATGTTGTGACTTTGAAGTGGTTCTACAAGATCAAGCATGTTGCAGATGGTAGCATTGAAAAACACAAGGCAAAGTTGGTGGTATGTGAATTCTCCCAGAAAGAAGGCATAGACTAAGAGGATACATTTGCACCCATAGCGAGATACACTTCCATAAGATCTATACTTGCATTGGATGTAGTAATGAAATGGAAGGTACACCAGATGGATGTCAAGACAACATTCTTGAATGTTGTAGTTGAAGAGGAAGTATACATGGAGCAGACACTAGGATTTGAGACACATGAAAGGTAGACTAATGTGTTCAAATTAAAGAAATCCTTGTACATATTGAAAGAGGGACCCAAGACATGGTACGACAGGATGGAAATATTCCTCGTGAGCTTAGGATTTACAAAGACTAAAGAGGATTCCAATATTTTCTTCAAGGTTAAAGGAAAAATACCGATGTTGCTGACCTATTTCTTATGGGAGAGAACAAACTCATTGTAGATACAAAGAGGAAGCTTGTCGTTGAGTTCGATATGAAAGACTTAGGGATGATGCATTGCTTATTAGGGATGGAGGTGTGGCAAAGTGTAGATGGTATTTTCCTTGATCAAAGAAAGTATGTAATGGATATTCTGAAGAGATTTATAATGGTGGACTATAAGGTGATAGCCATACCTATGGCATCAAACCTGAAGATACTGTGTGATTCTTCATTAGAGTCGGTCGATGCCACAATGTATCGTAAGATGATTGGATAATTGATGTACCTGATGAATATGAGACCATACATATGTTTTCTTGTGAACACCTTGAGCCAGTTCTTGACAGATGCGAGACATGTTCACCTGATTGATGCAAATCATGTATTGATTTACTTGAAGGGTACAGTTGATTATGGGCTCAAGTATGATGAGAATCATAAGATTAACCTGCATGGTTATGTTGATCCGGATTGGGAAGGAAAATCCATTGATAGGAACAACATTTCAAGTTGTTTGTTTAGTTTGGGATCCAGCATGATCTTATGGTTTAGCAAGAAGAAGTCCTACATGGCGCTGAGTACAACCGAGGAAGAGTATGTTGCAACTTGCTTGACTAGTTGTGACGAAGTATGGATATGGAAGATACTATTTGATTTGTTTGATCTTCGGTTAGAGGATATTGTATATTTTGTGAAAACAAGAGTTGCATGAAGTTGTCAAAGAACCTAATGATCCATGACTAGTCGAAGCATATCAAGATAAAGTTCCACTATATCCGAGATATGGTGCAGAGAGGATAAGTGAAGATCAAATAAGTGGCGACGGAAAAGAAGAGAGTCTATGTGTTGACCAAGTATCTATCCAAAGTGAAGTTTGAGTACTTTAGAGAGAGACTTGGTGTGATCCAGAATGAGGTCCCTAGAAAGAGGGAGGATGATTTCTAGCATGGTCAGAGACATAGCTTGTCTTGAAGATGTAATGATTCCTGGCGTGCTTCCATGATAGAGACTATGAAAGACTGAAAGATCAGATGCATGATATCTCATATGGGAAGGTATATAGGTTTTCCTTAAACATAAAACTCTCAGCGTGGTACTTTGGTTTTCCTCGGATGTAATCAGTCATTTCAGGTCTTCTTTGGATGTAATTAGTCTTGGCGTGGTATGCAGTTTTTCCTTAGATGTAATTAGTCCTTGAGGTTTTCATTGAATGTAAAAGTCTTGGTGTGGTACATAGGTTGTTCTCAGACATAATAAGTCCTTATTGGTGTTCCCATATTGGAGATGATGATAGGTCACAAGGAACTTGGTGTGTACTTGGAAATTTCTCACATAGTGGTAGACATAGTTCATCGTTAAGACGTAACGAGTCCTGACATGATCCTATGTTTGTAGAATGTAGGCTGACGGTGAGACGTAATGCACTTGGTGTGCTCCTAGGTGATTCTTTCATAGTGGAAGAAGTAGTTTGTCTTGCTGACGTAATGAGTCATGGCGTTCTCATATGTTGGTAGAATGCAAGTGGTCTATGCTATGCATTTGGGTTGTGCTCCGTGTATGATGATGAGATGCCAATAGGAGACACAGGTGATTGCAGTGGAAATGTAATGAATGGTCTTGGGTTTTACTTATGCGATGTATTGCTCATGGATATGATGAATACATAGCTGAGGACTAGGCCTACAATCAACATGAAACATGGTTGGCTCTGTACAAACTTCCAATAGATATGACAGATGTCATTATTAAATTATTGACAAGATGAGGACTATGGAAACAACTACGATGATGACTCTGTGATGATGACGCGACCAGATGTATTGATGACTGTGGTGAGAGAATACCTTCCAATTTAGGATAAATTGTTGTTGTATTTGTAACTTCAGAAGATATTCTGATGTATATTATCATTGTATGTTGTTGTACTCCCATCGGAGATGTGTTTCCCTCCTTTTAGGATGTCATTATTTTATATAGTCCCTGAGGTACAATGTATATTTTAAGTTGGGGAAGTAGTCCCCAGTTTAATATAATGAAATGTATTTTTTGAGTCTACCTAGATAAAGTCATCCCTGCTAGTGTAAGAGGTCGACCAATTCAAGTTAGAAGGACAGTCACTTGATGCGTATAAATAGGGATGTGCCCTCCCTCATTTAGAAACACACTCACTCACACAAGTTCACATGAGGAGAGAGAGAATGCCAATGAGGGGATAGAGAGCTGCAAAAAACTTCTTATACTTGGGGTTTTACATATTTTGATATTGTCTTAGTGACGAAACTATTATGAGGAAGTTTGCGGGGTTTTATCCTTTATGGTTTCCTCGAGGAAAATATTTGTGTATTGTGTATCTGCTTTATCTTATGTATATTGATGTGCCATTTATTATTTCAGATAAATATCCTAATCAATTTGAATAAGAATAGAAAAACTAAAAGTAGTGTACGGTACAATCTTGTGCGACTTAGAAAATAGCAGAAAATGAGGAAGTGTTATTGTTGGACCGAGGTCTTCCATCCAAACCATCGAAAGGTATGAGTCATGACATGTGAATAGATAATATTGAGTCAAAAATGGAGGACACCATTTGATTACTAGTAATTTATGTGAACCATTAGCAAATGCGAGACAACCCACCAATAATGATAATGGGTGTCAAGATACTTGTACATTCTATAAAGTGTGAATAAACATTGTCTTGAAGTTGAAAACTTATAGAATATATCAAACATGAGACATTGTTGTATTGCCACTACTAATAGTAAGGGAACTTTCCTTTTACGATTGCAAGAACCAAGTACCATCTAGACTCTAAATCCCATTCCAAACGCAATATGTGTTAAGATCGATAGGAAGGAGTCCATTGAAGGGAGGCATTGAGGCATACTCCATCAATCTACTTAAGGAAGTATCGGGAACTGATTTATCTTGGAAAATGACACAAACAAAAACTTGCAGGATGTACCATCGAGTATGTCTCTATCATGTTCTAGATGTGAATATCGTAATAAAGAAACCCTTTGAGCAATAACTAATAATTAAAGATATTGGCTGACATAAGAACATCCATCGATGATGAAAATGGAATCCAATATACATCATGAATCCCAAAATGTGAATAAAGTTCTTGACGTCGAATATTTGGGAAACCACCCAATATGTGACTAATAATGGATGTAATATGTTGAGCACTAGGTAACATACCAATGATTCGAATAGGCCTGGGGTGCTAATACTATAGGTCAAAATATTAGAGAAACGATTCATCATTTATGAGACCTTACACTGGTTATGATGATACGATATGAGAACAATTTGACAATAAGGAAGGACAACATTTGAATTCAAGGTAGTTGAGGAATGGCCAACACAAACTAGCATGGCCCTTGTTTATTGAGCACGGCACAATAGTGACTTGGGAAACATTTAACAAAAAGTGTAGAATGAT
The DNA here is from genome assembly GCA_001517045.1 of Pseudotsuga menziesii. Taxonomy (NCBI): domain Eukaryota; kingdom Viridiplantae; phylum Streptophyta; class Pinopsida; order Pinales; family Pinaceae; genus Pseudotsuga; species Pseudotsuga menziesii. Next base: position 195,436 of record LPNX010440698.1, on the reverse strand, counting down.
ATAAATCTGTAATGTAGCAGACTAACAAATTCTCCATATTATTTGAAGAGTAACCAACTAGAGGAGTACAAACTTTGAGATCATGGTTCAAATCCGAAGGCCATACTAGAACTTCATTTGTTGAGAAGACTCAAGACTAGTGCTTTATTCAAGGATGTAATGACTTACTACCAATATATAACATACATTAAACATATTTACCCCCTCTTTGTTTTAATATTGATCTTTTGTATTCTTCATATTATAGATCCTAAAAAGGAATAAACAATAATTTAATATAGTGGAGAAGACGAGTGCCATTTGTAGTGCAACTAAGTTCCAAGGACACAAAACATACCTATGAAAAAACACTTAAAAGGGTTGTGCATGATGTGGATATTGATTAATCATGTTTTCTCTAGTAAGGGTTTGAAGATGTGACTGCAAAAAATGCATAGGTGAGAAACCAAGAGAATGCATAAGCCATGAGTGCTAATGACAAACTACAAAGATCATTAAGCTCAATAGTGCAAGAAACAATATACAATGCAACAACACAAATTAAAACAAAATGTGAGAGTCCCCCATAGGTAATAGCCATAATAATATTATGGAGAATTCATGTGTCTTTGACGCAAAGTCATGGTGGTACTAACAAGGGAGTCTTGAGCCTAGACAAACTTTAGCATTAACACCAAACGACAAGAGAGGTTCTAAAATAGGGCACCCATGTTTGGTAGGCTCTATAACATAAATTATGACTTTTAATAGAGAAAGGCTAATGTCACACTTCCGTGGGGAGGATCCTAAGGTGTGAAAAAACTGGTTAGGATAATGGAAAGATGCATGGAAGAGTGAATCATATCCTATATACTAGTGACTAAACACAATGTATCTATTAGGAGGACCCTTATTGGTTCAATAAAATGCTACCCAGTTTGTAATGAGCCCGTCAATAGCATAAAATGGTCTTGAAGAGAGAATTAGTAATAGTATAGACCCATTGAAAATAATCCAAACTATTCAAAAGTGGGTAAAAATAAACTCAAATAACTTTTAGCAAAGGAAAATAGTAACTTCTTCACAATTTACCTATTTTACCTCTTGAAGCTCAAGTTTTCCCTAATTTTTAAAGTGTAGATTGAAAATCACTTAATGGGCCACCATTCGACAAATCATTGCTACTAGGTTATTTCTTCTTCCTCTCTCTCTCTCTCTCTCTCTCTCTCTCTCTCTCTCTTAATTTTCCATGATTTTGTTTCCGTTTTTGTGCAAATTTCAGCTTTTGGGGACTACCTACCATATTAGAAATGTTCCCACATGCTTTTCCTTCACACAAGGTACGTGGGTACTAGGATACGCTTGCATTTGTAGTATCCAAGGAACATGGGATGCACAGATATGTTGATTTTGTAGGGTGTGTGGGAGGCCCAAAAGATGAAAACAATTGTGCTTTAACTCAAATTTGTCTTTTCTTGTAGCATGTAAGTTATATAGAGGGAGAGAGAGTATGAAGACCTTGATAAGGAGACCTTTGATTATCCTTTAACCATAAATTATCTCCAAGCTTATAGTGTATTAAAATTCTACCTAGCACCAAACATGAGGGCACAAAAGAAACTATTGCAATTGATTGTGGGCTATTGGATGTCGAATCAAAATTCCTTTATGATTAATGGTGAGGTATTGGATATCACTATTAATGACATATACTTCCTTATGGGATTGTATTTATGAGGAGTGCTAATAAATATCAAAGGGAAAGGGAAAGGAAAAGTTATACTAACTATGCAAGAGTGGACATCAAAACCTACTGTAATCCTTAGACTCAAAAGATGGGATCTCAAATCCCCATCATCAACATCACAAACATATTATTGAGAGTAATTTTGTCTACCATTACACACCTAACAGGTTTGTTAGCAATTCACCAAGGATCTTTGTCCCACGAGTTTTATGGAGTGGAGTGTATTAGGCCTACGATGTTTGATTGGTCCATCTGGTTACTAGTATAAATTAAGGCCCAACTAAAATATTAAAAGATGGATAAAAAAAATATTTTTGGATATGGAAGCATATTACTATCCTTATTCATGGTGAGGATTTTGATGATGTGTCCCTAGGTCCTACTTGCTCCTCTTGAGACACAATAGCCCAGGATGACCTAATGGATGAACACGATGTATTGGCTAGGAGGTGGGATGATATTGAATGATTTTTATGATGAATTCCTACAATGGTGGAGGTGACAGCTTCCAACTATCAAGAAATTTCCATACACTAGTATGGATTTATGAAGAGCTCCATATCTATCCCTTCCTCTCAGCATGCATTGGGGGTGCATTGGTAAGATATGTTTTGATGTTTTTTGAAAATATATTCCATTTTTTTTGTGTTTTCTAATATTTGAATTGAAATATGTAAAAGTATTTTTGGTGTGTAGGAATACTAATACAAATTTTGATGATGCAGATGTAGGGCCTATGCACTTAGCAAGTCCTTCATGATTTCGATGGAAAGTGCCTCATCTTAATGGGGGGGGAGGACTTTAACATTGATGGAGGACAACAATGAGGGTCTCACCCTTGAGGTTTCCACCAGACATATTGAGTACCTCCTAGAGGTGATGCAACAAAAGGTGGTAGGGGTACCACATACATGGATTCATGTTTTATGACGGGTGGTTACTACCATATTGTGTTACTAAGATACTATCGAACCACATGCTTGATATAGTTTGGATATCCATTTTGTATTTTTGTCTTATATATGCATCATTGAGGGATAATGTGCATAGCCTTGTATGAAACTCCACACTTTTTGTACTTGATGGGAAATTCTATATTAATATAAAAACTTTTTCAATCAGATTTATATATAAAATGTACATGCTATTTTATTTACATTTGTTTGATTATATATGTGAAAAATGCCAATAAAATACATTGTTAGCTAATGCAACATATACAAAATTCAAACTTCTTGTAATGTGAGTATGTAATAGGTTCAAAATATCATTTTATAAGTAGCATCCATAAGAATATTCTTAGTAAAGTAGGATTACAAACTCGATATATACCATTTAATTGTGACACTACCAGTTGTGAATATAGGTTGATGGTCAAGTGTTGGATTCCATGAGATATTGCATCCAATATTAGTTCAAGCACAACTCTATATTCAACAATGTTCTTTGTCATTGGAGCGATACATACTCCTCCTAAACTCACAATATGTCTCATGGAAGAATGAATCACCCTAGAGATGGAAGCAAGATGTCGTGTGTGGTAGTTGCACTATTTGAAAATCCCACTAACATGGACTCTTCTTACAACATATGTCAATAGAGCACATAGCATGATGAGTGATGGCCAACATGAAAAATATAAAATATAAAAGAAAAGTAATATAAGCTACTTATAATACGACGAGTCAAAGGGTATTTTCCAAACACTTTTGAATATGGATAATATCTCTTTAAATAGAGCCCATTTCTAGGCCCATTAAGCATTGCATTTCCCTTGAAATCCTCTAAATCATACGATCCCTTTCTCAATATGTGTCCCACAATGTAAGCACCAAGACAAATTGAGTTGAATTTACCTACCCTATTTCTTCATCGTATTAGTCATAAATAAGTTCCATGTATCCTTTAGAGTAGACACATAGACATACCAATTTATAATACCGAGTCTTGATGTGTTTTTTATGTTTCTCATTTGTAGTACCCATGTCCCTTTTATGTTCATCTATTTTCTCAAGGTTAACTAATCATTCTTCTAATTGACCAGTTTCAAGAAGGAGCTCAAAGGCTAGTCTTAGCGAAGGAATTTTACACTGAAATCGCTAATAGAAATTTGACTCCGTGCACAAGCTATAATGGGGTGAACCATGTGACAATCTTGAATGAATCTTGATATTCCCAAAGCATCAGATATATCATGATATGTGTTTTGTTCTTGTTCTTACTCATCGTCTATTGCAACATGGTTTTCAAGGACTTATTAATAGCCTCCACCTATCCATTTTCTTAATTATAATATGGCAAGGAGAAAGCATGTCACAATACAAGCATGGTGGATAATTCCATCACCATTTTATTCTGAAAATTCCATTATCACTGATAATTTCCTCTTTGAGAATGTACAAAATATGGTTATTATTTGTTTGAGTATGAAGTGTGTGACCATCTCCATCATGTTTAAAGGTAGGCATGGATTCAACCTAATTGGAAAAGTAGTCCACAACTATAATGATGTACTTATGACCTTTCTTTGATTATGGGTCATAGGATGTAAAGTCTAGCCCCCATTTTTGTGAAGGGTCCAACAATGATGACATGCTTTAACAGAGCAAGATATGCACACATTTTATTGGTGTATGTTTGATGTGGGCGACACTTATTTACTACTTTGACGTGGTATTTAAAGGTAGAAGGAAAAAAATACCCAACATGCAATATATTTTGAGTTGTAGCTAACCCAGATATGTGACTTCCAAATTATCTACCATTGAAGTCATTTAAAACCTTCTCGGAATTTCCATGATTTAAACATTTTCAAAGGATCGAATCCACTCCAAAACATTATAAAGTGTCACCTATGGTAAGATAATGTTTTGCATGGTGACTAATACATTGTCAATCCTCTCAAGAGATTTCAGATGGGACCCTCTATGTTTGGAGGTACACTAGGATGTTCCCATATCAGGGGTCATTTCAATCGACTAGGAGACATTTTCATTAGGTAACAATTCATTATAACTTGGTTCCTCACATTCTATCTGGATCTCCAACATAATATTTCTAAATTCCAAAGATTTTTTTAACTTCATTGATGCAAATTTGTAAATCAAACTCTTATAGAATTACAATCCACTTATTGTATATTATGTTTATTATGTGTTAGGACAATATATGTTGAAATGGTTTGAAATTCACAATCACTATTTCTCATATTGGAATGATGTAATGTTAGAGTCTTTGGACAACACAAATGGTTTCCAACACCATCTTTTATACATGTGAATACCTCAATTTGGGTTTGATCAAGTTCCTGCTTAAATAATAAACCGCATTCTCTTGATGTAGTCCATCTTCCAAAACCAAAACCATTCCAATGGTTGATTCAAATGCCTCTAGATATAGTGGAAAATATTTGTTGTAGTCAGGTGGACATGGTAGAGGGAAAACATTAATTCATTTTTCAACACATAAAATGATTATTGAGCATCATCATCCCAAATGAAAGGGACCCCTTTCTTCAAAAAGCACATGAATCCTTTTGTTATAGCATATTTGGAAATGAAATGGCACACGAAATTAGACTTTCCTTGTAGGCTCTATAGTTGATGCACATATCATGGGGGATGTAATTAAACTATTGCCTCAACCTTGAACTAGTCCACCTGATTCCCATGCTTGTAAACGATGAAACTAAATAATCACCCTAATATGACATAAAAGATGCATTTGTGAGGATTTAAATGAATCTTATAATAGTATAATATATCGAAGACTTCCCTAAGATGTTTGGGATGGCCATCCCTCCTTACTGATTAAGCTGCCAGGTAATCTTGATTAGCTTCAACAATATTTTTAATGTCATGGAAATCATACGACAAATATCACTAAAACATGGATCCAACATTCTTTAGACTGGAAGGCATCTTTCTATATACAAATGTTCCCTAGGGATATGTGAATTTGTTCTCGTGTTGATCTTTAGGGAAGATTTGTATCTTCTTATATTCTGAAAACCTGCTAATGAATGAAAATCTCATCCATATCACATTCATCAATAATTATAGTGTAGGATAATTATCCTTTGGACATATTAGGTTATGGTCCCTAAAGTCAATGTACACTCTAATATTTCCTTGTTTGTTTCAATGGGTACATAGTTAGATTCCCATTTAGTGAGGAGAACATAATAGATTAAACCCGTGTAGAGATGTTTGTCCACTTGTACTTTGAAAGAAACTACCTTGTGGATTCACTTGTCACATTTTCTATTGAACAAGATTAACAATGGGATATGTCTTAATTTAATGTTCAACAATACTTGGATTGATACCTGGCATCTCTTCATAAGACTAGAAAAAAATGTCACGATATTCTTTGAATAACGTAGTATAGATTTCAATCTCCTTGGAGGAATAATCTACACCAATAAAGACTTATTTACGACACCGAGAGTCTTGGAAATATCGATTGGGATGATATTAGAGATGTTCACCATCATTCCCTTTTTCATATACCTCATATGTAGCAAGAGGAATCCTATACTGATCCATAGTTCCAGGTTTGATGATTATGTTTTCATTAATCCTCAATCCATTTGTGTTAGGAAAAAATTATGCGTGGTGCATATTCTTCCATGGACTTTCTTCCATCATGGCATGGCTTCTAATATAGCTTCATCAGAAGGTAGGACCATGTCTAAGGGATCTTGAAAAAGTGTGAAATGACGGCCTATACAGGAATATTGTATTGGGTTGTTCCCATGAAGATAGGTAACACGTTTTGGCATGCGAAGGGTGTGTGTATGCTAGAAAACGAGCTCAATTGAGGGCTTAATAGAGTGCTCTATCAAGATTATTTCAAAATATTAATCGAGGGTTTGAAAAACCCTTGATCGATTTATTGATCTTAGTTGAGGGTTTATCAAACCCTTGATTAAGAGCTAGATCTTGGTTGAGTTACCATGCTCGATTAATATTTAAATCTTGATCGAGAGAATTTGCTGAAAACTCGAAAAGCCTCGCCTTGGCAAGTGTTTGTTGAGTTTAAAATATTGATCGAGATACTTTATAAAGCTTGATCGAGATCTTGACGTGTAACAATATAAGAATGGAAAAGCATCAAACCTCGGCTTATCTTGATGCATCTATTGCAGAGGAGTTTGAATGAGGAGTATAGAGAAATTATGTTGATTTGATTGGGGACTGCAACCTACCAACAACCATGAATTATTTCTACCATGGCCTCCACATATAGAGGTAGGCAACTCAAAACTCCAAAAATTAGTTCTGTTATGTATTGATTTTTTTAGGAATTTTGTGAAATTTGTTTAAAACCCTCAAAAATCAACCCTTCTATGCATTGTTTGAAAGTGTGTTTTTTTAAATAATTTTGTGAAATTTGTTCCAAAACCTAAAAAATTAGTTCTTCTAAGCATTGATTGAAAGTGTTGTATTTTTTAGGAATTTTCAAGAATTTTTTTTAAAAACTCCCCAAAAATTAATTATATGTATTGATTACAATTTTTTTTTATTTTTTTAAGTAATTTTAACAAAAATTGTAATATTAGATATTTTTATTGTACATGTTAATCCAAACTTAGTTGGAAATAAAACAACATATATCCATTTTAAACCCAGATCTAGCAAGCATCGAGAAGCATCCAATTTCTTAAGATGTAGTTTTTGTAAATCTTAAACTTAAGAAATTTGATTCCTTTCATTATTGATATATTTGGATTGAAGTTTAAATTTTCTTATTTTTTAGGCAGACATGGATTTTTTTTTAAAAATCATAATTTTTTTATTTTGTGAGTGGACATAGTTTTTATTTTATTTTATGCATCAAATTGTATTTTTTATTTCATTTTTGATAATGTAATGTTAAACATTATGTTACATTGGTAAGAACACATATTGTTGAGAAAATTGATTTATAGGAAGGGTTTTCTTAGATTCTTTATTGTATTCAAAAGATAACATATATTTGATTTATATTCATTGTTTCATGTAGATCAATATCTAGAAAATTGTTCTTCCCTCTACAATTCACGTTCATCAAGAGGATCTAGTGTTGTGCACCCCTCCCCATGTTGCAAGTGTAGTCGTATGTGAACTATTTACAGATATTTTTTTATTTTTATTTATTTACATAAAAAATGAATTATTGTATACATTTAAATCAATTATTAATTGTTAGATTGAACGGGTGTGACTCATTGGCGTCGATTGATATGAAGTCACTTGTTGTAAATGGAGGTCACGAGATCAAATCCCACCCGGGTTTACCTGTGTCCCATGTCTTGCGAGTGGGTGTGGGGCACCTAGGGGTATAGTGGCAGCAGGAATGGAACCATGGACCCTATTTAACGTGAGTACCAGCCCAACTCTAGTTTTTGATTCCCCTAGTTACAAAAAAAACTCAATTATTAATTGTTGTTTGTGTATACTTTCATAGGAACCCACTAGCTAAACCGTCTAGTGATTGTTTATGGAAGCATCGTGTCCAGTATCTCACATGATGTTCACAACACATCGAACTCCTAATATCATGATGAGGAGGTTCTTCATCATGCAGGTACGCTAAATTCATATAATTTATATATTTTTCCACTTTTGGTATCTTGATTTTGTATTGACAATTTGTACTTTGATTGATTTTTTTTATATGTTTACTAGGTTCGCGTCCTGCTTCTCCACCTCCTTGAGAGATTGAGATCACAAGGATAATAACTTAAGTTATTACATTGCAACATGATTGTATGCACACCTAGTTAGGGGGCACACACCCTGATTTCCCATCTAGAAAATCGATTAGCATGATGATCAATGCGGTCAATGGATTGTTGGAGGTCCACCAGAAGGCAAGTCCTCTTAGTGACATTTGGAAAATTGCTTGCCAAAGGAGGAGGGACCAAGTAATAGGTCTTGACAAATGGGAGGATATGAAAGTGGAAACAAGAGGAAAGGATGTCAAGGGCACTTTGTTTGACATCCCTCTTGGTTGTGCTCCTAGACAACCGCTTCGATTTCAAGAGATTAGGCTTGAGGTTGTTGCAGCTCTTGTTTATGATAAGTTTATTAGACAATGGGGCATATTCCCCCATCATGATTAGGTCCAAACATGTGTATCCAAAGTTTTTTCTACACACACATCCTAATTACATGAGCACAATGTCATATTTTTATGGCATCAAGCGAGGATGCAGTTATGAGCATCCTAGGGATCACAAAGATCTTAACACTACACCACCAACTCCTTGACTAGTTCTCATTCATATTCATTATGTTATTCGGTTGTATGATGTTTTTGATCCATGGTATCTTGGAGTTGAGGCATGTGATCGTATGGTAGCTGCCATGTGCATTGCATTGGATAGTGCTACAATGGCCATGAACAAGGACATGTCTAAACCTTTCCTTGGACCTACAAAGCCCGAGGTACTAAGGGTGGATGAGTCAGTTATTCAGGTTATTGACACTAAGAGTCTACTTACATATTCTATGAATACCTAGGATGCATACTATCATCTATACAAGGGATGTAGTCCATCGTCGATAAATCAAGTATATTTATGTACTTAATTTTTTTCATTATATTTAGTTAAATAATCATATTTAATACATGTACATAAAAAAGAGTTAATCGAGTAGCATTAATTTGTTTTTTTGTTGTTCCATGCATACGATTTCCTTTATGGATTTCTCAATGCCACTTCCCATCGGTTGAGCATCCAAAGTTTGTCCCCAGTGATGTCTCCATGGTACACACACTAGTTCCCCCATCTTAACTTTGTCAGTTACATGCATGTGTATAATTGCATCACCTTGTCACGAGGGGCATGGTGTAGGTGGAACTAATTGTGGGGAATGGCCATAGATCCGACCAGACATGTGGTCAACATGTTTGACAAGATTTTTTCATGTTGCACTATTTTATTGTTATGCATACATATATATAATTTTTTTTATGTATACATTTATAGAAATGGAATTTTTTCGTATTATTTCGTATCATATTTTTTCTTGGTGGATATATGATGTGTGTATGTTATTTATGTTTATGGGCATTTCTATTTATCAATTATGTTTGTGTTTATGCAATTGTAGGTTAACTTGATCTTATGTTCATGTTTATTTCGATGATTGTACAATTTGCAATTTTACAAGTTACAATTTTAGGAATGGGTGTCAAAATTAGAAGTTACAAACTATAAATTATATCTTAGAAGTTACAAGTTTATCTTATGTTCATGTTTACTATTTATTTTGTTTAAATCTTATGGTCATTTTCTATGTACAATTTAGGTTTTCAGATACAATTAGGATTACAAATTATAATTTAATTAGATTTAAAGTTTACAAGAAAACAAATTCATGAAGTTAGTTTCAAGTAACAATAACAATCTAATAATAATGGATAGATTTACCAATTACTGCTTACAATAAAAAATTACAATTTTTCGTAATGTCATCTTTAATGAACAATAATGACTAGAGTTGTATAATTTATAATTTATTATGTACAATTATAGTTATAATTGCAAATGACAATTTACAATACAACAAAATACAAATTAAAATATCCACAACTCACGATTAGAGTTGCATTTTACAATATACAATATACCATTGTAATTACAACTACAAATCACAAAATTTGGCAATTACAAGTTACAATTGTTCAATTACTCTTTAAGAAATTCTTGCTTAGACACACACCCATTACAATTGTACAATTAATATTTAAGAAATTACTAATTAGACATGTACAAGTCACAACATGGAATCTCATTTGCAATTAAAATAAGATCAATAATATGGTCATTGATACCACGTGAAATATTGATACCAAAATCAGATAATTTTAAAGTCATTCTTCTGCCCAATGCGTGATAGGAATGCACTATATTAATGAATAGATTTACATATTACTGCTTACAATAAGAAATTTCTATTCACAATGCTAGTTTCAATCCACAATAACAATTAGACTTATAATTTTTCCACACGGGTGTGGCTCATTGACGATTCACTTGATATGAAGTCACATGTTGTAAATTGGAGGTCACGAGTTCAAATCACACCCAACTTTACCCGTGTCCTATGCTTGTGGGGTGTGTGGGGAACATAGGGGTATAGTGGTAGCGGGATTGGATCCCTGGTCCCCGTGTAACGCGAGTAACATCTCAGTCTCCAGTTGTCGATTCCCCTAGCAAAAATAAAATAAAATAATTATACTTATAATTTATGATTTACGATCTTCAATTATAGTTACAATTGCAAATTACAATTTTTTTACTAGGGGAATCAACAACCGATGTTGGTTTGGTACTCGCATAACACACGGTCCAAGGATCCATTCATGCTACCACTATACCCCTAGGTTCCCCAAACCCGCTCGAAAGACATGGGCCATAGGTAAACTTGGGTGGGATTTTATCTCGTAACCTCCTTTACAACACGTGAATTCATATCAAGTGATGCCAATGAGCCACACCCATTTGGGCTAATTGCAAATGTTGAATTACAATAGAGTATATTACAAATTAAAAGATCTACATGTCACATTTAGAGTTTCATTTTACAATATACAATTTACCATTGTAATTACAATTACAAAATTAAAAAATTTGACAATTATAAGTTACAACTGTTCAATTACTATTTACGAAATTACTATTAAAGACATTTACACATTACAATTGTACAATTAATCTTTAAAAAATTAATAATTAGATATGTACAAATTCCAACTTTCAATCTCATTTGCAATTAAAATAAGATAGATAATAGGGTCATTGATACCATGTGAAATATTGATATAAAATAGGATAGTCTTAAAATCATTCTTTTGGCCAATGCATTATAGGAATGCAAGCCTCCATGATACAGTCATAGTCAACATTTTCCATCTTCCATTTCTTGGGTTCACCGCTCTTCACCTTGATTGTCGTGATATGTATATAAGCTGCTACCACTAAATGACTATACTGACAAGATATATACTCATGCATATAGTCTTGGTAAATATAATTGCCAGATTTTTTCAATTTTTTGGAAAAAGTGGACCATGAAAACCAAGTCACCAATTTAGTAAGCAAAATCACCATCTCGATAGTGTTGTACCAACCTACTTATAATGTGGGTATGACATATTAAATAATATGCAATGTTAGATCTTCATTTCCTAAGGGCGTAGTCACAACAAATACATCACTTGTCATAACAATTAAATTTTGTTAATAAAATGCATATACATTCAAGTACTAGTTCAGAAGTTTGAACATTCAATCGAAGATTCCAAATAAAATCATGTGGTATATATAATGAGTATACTTTGGTAAATGTTTGATTTTGTAACTTACCTAACCATGTTAGAAACTTGATCATGATCTAATGATACCACAACATATTTAGTTTGCATCTCTTGCCATGTAGAAATTGGATGAGGACCCTTTGGGTTAAGAGAGACATAGTTCCATGGTTTCACATGTCCAACATTTTGGCATTTATCAAGTTCACAACCATATGCATCGATGCAAAACTCAAAAAAGAATGCATACTTTCTTGTTTCTAAGGAGAATATGTCACCCACTTCCTTACTCCGAACAAAGTGTATTTCCCTCGTCCTAGGTATTGTCTCACAATACCAATGAATGGATCTATTCACATCGTCGATTGCAACATTCCAAAAGAACATGCATTGAAATAAATGTACAATCAAATATATAAGTACATGACTAAGAAAATGTTTTAAATAACATCCAAAATATGTGCTTCAACTACACACCATACTATCTTACTTGCACATCGGTCTTGCCTCTTTGCGACCTTTGTGTCCTAAACCCAGGCTTTGAATGGCCTGGCCTGAGAATCAAGACACCCACATTTCCAAATTGGTGCCTTGAGAAGTCCTCATGGGTGGAATAATATTAAATCCTCTCACGACCGAATTAAATCCTCTCATGGCCGAATTGGGGACGAACCAGATTGACCAAATTGATACTCATAACCTCGAATCCATAGATTCATTTAGCAAAATCCCCTTTGGGAAATGGGTAGCTGTACATAGATCTATGTTTGAAAAATCCTTCATGTTTTGCTTCGCCTCCCTATGAAACTTCATAGGTTTTAATCTATATTTTAATTTGTATAATGTATAAGTAAATACTATGTGTATATATTTAATTATATTAAATCACATAACATATGAACTATAGTAACATACTTATATTAATTATATATTATTATTATATTTACATATTTTACCATTATTAAGGTGAAAGAAGTTTATATATCATAAGGGTGTTTATAAAATATTTACCTATTTTATAAATTCTATTAAGTATTATATTTACATTTATTACAAGTATAGTGTGGATGGACTATGTATGTATGGATTTTAACATAATTCCCTAAAATGAAGCATGTTTTGTTGGGAGAAAGAAAATGGGAACAATTTCAATATTATGTTTCCCTTGTGGTTTGAATTTTTTACTTTGGTGGGGTGTTTTAGAATAATCCCACTTGTTATGCATGCTTTAAATGGTAAACATATCCCATATGCTTTAAATGATGATGATGATGAACTAGATGACAATGAATGTGATGATGTTTCTGATGATGACGATGATGGAAATGATGATGATGATGATGATCATTGTCATATTTGTCATTGTCATCATGATTATCATAGTAGTCATCATCATTGGCATAATCATCATCCATTTCATCATCATTGCCATTGTCCTTGACATCATCATCATCATCATCATCATCATTCATTTCAATGCCATCATAATCAACGGCAATGTCATCATTGGCATTATCCTCCTCCTCCTCCTCATCATAATCGTCATCGTCATCATCATTGTCATCATTCTCCTCATTATCAACAACATTATCATCATCATCATAACCCTCCTCAATATCATAATCATTATCCTCATTTTCATCTTCAATATCTGGGTGTAAAACTAGATGCAAAAGTGGATAAAAACATGGATGCAACAAAAGTATGTGCAAAAGTAGGCGCATAATGGGGTGCACCAAAAATGGATGCAAAAGGTGACGCAAAAGTGGATGCAAAAAATGATGCAATCATGGAAGCAAAACATGATGAAAAAAGTGGCACAAAAGTGGATACAACCATGGATGTAAAATTGGATACAAAATTGGATGCGAAAGTGGATGCAACAAAAGTAGATGCAAAAGTAGTCGTAACACCCAACGCAAAACCCGATGCAAAAGTGGATGCAAAAATGGATGCATAAAGGCATGCAATAACTGATGTAAAATTGGATGCAAAAAAAGATGCAAAAGTTGAAGCAAAAGTGGGTGTAAAAGTAAGCGCAAAAATGGGTGTGAATTGGGATGTGACAAAAGTGGAGGCAAAAGTGGATGCAATAGTAGATGCAAAATGGGATGCAAAAATGTATGAAAATGTGGGTGCAAAAGTGGATGAAAAAATGGATGCAAAAGTGGATGCAAAAAAGGCTGAAACAAAATGAGATGCAAAACTAGACTCAAAACAGGATGTAAACTTTGATGCAGAACTTGGCGCACGAAGGGATGCAAAAAAATAAGCAGAAGTGAATGCAAAAGCAGATGTAAAAAAGGATGCAAAAGTGGATGAAAACAGGGGCATAAAAGTTGAGGTAAACATGGGCGTAAAAGGGGGCGCAACAAGTGTGGATGTACAAACTAGGTGCAAAATTAGGTGCAAAACTAGGCTCAAAACTTGTTGCAAAACCTGATGCAAAACCTAGCGCATAACCAGGTGCAAAATCGAGTGCAAATTACGCCGCAATTTGGGCCAGGTTTAGAAAAAGGATGCAAAACACCTAAAATAGCACCAATCCATGAAATTGTTCCATTTTGTCCAAAACACGAAGAAAAATACACTGAAAGATGGCCTAGACGCAAAAAAGGATGCAAAAAGAGACGCTAAATCCAGTTTTTGTTGTAGTGCGGTCAACTACATTTTCATATGATTTGATTTAAGTTTCACCATAACTCATCTGGTACCTTTTTAAGTGCCTCTTTCACACAGACACCTACACCATCATGCTTTCCCTTTCCATGCCTAGTTTCAAAAAAACTCTAAGTATGTCAAACTCTTGTCTCTCTGTGAAGGAAACTTAACAAATAAAAAGAACATGTCGATTTCAACTAACCTACACACCCATTTCACCAAATCCAATGTTATGTAAATGACACCCCATTCTTTTTTAACAAGTCCTAAATCAACCCAAAACAATGTTGAATGAACAATGTGTCATGATCGATATCATCACTCACATAAAATGATATCCTTTAATCACATGGCATGACTAAGAAGTGTTATCCATGCCATCAATGTTCGCTTGAGAATGTATGTACAAAATAAGTACGAATTTTGACACCTGTTCAGAGTGATAGTACTGACTTTGTATCTCATTTTGGGGGAGATAATGTGTAGTTCTTGGTCAATTCTACTGTTGATAATATTGTGGTCGAATCAAACACCTCACAAGAATGCTTGAATTTAGCAGCTTGTCACCTAGACTTGTTAGATTGTTTGATATATTTATAAATATGATTTTGGAATTTCTCCATGAACTTTGGAATAGGAATTTTGTCCTCAAGCAAGTAAATCCCTTTAGATGGTGCAGTTGAAGAATATAATGCACCCATGGTAACATACTCATATCTCTTCCATTTAACTGTGATATCTAACTGTTCAAATTGTGTTGGATCAAATGTGAAATTTCTTTGGAATAATGCCAAATTACAACATTCAAGGCATCTTCTTCCACCTACACATATTTTATTGAAAAACACATTATCGAGATTCCTTTTGCATAGTATAGCAGAAAAAAAAATCTCACCCTATAGGAAGAGACAATTCTTTTTGCAAAAGTATATAAATGTGTCATAATATAGTTGAAATTCAACATAGTATCAACAACAATAAGTGTCCTGAGTTGTGTTTGGCCTACTATACAATGGGTTTTCTTTCCAAACTTATTGATTGAGATCTCAATAGTGGGATTGACCTCTTTAAATTCCTCAAACAATGCAACTCCTATCCTATCCATAAAATGCAACTTACAATGCTTAAGAGAAATCCCTCTGAATAAACATTTCCGCAGGACATGCTTTCGATCTAGTATAGCACGTGAATGTGTTATGTAACCAAGTCCCAGAAATAGCATAAAAAGAGAAAAAATAGACAAGAAGAGAGTAATCCATGCCTTAATAAGGAATAGTAAAGATAAATAACAATCTTGTTAGAGGGATGAACCTCCTTACACAATATATTGTGTACCCAAGACAAGACAATATACAATTCTTTCTGAAATAAAAATATCTCCTTCCTATATATAGGAGACAAAGGTGTACAATAACAACTGATAGACCCACTAATAGACCCAAGAATATATCAATAATATGTAATACACCACCATATAGGGGGTAAAGTTCCACACTATAGGGGGAACTGTTCCCAACATTTAGGGCTTAACATGCCCTCCCCTTTAGACAAGCGTTGTCCTCAACACTTGGGTAGCTTTGGATGCATTTGTATGAAGGCATCATACTCCCATGTCGAATGTGCAGTTGGTAATTGCTTCCACTTGATGAGGTACTCAATAATAGCTTGATTTCATAGTTGTTTGGTCCTTGTTTCGATGATTTGGTCATGGTCCATATGATTTGTGCTTCTTCAAAACTCCTTTGATGGTGATGTTGATATGGCTGTAGTTTCATCTTGTTTTATAACATTGTTGGGATATGGAGAACTGCTTGTTGGTGCTCTATGTGATTTTCAACTACTTGAATTGAATATTTTCATGTCACTGCTTTGACCATCCAGTCCATTTCATTCTTCTAGCCATAGTGGTATTTGTAAGGTTTGATGATAGAAGGAACACTTCCTAGATTTAAGTTAATATCATTATCCAAAACTCAAATAGGTGGATGACTTATTGGAATATCTTAAAATACATTGGAAGGCTTTTTAAGGACCTTTCGAATATTTGTTGAAATAGGAGTCTTACATGTTTGAACATCTAGTGAGTATAATTGTGTATTTATGCCTTGTTTTACTTTCTTTAACAATGTTTTCATACTATTAGAGCTGATCACCTTGCTTGGTTTCCATGTGATACCATCTAACCCAAATTCTTTTCCTTCCCAGGAAAATTCCAGGAAAAGCTTTTGAAAATTAAAATTCATTGTTCCCAGTGATTGTAACCATTGTACTCCTAACACAACGTCAAAAGCTCCCATTGGGATAACAATAATGGCACTATTCAATACATATTCCCCCATAATAAGATTGATATCATGGCATTTCCTTGAACAAATGATGGTTCCTCCATATGCAATCATTACTTGAAATTATGGAGCTAGATATACAAAAAAATTGAGATCTTTGGCTACTTTATAGTGAATGAAATTATGAGTACTACCTGAATCAATCAACACTGTTACCTTTTTATTTTTTATACATCCTTCTATCTTGAGATTTTTAGGAGTGTTAATTCTAGCCAAAGCATGACAAGATATGGTGGGATTAATCACTTCTACTTCATCCCATTGTGGTGGTTCCTCTTATTTGTGTTCTTCCTCATCATATTCTATGTAGAAGAGTTTCTTTTCTCCACACTTATGTCCCTTAATGTACTTGTTGTCACAATTAAAGAATAGACCTTTCACTCTTCTTTCCTCTAGTTGTTGAGGTGTTAACCTCTGAGGTTGGTTAGAAGGAACATGGTTATCTCTATATGTGTTAGAAGTGGCATTTCTAGTATTCATCTCCATATTTTTACTTTCAACCTTCCTTTCCATCATGAAATCCTTTTCTATGGATGATAATTCAAAGAGGCACACCTCATGTTGAGTATTATCCTTCAAGGTTCCAATAAAGAGATCTAACAAATTATCTTCTAAAATATTCTTCACTCTGAGACTTAGCTACTAAAATTGCTTGATGTGCTCCGTAACTGGACCTTTTTGCTTGAGATTTAACCACTGGCCACATAAGGTGTTTCTATTTATATCCCCATAATGTGCAATCAATTATAATGTGAATATAGACCAAGAGATAATATAGTCTTTTTTGTGGTCACAAATCCATTGGTACCATAAACATTGATCAGGTTCTAAATATAAGGATGGAATAGTTACCTTTTGGAAAGTGGGCACTTGGTGTAGATCAAAGAATTGCTCCATTTGAAAAATATATGTGATTTGATCCTGTCCATCAAAATTTCTCATGTCAATCTTGGAGATAGATTAATTCCTTGGACCTGAATATAAAAACCCATGATGCTGTAGTGAATCATTAACTTTTGAGGACTCCAAATTCCTACTCTCCAATAGTTTTTCAATTTTCGCTAGATGTGATCGGAATAAGTCATGTTTTTCCTCCTTATCCTCTTCTTGAGTATATACATGAGGAATAAAGATATGTTTTATATCCTACATCAGTTCCTTCAAGTCTTGAAGGTCTTCTTTTCTAGCCATCCCTTTGAGATCCTCTTTACTAGCCATCCTTTTGAGATCCTCTTTACTAGCCATCCCTTTGAGATCCTATTTAGTATCCATCCCTTTGAGATCCTCTTTACTAGCCATCTTATTTTCCAATTTAACTAATTCATCCATTTTCACATTTCATTTAATCATATCTTCCAAGTTGGACACTCTAAAAGATATGTCTTCCATGTCATCGTATGTTTGGGATGAATCCTTTGGGGGTTTTAGTGGAGTGTGATTTTTTCCACTTCCTTTTGGTGCCATTTTTAACAATAAATATCTATCACACCCTAGGTTTTACTACAAATAGATCCTTCTACTCAAAGCTATTCAAATGCAAAATGACGTACCTTTTTCAAACCTTGATTAGAAAATTGTTTTATGGATGACTTGTAACTGAGGTAAAATTTGAATTTCTACTCCTCTGGGTATAGATATTCTACCCATGGTAACCCTATCTGTCATCTCTCCAATTTCACAGGTCAGACCTAATTTGTATGTGCCAAAACTAATTTATTGCAAATCTCCCAAAGTTTCTTATTTTTGTCCTATGCAGATGATCAAACTTGTACGGTATCCCACATGTCCAATATTTTGTTTCTATAGTTGAACCTTCTACCACAGATACCATGGTTCATATTATTTTAGATGCAACTAGTCTCACTCAATGCATTAGAGGAAATTTCAACTCAAAATGGGCCTCCTAAAATGAACTAATAAAATAATAAAATAATATTTATTAATTTTGGAGGAAGAAAAGAAAAAAACTACTTTTTTGTTTGTATTTTTGACATATCTCCCCGTGTTTTTACTCAAATTTCAATCGGGAGAGCTCGTTGGATGCAGAATTAAATTCTACATCCAACGAGTACCCACTCGGCATACTTTTGACGGACCCCTCTACCCCAATTCTTACCTAATTTGGATGTTCCAAAAAAATTTATTGCAAATCTCCCAAAAGTTCTTATTTTTTGGCCTATACAGAAGATCAAACTTGTATTATATGCCACGTGCCCAATATTTTGTTTATGCAACTGAAACTTCTACCATAGATACCTTGGTCCTTCTTCTTTCCGATGAAATGGTTATTGCTATATTTGGCTATTGGATGCCTCAGATATGACATTTATCCCTAGAAAACATGTTTTAGAGTAGGTTTTGGAGTAGTAAAAATCCCTATATTCCTCCGCAATTATATCCAAAAATGTAATGGATGAGGATCTAAATTTCAGTCTATATATTTTTTGTCCTGTTTTGGAAGTGGGGTTTTAACCTTGATCTCTAAATCCTTGTAGAGAAAAAAATGTAGCGAAAATTCCAATATGGCTCGTTTTGTAGAAGCCAGTTTTGAGGAAAGAGCTCTGATACCAAATGTTATGCAACCAAGTCCCAGAAATAGCATAAATAGAGAAGAAGTATAAAAGAATAGAGTAATACACTCCTTGATAAGTAATAATAAAGATAAATAAAAATCCTCTTTGCGGGAGGAACCTCCTTACACAATGTACTGTGTACCATAGACAAGAGAATATACAATGCTTGCTCAAATGAAAATATATCCTTCCTATATATAGGAGATAACCGTGTACAATAAAAACTAATAGCCTCACTAATAGACCCAAGCCTACATTGATAATATGTAATACACCACCATATAGGGGTAAAGTGCCACACTATAGGGGGAACTATGCCCAACATTTAGGGCTTAACATAATAGTTGTCCCAAAACTCTACCACCTTCTCTCTAACGACTTCAATTTTTTTTCATAATAGGGTTTCCTACAAATAAGATACCAATAAGAAGCTTCATGTTTTTCTTATATTTAGTATATTTATGCAATTTGTTTCCTTTAAACATATGGCAGTTTTGACATTGTTTCCACCATTTGATTTCTTGAGTTTGTCGATGCAACAACAATAGTTGTAATTTCTCTATGAGCAACTCAAATATAAGGTTTTCTTGATTGTTTGAATGAAAATAACAATTTTGTGACGTTTGTTGCCAAGGTTTCATGTGCCATTTTATCTTTACCATCTTTAAAACCCAACAGGTTTGTGGTATATTTCAATCTTTTATGTTTTAACAATCCATGTAGGATTTGAGCTTGTGTGATAACTGAGTGTTGTTCAAAATGCAACTTGATGATGTCTCTAACATACTCTCTAATTGTTCGAACAAGACTTGGGTTAACAAACTCTTCTCCTACGACAACATCCATAAGGTCTTCTAAACATTCTCTACCTCTTACAAACCCACTATAGCTCTCAATTACTCTTGAATTCGTGTGAGAGGGAACGAGGTCCTACAACAACTGATCGAGATCTATCCTTGCATATAGTCCAATTATATTTTTGAAATTTCAACTCTAACAAAGTAAGGGACTTTTGTTGGAATTAAAAAAAAATGATCGAAGTAAGAAGAATTCAAAGGTCGGGGTCTCACCCGTGAACAAACTTCAAATGCATTAAAACATCACAAGAAAATGTACTTTCTGAAAGTTCAACTTTGACCAAATAAGGAACTTTTGTTCAAAATAACAAAAAAAATAGAAGTGAAGTAAGACACATTCAAAGACTACGGTCTCACCCATGACTATATTTCAAAAGCATTTAGACATCATAAGAAAATTTATTTTTTGGAAGCTCAACTCTGAGAAAATAAGGGATTTTTGTTTGAATTAAAAAAAAATAATCAAATTAAGAAGCATTCAAAGACTATCATCTCACCCATGAACAAATTTCAAATGCATTCAAACATCACAAACAAATTTAATTTTTGAAAGTTCAACTATGACCAAATAAGGGCTTTTGTTAAAAAAAAAATAGAAACAAAGTAAGAAAAACATTCGAAGTCTATGGTCTCACCCATGACTAGATTTACAAAGCATTCATACATCATAAGAAAATTTAATTTTTGAAAGTTCCACTCTTACCAAGTAAGGGATTTTTATTCGAATTAAAAAAAGAAAGAGCTAAAGTAAGAATCATTGAAAGACTACAGTCTCACCCATGAAAAAAATTGAATTGCATTCAAACATCACAAGAAAATTTCATTTTTCAAAGTTCAACTTTGACTAAATAAGGTACTTTTGTTCAAATTAAGAAAAACAATAGAAGTGAAGTAAGAAACATTCAAAGACTATGGTCTCACCAATGACTAGATTTCAAAAGCATCCAGACATGAGACATAAATTTCATTTTTTAAAGTTCAACTCTGACCAAATACAGGACTTTTCCTCAAATTATAAAAAATATAGAATCAAAGTAATAAGCATTCAAATAATGTGGTATCACCCATGAACAAATTTCAAATGCATTCCAACATCACAAGAAAATTTAATATTTGAACGTTCAACTCTGAACAAATAAGGGACATTTTTTCAAATTAAGATAAAAAATAGAGTTGAAGTAAGAAACATTCAAATACTATGGTCTCACCCATGATTATTTCAAATGCATCCAAACATCACAATAAGTGCATGGAAATTTCTAAGGGTATTTAAATATTTCAGAAACTTATCATATAATGTAGATCTGCAAAATAAAATGTAAATAGGTCCCTATGAGTTAGCGTCCTTCCTCTCAAATTGTAACTAGACCTTTGAAAGGATATTTTGTCGACGGTTGTGAACCCGTCAAAGACATCAAACTGGGAAGGTAACACCTGATCATTTATAATGATGAACAACAAAAGCAGTATCATCGGCTAAGAAAATCCAATACAGGTATTGGAAGCATCTTGTGATAGTCACCTATAGGGTAGATATTCTATGTTTTGACCACTGAGAACCTTAGTCAAGTGGGGGAAAGAATTTTTCCCTCAAACAATATTGTTTTTCTTCTTTTATAAAGGTGGTGGGTAGCCCTCTTGAGTAAGCATAAACACGTTGCCTTAGGTTTTACCTCCTCTGGCACAACACCTCTTTCCCCATGGATTATTTGCCACTAGATGATGAAGGGTTTTTAAAGATTTCTTATAAACAACAACTATGTTTCATATGAGAATTGATTGATGGGAATTATTGGGATGCCTAACCCAACAATCCTACTTTATAATAACAAATTATTTTGTGCCCTCCAATGGAGAAATTATTTTGATTGGATTAAGTTGTCATGGTTAATTTTTTAATGGATTTCTTCACTTAGTGGGGTGAGAGAATTTGACCATTTCTACAAAATTATCCATGGACAATTTAAATTCTATATATTTTGTACATGAACACATGTTAAATAATAACTAAATATGGTACAAAAATTTTTAAAACAAATTTCAAAAGAGTGACTAAGCATATTTATTTAATACGTGT
The DNA here is from genome assembly GCA_001517045.1 of Pseudotsuga menziesii. NCBI lineage: Eukaryota > Viridiplantae > Streptophyta > Pinopsida > Pinales > Pinaceae > Pseudotsuga > Pseudotsuga menziesii. Next base: position 172,889 of record LPNX010440698.1, on the reverse strand, counting down.
GCTCTTTCAATTTAAGTTTTGTTAACATGTAAAGATATTTTTAATCAAATATTTTATATTCAGAACATACATGATAGTACAAGTTCATAGTTTCTAAAATGTAAAATAATAAAATTTAGTGTGTACTCTACATTAAATGATTTTTTATTTATTACAACATCCATCCCAAGGAATTAATTTACAATAGATGTCTCATAAGCTATAATTTTAGGTGTGAAATTTCATGCACATTTATATCTCTAATTTAAGGAGAACTCATATACATAAATAAATATAAATCATATACATAAATAAGCATTACCTCTACTTTAAGGATTTTTTTCACATGTATGTACACATTTGAATTTAAGTTGTTATAGAGTGTTTCTTGCTATGAATATTTGACTATCAATTCCACTATATGATATTTGAAACTTCATATCATAACCAACCTTGAGAAGTAAAATTTAACACTACAAGTGAAAGTTTGCCAGATTTCACACAAATTTTGCTATATCTAGATTGATAAGTTGGTTGTACATCATGATGTAGTAGTATTATCTAATAATGCTCAATGCATGTACATGAACATTTCACTACACTATTTAGTATATAAAAATTAATCGTGACCAATAAAAATTGTATAATATATTGAAAATTCGATAACTTAGTGAATCAATCAGCATGATAATTTTGTAACTAATTTTGACATGATAATTACATAATTAATTTCAAAACATGATAATAGAAAGAATGAGGTAAGAAGTAAGAATTAAAAAGCATGCTTGAAATAATTATCATTCGAAGAATGAAATAAGATAAATATTGATATTGTCCGCAATTAGAGTTGAATCCACCAAAGGTTGATCTTCATTATCTTCATGTTGCTCTCTCAATGTTGCTCGCCATCTCCTCATCCTTTCTTTGTTCTTTTATTGTAACTCTTCTTCATTAGTTTTATCTTGATCATGTTGCCTAATTTAAATTTTTTTATTTCCCATCTTAATTATTAAATAAGAAATGAAAATGCCCAATTTTCTTTGAAATTCTTAGGAAAAAAACACTTTGAGTCACTCAAGAGAGTAAAATTGAAGTTACAATTTATAAATTTAAGTTTATGTGTGTTTATATATTTATTTATGCAATATCTTTTAATACATGTGAATAGATAGTAGGTAGTTCACGAGTTGGGTTGGAGGGATGAAAGCAAGTCGAAGTCGATGAAAAATTTAAGAAGGGTAGCTTGATTGCGCTTAGTAGTTCGATCAAGTTAATGTTTCAATCGAGATATTAGCTCAATCGAGCTTTTGGTTAACCCTCAATCGAGCATTTGTTTAGAATTCAATCAAGATGTTTCAAAAAAGCACACAAACGCTTGATCGAGCTATTTAAAAACCTTGCTCGAGCTAAAAATCTCAATCGAGAGCTTAAAACCAGAATTTTAGCCCCCTTCTTTATATATTTTTCTCTTTTTACGATACCTAAACCATAGCCTAGGATACCCTTTAGATGGAGGAATTCATACCAGTGGATCTGTTATAAAATTATCTATTCATTGGCATAAATTTTGCAAGTTTCTAAGTTCATATGATATTTTTTTGTTATTTTCTTCTAAAACTTATACTAATAGAACCATGTCCAGAACTTCGAATCAACACAAAGATAAATCAACAACATTAAAAAAATAAAAAATACATATGCGCTAGACCACCCCATTCTCTTCAAAATAGTATTTTTTTTATTTTTCAATTTTTGTCACCAGTAAAACAAATGTTCCTGTGTACGAAATGGAATTAAAATTTTCAACGGTCGGTTTCAAAAATTAAAAAATATATATAATTTTTCATCATAAATTAAAATAAAAATATGTGTTCCCTAGTGCATTTTTTGTACATTATGATATCTTTTTTCAAAAATTATGCATCTATCACTAAATTATTTTACGTGCATAGAAGCCACTTATAAAGTTTTGCTAAAATTTACAAGAACAACCCTATGATTAAATGCAATTTTGACATATTAAATAATGTTATTATTTAAAATAATTATATGTGCAAGATGACATAATTCCTTATAATTTGTTTCTTTAAGCTTGTTAAAATTCACAAAGCATATATGAGTTTTGAGGGCTTAGATTTAATTAATGAGTAAAAAAAAGAATTTTCACCATCAATTTTGGCCAAAAAGTGTTAGCCATATTCATGGATTCACCCATTGATCACATTCTCCATAGACGAAGATTCATGATGATAATATGCTATCTAAGATAGAACAACTTGGTACTATATTTCGACTACAGACAAAGACGGTGTTTCCCTTCTATACCAGGTTTCTTAGGTGGAATCCTACATTATCCATGGATCCTTAAATTATGAATTTATGAAGTGGCATATTCTTACCCAATAAATAATGGTGACTGATGAGATTATGTGTATAAGGGTAAGATATATACCCACTCCAATGTTTTCATAATTCCTCATGGAATGGTTGACTAACAAGACATTTGTTCTAGAGAGATGGGATATTCCGTGAGACCTAAATAAATGGCCCTCAAATGATTTACAAATTGTGGGTGAGGGAATGGTCTCATGAAATCCTATATATTTCTAACATGATAAGGACATAACACAAGTGGAAGATCTGTCATCTACCATAGTTCTGAAAATATTGGACATTCTAGTTGACACTTGAATCTAAAAAGTGGAAGAGTGAGGCAAGCAAGGTTTCAAATTGTCCAAGTCAATTTTTTTTAAATGAGAGTCCAAGGGGTCCAAATCTCCTATCATTATTAACAAATTATTTCATTGTGTAAGGAATCTTTGGAGTACTTCTAGTGTAGATATCGTGCATAAATATTGGGAATGGTATTTGATGATACTATAATTTTGTGCGACTCACACATTAGGATTGGATGAGTTCTAGTTTAGCACATCTTTCAACATGCGAAGCATCATGTCGTTTGTTGGATTATCAAAGTACAAAGGATTAGGAAATTTGGATTTGGGGACATATTTTCCCTTGGATCTAGATGTAGTTGTCTCATAATTACAACCTTCAGTTTGGACTTTAATTTCTCATTCACATTCAATGGGTTAACCCCTTAGGAAAGGATCTATATTTTTCCCCTTGTGGAGGTGCAAGTTTGGTTGGGGATCTAGCAACCATTTGGTAGGGTTGAGGAGGAAATCAATTGGTCAAAACAATAGGTTGCTTGGGGGATGTTGTTGTAGAATAATCATTAAAAAACCTCCATTTTGGGACATTAATAAGTCAAATGATCTTCTCTGCATAATTTACATGGGAATTTCACTTTCCTCTTGTATTTATTATTCTCACCAACATTATTGGTGTTTATATTATTACCCTTGTTCCCATGCTTTTTATTCTTGTTTTGCTTCTTTCCTTTGGGTTTCTAGTTCCCTTTAGCATTGGATGTCTATATTGATAGAAGATCAGAGGATTGTTGGTTTTTCTTTAAATTGCTTAGATGATATCTTAAGACAATTAGTCACTAGAATATCATTGAAATAACAACATGCAAAGAAACATAAGAGCACAAGAACACAAATATTTTCCTCAGGGAAACCATAAGGGAGAAAAACCTGCAAAACTTACTCAGTATAGAACTATACCTGTGCAGTGTAAAACCCAGACAACAACTAGTCTCTTCTTCCTGGCGCATTAATCCTTCTCTCTCTTGCTAAGACAACTTGACTGAGTGTGTCCAAATGGAGAGGAGCACCTCCCTATTTATATTCTTCAGTTGATTTGACTCCTAACTTAGCAGGTTTGGCTTCTCTAACTGACTCGCCCCACTAGACAACTTGTAACCACAAAATAACATTTATTATATTGACACTTGGGTAGTATTGACCTGACTTACATTCATAGGTTTACATTGCTTCTTTCAATGACTCTAACCAGACCAAACTCATCTCTCGAGTGAGGAATACAATACACCTTAGAATATCTTTCGAAATTACAATAATTTAACACTCCCTCTTAACTAGGAAGGTATTCAACATCTTCTATAACAAATGTACAACTTTCTGGTGAGACTCTATATGTCATAGGAAGTTTTGTAACATTGTCTAACATCTTCATCAACGATTTCAGATGGGACATATTCTGTGACTTTCATCTTTTGGGAATCATCTTTTGTAGTCTTCTTCTTTCGTACTCTTTTGAATCATCATCTATTTATCTTTACTGGACCTTCTTATTGAAGCATTAGTATGTAAATACCTAATCATCGTCTATCTAGATCATCTTCTATCATATTAGTATGTGGATACTGAAACATCATATGTAACTTTATTACTTGCAATATCTATGTAAGGATACTAATAATCATCAACAATCATCATTAGCCTGTTAGTGCTAAAAACACAATCAATCAATTGATCAATACTGAAGCAAACAAACATCACAACAATACTGACCACCAACATCAATAATCATCGACAATCATCATACCAAGCATGTCAACAATCATCATCATCTAATAGTATAACAATACTACAACAATCATCAAGCTTCCTAGTAATCATTAACAATCATTAACAACCAACAATATAGAAATACTACAACAATCATCAACAATCAATAATATAGAAATACTATGACAACCATCAAGCATCTTAGCAGTCATCAATAATCAACAGTATAGTAATACTGAGGATACATCTTTCCCTTCATCTTCTTCGGAGAAACATCACGACGAGTTATCTGGTAGATCCATCTAGGAATTTTGTCTAACTTAATAACTCTTTCAAGCCAAACAAGTCTAGTTAGATAGATGGATCTCCCTGGGGACGAAACAAGCCGTATCTGGCTTAATAACCGTTTCGGACCAAACAATCCTAGCTAGACATACTAATCCCCCTAGGATCAAAAGGCCTTTAGTCTGGATTACTAACCCTTTCGGGCCAAACAAGCCTAGCCAGACGTACCCTCCTCTAGACTGACTTACTCACCACTGCATCCAACATCTACTGTCACTCCCTCTTTCGAGAGAGGTCCTTTTGAACTACACCAAGCTTGTATTGAAAGTATTCAAAATTTACATGATCCAGAGGCTTAGTCAATACATCTACTACTTGTTCCTCGATGGCAACATACTTGAGCTTTACAACTCCCTTCTGAACCATATCCCAAATTAAATGATATTTCATCTCAATGTGTTTTGACTTATCATGAAACACATGATTCTCTATCATATTAATGCAACTTTGATTATCATAAAGGATATTAGTGACATCTATCTATGGATCGAATAATCCTGACAACATCCTTCGAATCCATACTGCTTCTCTACAAGCTAAACATGCTGCAATATATTCTGCCTCTGTTCTACTAGGTGCAATACTGGTCTGCTTTCTACTAAACCAAGAGATCATGCCTGATATTGAACTAAAACAACATCCTAATGTACTCTTCCTATCTTTGGAACTTCTGCCCCAATATGAATATGCATATCCATGCAACTTGATTTCTCAACTGGATGTATATCTAAGCCCATAATCTAAAGTTCCCTTTAGATACCTCATCACATGTTTTGCACTATAGTAGGTGAATGTGTTTAGGATTCACCACATACTGACTTAAGGTGTTTACTGCAAAACATATATATGGTCTTGTATTGGTTAGGTACATCATTGAACCAATAATCTATCTATATAGAGTGGCATCAACAGCTTCTAAAGTGTCATCATTCAATAGCTTCAAACTAGTAGTCATTGTAGTACTCATAGCTTTACAATCTAGAATTCCAAATCTTTTTAAGATTTCAACAATATATTTTCCTTGATTTAGGTATATATCATCTGGATGTTTCCATACTTCAAGACCTAGAAAGTAGTGCATCATTCCAAGGTCTTTCATTTCGAATTCTACAGCAAGCCTCTTCTTACATTCGATAATCGACTCATCTACTCCTATCAAAAATAGATCATCTACATATAGAAACAAAATTAAAATTCCATCTTTATCAACCTTATAGTAAAGGTTGGAGTCTTCTTTACTCTTAGTAAAGACTAATCTCATTAGGAATCCATTGATCCTTCCATATCATGCTCTAGGTGCTTGCTTCAATCCATACAATGCTTTCTTTAGTCGACATACATGAGTCTTCTGATCATTGACCTCGAATCCTTGCAGTTGTTCAATATAAACTTCTTCTTCAATAAGGCCATTTAGAAATATCGTCTTCAAATCCATTTGATGTAGCTTCCATTTCATGTTGGATGCCAAGGCAAGGACAATTCTTATCGAGGTGTATCTAGCTAATGGGGCAAAGGTTTCTTCATAATCAATTCCCTCTTTCTGAGAGAATCCTCGGGCTGCAAATATTTCCTTGTATTTCTCTATACTTCCATCAGTTGAGTGTTTGGTTTTGAGTATTCACTTCAAGGATACCACTGACTTGTCCTTTGGTCTAGGTACTACTCCCCACACATCATTCTGCATAATGGATTGGTATTCCTCGACCATTGCATCAACCCACTCTTTTTTATTTATTGCCTCTTAAAAACAAGTTGGTTATTTATTGACTAGATCACACATTAAGGACATATAAATGGGATATGACTTTGGCTTATTTATTTATTGCATGGCACCTTCAGGAGCACCATGTCTTTTTTATTCTTCAATTACTTCATGAGACCAGGCATGTTTTCTCTTTCGAGAAAACAATTCATTTGGTAAATCTTCGAGTAGTTGGGGCTTTGTCATATCATGCTCTTCAGGTAGCTGGGGCTCTGTCATATCTTTCTCTTTAGGTATTTGGTCTTCTTCTTCAATTTCGACTTCTTTATGAACTTCAATAGTTTTGGAAGTTTCATGCTCCTCTTCATCTTCCTTGTCTTTTCTTGATTTTCTGAAAGTTGTATCTTCGTCAAATGTAACATCTCTACTAAGTTGAATTTGACAGTATCCTAGGATATATATTTGATAAGATTTTGATTGTTCATTGTATCCTATGAACAATCCTTTCTTTCCTAAGGGATCTAACTTTGATCTTTTCCCCTTGGGAATATGAATGTACACAGGACAACCAAAAATATTTAGATGAATTACCTCTATTATTTCTCTGGAAAACATTTCTTCTGGAGTTTTGTTCCCAAGGGAACTGTGAGAGATTTTCTTTTGTACATATATTGATTTTCTTGTTTCTTTTTCCTATAGGTAAATTGGAAGATATTGATCATGTATCATAGATTTCACAACTTCCATGATGGATCTGTTCTTTATTTCCTCCACACCATTTTTTTGTTGATTCTAGGGAATGGCGAGCTCCCTCTTAATCCCTTCTTCTTTACAGAAACCATTGAATTCATTTGAAGTGAAATCTAATCCATTATCTGACCTTAGAATATTTATTTTATTCTCAGAAAGGTTTTCTACGAGGGCCTTAAACTCTTTGAATCTTTCAAACACTTCTTCCTTCTTTTTGAAGAAGTATATCCAAGTCTTTCTGGAGTAGTCATCAATGAAGGAGGCATAGTAAGAGTACCCTCTTAATGAAGTGGTTTGCATTGGCCTGCAGATATCTCAGTGAATAATTTCTAAGATCCCTTTTGCCTTACGATCACTTTTTGGGAATGGATTCTTAGTATTCTTCCCTTGTGCACATCCTTTGCACACTCCTTCAAGTTCTATCTGAATTTCTGGTAAATGAGTTACCACCTTGCTTACAATTGGAAGGGATTTGTAGTGAAAATGAGGAAGCCTTCTATGCCATAGCTCACATGGGTTAACGATACTAGTTTCCAATGCATAATCTATATGTCCCTTTAGTTTGTATAGACCTACTTCTTCAACTCCAATCTATACTGGATCATCGATAGTATTGCCTTTGGTTCACATGAGGAATTTTCCATCTACAAAGTAAACTTTGAAGCCTTTCTTGTCTAAGGTTGAAATGGAAAGAAGATTCTTCTTTAGTCCTAGGAAAAATAGGACATCCTTTTTTTTCATAGATGTTGGGTCTAGAAATGGCCGCTTTTGACCACCCTTAATTACCTCTTTTTGTTCTATCCTACCCCATTGAGCATGCCAAATAAATGATTTACCCCCACTCTACTCTTCAAACCACCAAGGTATGATTGGTCATTGTTTTATTTTATTAATACTTATGATTGTGCTAATTAAGGCTTCATATCTCTCAATGTGCTAACATATGATGGTTTATAAAGGTATTTTGAGATGTATGGACTGCAGGAAGATTGGGCTGAACATGATATGAAAAGGATGGGCATTCATCGCTCAAGCTGATCCCCATCCATCCTATCATTACCTAAGGAATGCGGTTCTAGTGTGATATTCAAAGCAAAGCTGTGCAAAGGTAGCTGTAACAGAATGCGTCAGACTTGGAGGTCAACAGTGTGCTGCTGCTCATGTATAGCTGTAATTTGAGGATATCGTCACTCCTGGGGCGATTAACGGTTTCCCTATATTTTCTATTTTTCATCCTACCACGTTTGTAATAGCTGTTGTCATTTAGGGTGCCTGAAGATCAGAGATCTTCATGGTTGCCCCATAATAGGGATAGGATGTTATGATTTACATTGTATAAATATGGAATTGTTTCGAACCCATTAGAAGAATTTTGGGGTCTAAAATGGGCCTCCTAAGGAAAATAATAAAATAATAGCTAAAATAATAAAATAATATTGATTAATTTTGGAGGAAGAAAGAAAAAAACTACTTTTTGTGTTTGTATTTTCGACATATCTCCCTGTGTTTTTACTCAAATTTCGATCGGGAGAGCTCGTTGGATGTGGAATTTGATTCTGCATCCAACGAGTACCCACACTGCATACTTTTTATGGACCTCGCTACCCCAAAAACAAGAAATACCTGAAAAAATGTGATGATGACATCATCATCACATTTTTTCAGGTATTTCTTATTTTTGGGGTAGCGGGGTCCATCAAAAGTATGCAGTGTGGGTACTCGTTGGATGCGGAATCAAATTCCACATCCAACGAGCTCTCCCGATCGAAATTTGAGTAAAAACACAATGAGATATGTCGAAAATACGAACACAAAAAGGATTTTTTTTAATGACAAATATGTCATTTCAACCATTATGGTTGACTTATTTTATTGAAATTCTATTGGTTCTTGAATTCCAACTCACAAAAAATTATTTTGGCACGTTTTCTTATAAGGCCCATTTTAGACCCCAAATTTCCTCTAATGAGGGGTTGTTGAACACATAATCAATTCATTGTATTAGCCGTGAGGAGGAATTGTGTAATCGGTCTGTCTTTTAATACAAGGAGTTACTTCAGATCTAAAGGATTTTATGTGTGTTCATCCAGCATCTCTGTGTGAAGGCTGGGCCCTCCTTCCACAGGGATCGCTGAGTTAAATTAGGCATTTCAATTATTTTGTTGTGTGATGTTATGCTAATTTTATTTCTTCATAGGAAGTTGTAACAAGTGTCGATTTACAGTGTGTCGTGATTGCATCTCTTGGATACCTGTAGTGTCATGGTGTGACAGTCGACTGAGTAGGTAATCACTCCTTATGCAAATTGTGTGGTAACTGTAACAGCTTTGTTCATCCTTAGATCTCTTTAGTTGTTGTTTCCATGAATCTTTGCAGCTTGTCTCTTATTTTTATGATTGCAGAATTTCATTCCTGTACTTCAAATTCATAGAACAGCTGAACTCAATTTCTGTATTTTGAATCTCTAGACTAATGTTCAATTTATGTCTTTGAATTTCTAGAATAATTAGATTAAGATAGTTGGGTTAATCATTAAGTGGTTTGAAACATAATTTCCCTTTTTCTGCAATTGTAGATTAGATGTGACTTTCATCTTTCCATTCTTAGATCGAGAACAATAGAAGGTAATTGTGATTGCATTCCTTAGAAGGTAACTAGATTAAGTAGATTCTTGGGATGAGCATAGCCAAACAGAGGATAGGATTGTTCAATTATGGTAATTTAGTGTTTAAGCATATATTGTGCATGTTATCCTTGAAATAGAAGACTTCCCTGGGTTGACAATAAATATTGTACACTCTGTATGTTAGCTGTAATTCACTTGCATATTGGGTGCTCAACAATAGACTTTCTAGGATCCAGTTTATAGGATGCTTCTCCTAATCCTTTAATGGGATATTGGGAATCATCTCCAAGCATCACTTTGTGTGGGGATTCCTTTTGTTCAAGGCATGAGAGTAAATCCTTGAAACCAGTCATGTGTTTGGAGGAACCACTATCAATCAACCAGGTATCATTTCATGGTGAGACTAATCTAGTTAGGGTAGAGATCAAAACATATTCTTTAATGGAGTCTTCATCTTTCTTTGCTTCCTCTTCTACTTCTTGATCACTTTCTTCAGCAGCATGTGCTTAAAACATTATCATCTTCTTGAGTCTTTCTGCTTTCATGGGACAGTTAATGGAAATGTGTCCTAACTTGTGGCAAGTGAAGCATTCAAAACTTGAGAATTCTCTCTTGGGTCTTTTAAACCCTTGACACTTAGGAGGTTGGTCATGACTCCTTTTTCCTTTGGTGTGGGTAGTTAGGGCTTGATCCTCATTGTCATTTAGCTTTTCTTCTCTGGATGCTATCATCTCTTCTTCTTGGACACATTCTTCCCATAACTTCCGGAATTTGGTTAGTTTCCTTCTTGAACAAATTCCTCAGATGAAAGCTTCCCAATCTCTTGGAAGGCCATTCAAAGTTTTCATTGTAAGTTCTACTTCTTCAACCATGTCACCGATGGCCTCTAGCTGATCTTTTATTTGAGCTACTCTTGTAAAGTAAGATTGCATAGTCTCTGACTTTTTAGTTTTTACACTTTTGATTTGATTCCTTAGGGTCATTTTCCTGTTAATGTTTCTCCCTTCAAATAGTCCTGATAAGGAATCAAACATTTCTTTTGGAGTCTCCATGGATGATACTTGAGGAATCAGGTTGTCTTTGATTGAATCAACTATGATTCTTTTAGCTATAATCATATCCTTCTTGTGCTTGTATTTGGCTTCATCTCCTTCTAGTTCTTTCACTTCCTCTTTCACAAACTTGTCTAGATCATTTTCTTGGAGGATGAGCATGATCCTATACTTACATGCTCTGAATTTTTCACCCCCTTTGATATTTTCATCTAGATTGGTATTTGTTGTCATCTTTAGAAAACTGAGAACTTCAAATGGAAAGAGATGGAAAGATACTTACTTGCAGAAAGAAGCTCTTGACTCTCCTCCTTCTTGATTGCCTAGGGTTTGAAGAGGAAACCCTAATTTTGCAACCGAGATCACAGGTAGAGTTGAATGCTAGAAAAGATGCGACCTCCTGAGGTGAGGTAGACTGTATCTTCCTTTTCCTAATATTGATGATGAAACCCTAGGAAAACTGAAACCATAGTTTGTCTCGGCAACAGCAACAGGTCCAAAATTGAAAATTCTTGGAATTTAGTTCTGTCACCATAGAAAGATGCGCTCTTTAGAGGCAAGTTGGAGTTTTTCTAGTTGATATGTCAAGGTATTTATTAAAACCAAAAAACCCTAGTTGTGCAGTGCTTACTTTCAAGGTGGCTCTGATACCATGTTGGTTTTTCTTTAAATTGCTTAGATGATATCTTAAAACAATTAGTCACTAGAATATCACTAAAAGAACAACATGCACAGAAACATAAGAACACGAGAACACAAAGATTTTCCTCGGGGAAACCACAAGGGAGAAACCCCTGCAAAACTTCCTAAGTATAGAACTCAACCGGTGCAATAAAAAATACAGACAAAAACTGCTCTCTTCTTCCTAGCGCACTAATCCTTCTCTCTCTTGCTAGGTTATCTTGAGTGAGTGTGTCCAAATGGAGAGGAGCACCTCCCTATTTATATTCTTCAGTTGAATTGACTCCTAACTTAGCAGGGCTAACTTCTCTAATTGACTGGCCCCACTAGACAACTTGTCACCAAACAATAACATTTATTATATTGACACTTGGGTACTATTGACCTGAATTACATTCGGAGGTTTACATTGCTTCTTTCAATGACTCTAACAATACCAAACTCATATCCCAAGGGAGGAATACAATACACCTTACAATATCTTTCGAAGTTACAATAATTTAACAAGGATTAACTAGGAATATGGTTGTTGGTGTTGGTTTGTGCAGTCGTAGGAACATTAGAATTCAAAGACATTTGTCCCACTTGTGTAATGCCCTAATTCAGTGCAACATTTTCCACTAAACTCATCACATCAATGGCACATGGTCTAGGATTTGGTTGGGTTGGGTCAAAATTTATTTTGAAAGAAATCAGTAGTATCTCATATAGAATATGATATTGAGAGTACACCAAGTCCAATTGTTGGGCCTTGAGGATATCATGTTCCTTGGTAGTGACCCTAAATAAAGTTAAGTTTTTTGAAATATATGGTTGCAAAGACTTTATAAACTAATCTACTAGGAATGCATCTGGAATCTGAGACTTAATAAGATGACACCTTCACCACCACTCATACATATGATCATATATATGTATATATTTGTCTTTTCTGAAGGACATCAAAATCTCAATCCTAGTCTCATAGGAAATTAACAGCTAGAATTGATTGAGAAAGGTCATTTCTATTGAATCAAAGTTTTGGAAATAAACTCTTAGTAGCTCTATGTACAATTTTGTGGCTACCTCGGTTGATGTTCTTTAGAAAAGAGGATCCTAATACTGTTATCCATCATTAAATTTTATGAACACTAGAGATGGAAATCCATGGGAGCCAACTAGGGTTATATAAAACCAGGTCATTGGTTGTCAAGTCAAGAAAATTTAGTGTCTATAATAAAGGTAACTTAATCTACATTATAAGTGTCCAAATTACCAAGGTGTTTCCTACGCATTGAATTTGACTGAATAAATATTTTTGTGGCACGTAAGGACTACCAAGTATGTTGAAATTATTGCTTTGATTTTCAAGGATGTGATAAAACTAGGTTGCACTTGAACATAAGGTTTGGAATCTCCACTACCCATGCCCCCCATTCCAAGGAAATACATGATTCCTTGGGCCATACTGAATCTTGAATAAGCTTTTGTTACCATATAGGGAATTGACATAGGAATGTCTCCACCTCCAAATGGTAAGGCATAGAAGGGGATGAAGGAACTACCAACAAATGCAGTGAATTTTAATGTCACATGAGGTATCCTAGCAAGCATAGATGAAAATTAGGTTGACGGAATCCCAAAATATAATGGAGTGGTACCTTTTGGTGTAGACATCGAAATTACTATTCCACTAACAAGAGAAATGATAAGAGTGATTAAACCTCCAACAAATATTCAAGATGAAAGTGGAAACCATATAGATTCCATTACAGAAGAAATGGTCGAGTCAAAGCCTCCTATGGGGTTTGTAGTAACTACAGTGATAATTCCCCTTATGGTACTCATGCCATACCATTGGAACAACATATTGAAATGTGGTTTGAAACTATGAGTTTCAAACTCATGGATTTGAATGAATGATGGGCTATGTGATCTGGAGACAGACAAGTTTAGTTCCCCTATTGGGTTAGTGAGTTCCTCAATGTAAGAAAAATATAAGTACCCCTTAACGAGTAGAGATGTAATTCTCTCTGATGCTTGAATGTGACCATCCAAACCTTTAATATATAATTATTTAGATAACTTATCAGATTCACTAGATTCATATTATGTCCCTTCTTTGGTGGGATTGTTTACAGTTCATGGGTTTTCTTCCTTTACCCCTTGTGGGGTAGCTTCAGTGTGATCTAGTTTTCACCTCTTAGTATGAAACTCTACCTTTTCATGTAGCATACATTGGATCCTTCTGGACCGATGAGGTGATTGTTCGTCCATGTTGGCTCAAATAAATGCAAGGGAATAAACTTTTACAACATTTTTTTTTAGTAAGACCACACTCAAATTTCTTGAGAATATTCAAAGAAGTAATATTAAAATTCCAAATATAAGCCCAAGGTGGTTAAATCCTAGTACCAATCAGTGAATAACAACACAAGGTCCTTCTGGATGTCAACCTAGGATGATTAGGGCCCAAGTCCAACCAATGAAGGTGCAAGAAATAATTCCATTAACTCTCTTACAACAATCACACAACGTCCAAGCACTCTCTTGAAGATGATTACCCTCTAAGAGATTTAAGAGGATGTTATGCGTCTTCCTTAGGTATTGTAATCCTTTTCCCCTTACAATAACCTATTAGGAACCTAGGAAAAGAAACTATGGTCACTAATTCTAAAACAATAGTTGGGTAGAATAATTGTTTATTAGGTGTCTATGGATGGGAAGGGATAGTAGGACACAATTCCTATACCCAAAACTCTAGACAAAGTGATTTCACTCGGAATACTTGTCACTTCCTGTTGTTAGGGAATAAGTAATCCTATGACCAGGGTATGAGGTCACCAACATACTGGTTTTTCATATATACTATAACAAGATGTATCTGAACACACATCAAACATATATATTATCAAAGAGTGGAACAAAGTTCAATGGATATAAGAGGCGTACCATATTTTGGAGTTAAATCCTAGATTTAACTTCTTCCAAATCAATCCTTTGATCTACTACTCCAATACCTGCAAGGGGAAAACTACCCTTCTCAAATCACTTTCAGATATTACAAATTAGAGACATGAACAAATGATAAGATTGATACTTAATATGAAATCGCAATCATGATCATAACTCATTGATAACTAAATAATTCATATCAAATATTTGGAAGGAAATAAATCTCTTTATTCATAAAAGTTAGGAACATATACATTCATCTCACCCTGATATGATATTCTTGAAACATGGTTCTAATCCCTCTTGAATCTCTTCTCTAAGGAAAATCCTCCAGCATAACTTTATCTCTAGGTTTGTCCCCCCATCCTATAGCCCCTCTCATCTTTTTATGGTCAATTCAGAGGACAAGTTATGAGGCTAGGGAAGTTGATGAAGGTGGGGTGGTTTCCATATTGATCCAAACCACTTCATAATTAATATTCTTTTTATTTTTAACGATTTTTTAAGGGACATGCAAGTGAAAGAAAAAAAACATGCGTATAACATGCAGGTTTCCTTAAGGAAACTCGCGTGTGCAACTTTTGAGGTAAACACACGAGTTAACTATGTACAACTAGAGTATAACACACGAGTTGTCAGAATGAAAGTCATGTTTATGTATTAAAATCATAACATAGAATTATCAACACTGGAGTAATCATGAATTGATCTAGATCAAATCCTTCTATAGCCACAATTCTCTTCAATCCAACTTGTCCTTTTGTGAGATGAAACACTCAGTATCATCACTTAGACAGAGAAGAGTCACTTTGAGTTATAACATATTTCCCCTAATGTATGAGGTCAGGGAGGAAGGCTGGTAAAAATAAATTATACTTAGGAAAGAGGAAACTCAGAGGACCCAAAATCCAGGCTACAAAGAGGTACCTGAAATAGACAAATAAGAGGTCATTTTACAATATCATCATTGAGAAGATGCCATGTTCAATAATATGGAATAGTGGATCCATTAAAATATACATATACAACATTTGAGATGTGATTCAAGGCCACGAATGTTTTAAAAAGTGGATCACATCCACATAATTACAATAATATATCTTCAAAGTTGGTGTTTTGTCACAAAGTATGGCACATTATCTTGCGCAACTTAGGCTTCATAAGTTGAAAAACCAAGGTCTTCGTCCAAATTTAAAAAGAGTATGAATCCTAGAAATGTGAATAAATTATTTGAAGTCAAACATGGAGGATATCGTCAGAGTATCTGTTAAAAAAGGTGTACCAATAACCAATAGAAGGGATACCACCAAAATGGAAAGTGGATATCGAGGTACTATCCAAAACTATAGGTCTCATTCAGAAGTAACAATAGCTAGTACCAGTAGGAAGCCACTTGTGAGAAGGAAGGCATAAATGAATCCTCCAATAAATCACATGAGTAAACGTGTAGACTGGATGAGGTAATATGGTATAGAGAAATCTCCTAGATGGCCATAAAAGAATCAAGGAAAACAATATAATGACATACTAAGGTTAATGATCTTTGAACAATGAGCACGACACAAAAAGTGACTCAGGAATCGTTAGACTCAAAAGAAATAACTAGACATATATGCAATGTAGGAGACATTAATATATGCTTGGAAAAGGTGATTAATGGAGGAGTAGTGACTCTAAGTGCAAGTTGAAACTGGAAATACAAAACTAGGACTTGACTGTTGGGAGACGCAGACTAGTGATTTCTTCAAGGAAACAAGTGAACTTGCTACCAAACAACTTACAATTTATGGAGATTATTCCCTTCATTTATTTCTTGTAAATATTTAATGAGTCCAAGAAATCCAACTCGGGACCTTCTTCATTGTTGAGAAACCTTGAAGAAGATATAGAAGAATGCTTGATAAATTAATGATCTATGGATTTTCTGAGCTCGAATTAGTAAGTGCTTAGTCGAGTTTCACAGTTTGAGAGTCTAAAAACAACAAAGAAGAGTCTAGGGGGGAATTTTTTCATAAGGTTAGTCTCCAAATTCTGAAAAAGTATAAAACAATCTAGAGGAGAACTCCTTTAGCTCAGAGGAATTATAGTCCTTTTTCATAGTTAGTCAGCAAGGTCCGAAAAAGGGGTAAACTATCACCATACCAACTTTCCTTTAAGAGAAGGCATAAAGCCTTAGTTTAAGGAGTGTGAAGGAAAGCAAGATCACTCGTGTTGTTCCATTTTTGCGAGTATGGGGAAACCAACAATAAACTCGATGCTTTTGTGTTGAAGTTTTAGCGAGCATGGAAATGGCATAAAGAACGCTCATAATATTTTTCATGGCTTAAACTAGAGAAAAAAAAAGAAAAAGTATGCTCAAACAGGTTCCTTTTTCATTAATTTATTCTACCGGACCCGAAAAGGAGATAAACCTATACCTGGGAATACTCTTCTAGTCAAAGTGAACTAGAGTATTCCTTTTTTTTGTAAATAATCCACATGGTCCAAAAAACGGTTAAACTTATAACAATGTGGATGGTATTTCAATTCCTTTAATGAGTTTGAAATAACAAGTAAAATTGACAATCTATTCATGTTTAAGGAATTGAATTAGAGCTTAAAGGTAACTCCATATAACGGGGGCCTGGTAAGAAGGGTGGTCAACAAAAAGAAATAATATGAGGTTCTTTTTTTTCACATATAATATAAACTAAGAAGGCTCCCAAGACCTAGCAACTTGTAGAATGGGAACCATAATGATAGTAAAGGTTCTAACTAGGGTATCCCATGTTAGGTAGGATCTAGTCCATGGAGAAAAGGTGGGTCCTACGGCTTAAAATGAGATAAAGTATAGATGCAAAATGCAATGTGATGATATCCTTATATCTTATATGTCATGGTATAATGTACAAATTTTCGTCCATGAGTGTGAAAAGGACTTGAAAACAATTTTTAATTATCAAAATCTAGGCAAAAGGTTAAACAACACTAGTTAAACGATTAAAAATAAAAAAAGAAACTATATAAAGTGGGTAAAAATTTGACAATTTTCACTATAAATAGTAACTTTGGGTTAAAAAAATAAGTTATTTGTTTTCTTACCTTGGAGTGACGAAAAGATCCCTATACCTTCAATTTCTTAGTGTGATCAAACCAGTGGACCATTTCTGAAACCGTGAGTTGCAGGTAAATCCTCTCTCTCTCCTCTTCAATTTCATGAAATTTATTTTACATTTGATCTACAATTTTAAGTATTTTAATGGGTTTATATAAGAGGAAAAGAATACACACGGTTGGAATATTGTGCACTTGTGTCTTTGCAGAAAACACATGAGTGCATTTCCACTCGCATGTGGCACGCGTATTGTAAAATGTTGCACACACGTTTTCTACGAGGCATAAAGAAAACTTGGATATTGACCCAAACCAATTGAAATTTTATAGATATGGTACTTGAGAGGCTTGAAAGGGAGCATGAGGACCTGGATAGAGAATCCGTGTGTGACTCATTGACTCTAAATTCTTTACATCATTGTGGGTTGGTCTAATTTTTTCGGACGACCAACATGAGGGCTCAACCAAGACTAGTCGAAACATTATTGAGATACTAGGATCCTGAAAAAAGTGTATTTGATATTTAAGGTGAGATATTGGAAATCACTGTTGAAGATAGCTATTTCATCACTGGTTTGTCATGTCGTGGGGTAGCCATGAGTTTGACCAATTTTGGTCATGGTGGTGGTGCATTGAGTGTGCAAGGCTATGTGAACACCTACTGTGTGCCGGGAACATAAAAATCAGGAATTCAAGTTCCTATTGGGAACATTACAAGTTTCCCATTGAAATTTATCATGACCACTATTACATGAGTTGTCGGTGTGTCGGCATTTCCTTAGCTACTCCCAATCACATGCATCTAGTTGTGGAATGCTTGTGAAACGTAGTTTTTTTATTGGTGTTCTAGTCTTGTAATGAACATCAAGAAACAACTAAATTACTGCAAGTTGGGTAAAAATAAAAACTTTGGATATCCTATCATTTTGACTGCATTTTTTTTTTAGTGATTTCTGACTTTGAGTCCTAGAGTGACCCTTTCAGTCTCTCAACCTCATGAGCCTATACTTACCCAGTGGGGTGATGTCTTAGTAAGGAAATAGGGTGGAGTCATCCGATGCGAGTATGATGATGATTTTAATTCATGGTATAATTGAAAAGTTATTGATTTTTAGTAGTTCCCATATGTAGGATTAGACTTCCGAGGTGATCCTCAACTCATACTTCCTCCCAGTGAAGCATGGGGAGAAATTGGTATGTTTTTTCTTTTCATATATTCATGTTTTTATGAGTTTTTATAAGTAAATATGTACACATATGCATGTATATGAATATAAGTCTAGCCATCATGTTTGATGCAGATATTGGGCTGGTATGACTGGATGGACACCCCAGAGTATTTGTACGACCAACCGAGGCGGAAGAAGTTGATGCCATGCTCAAGACTCTTGAGGGAAAGATGCCTGGGATAACTCTTGGAATTCCTACCCTCTAGAAAGATAGGATTCTAATAGATATGCAAGAGCATGTAGTAGGTGTCCCCCCTGCATGATTGAGATTGCTATGGAAGGTGTCTATATATGTCCTTTGTTACCAAGAGATGGTAGCAGAGGTGATTGAGGCTCTAGAATCTCTTTAAGGATTGTAGCATCATGACGGATTATGATACCATTTTTTTGTATTTTTATATGCACTTATGACTGGATACCTATATCTGGACTTGATTTATATATTATGGACCTATTTTATACATATGATGACTTATATTTACATGTGTTATGTTTGTATGTATGATTATTTTTTAAAGTGTATGAGACAAATGCCAGTTGAGAATATAATTTGCATATGCAATAGTTAATGTATTTTGATGTATTGAAATATGATTGTATGTAATGTAATCAAAATGTATTTCAAGTAATCTAATTCTTAAAAATTGACGAAGTAAAGAAGGATTCCCCACTTGATATTCACCATTAAGCCGAGATACAACAAGTTGAGAGTCGAGTCTAACCTCAAGACACAAATACCATGAAACATAGAATCTTGTAGTAGCTAAATGATGACACTATATTCAACCATGTTGTTAGTGGTGGGGCCTAAACATGCACCTCTTGAGGCAAATAATTGTCATGTGGGTGAATAAATAACCCAAGCATCCAAAGCAAGATTGCAAGTGTGATGGTTTGCACCCTCAACAAATCCTATGAAGCTTTCAGTAGGCATATGAAACACAACCAAAATTACATTAGAAACACTTAAACACAACAATTTACAAAATTGTAAAAATATATACAAGAAAATTCATGTATCATAGGAATAATACGTTTTTAGGTAGATCCCATTTCGAGGCTCTAGAATCTTATTCCTATCGTAATATACTAATTCATATGCTCCTTTTTTTAGAACTTTAGTAAGGTCCGAACCACATTAATTTAAACTTTCCTTCCCCCAAGGGTTCTTTGTCTTAGTCATATACTAAACAAGATCTCCCTTAGAGAACATCTCAGGTTTAACCGATTTATTGTATTGACTCTTTATCTGTTGTTTATGTGCCTTGTTTGTTGTCAGTGCATCTATGCATTGTTCAACTAAGTTTTATAAATGCAACAAATGTTCTTCCAAAGCGAAGGTCTCTAGTAACAATTGTATCACGAGTTTTAACAATTATCTCGGATTCAATCAGTGTGACTGCCTCCACCCCGTGAACAAGTTGGAAAGGTGAAAAAAATGTAGCAGTTTTAAACGTGGTTCAATATGCTCAAATTGCATGATAAAGAATGATCTCCCAATTAGACCTAGTAGCATTGATGGTCTACTTGAGAATGGTTTTCAAGGTTTTATTAACAAATTCCACATGTCCATTCGCTTATGGGTAAAAAGAATATGAATGATATTGTTTAAAGCCAAGCATAGTAGTTAATTCGGTCATCATCTTATTATGAAAATGACTTCCATGGTCAGTGACAATCTATTTTGGAATACCGAACCTAGAAATAATATGGTCAAGTAAAAATAAGTTGTATTTTCACCATCGGCTTTTAAGGTAGGAATTTCCTCCACCTACTTAGTGAAGTAGTCTACAATGACAATGATATATTTACTCCCCCTAGTCGAAACTGGGTTGCATGTCATGAATTCCACCCCCCACTTTGTGAAGGTTCCTACTGCGATGATGGGGAAAAAGGAACAACACGTGACCACTTTTTATTGGTATAAATATGACAAGGATGACATCGCCTAACACCTTCCACACAATCTTGAAATATGGTGGGCCAAAAGTAACCAACACTTAAAATATTATGGGTCGTTGTGAACCGAGATAAATGACCCCCACATGCTCCGCT
Organism: Pseudotsuga menziesii; assembly: GCA_001517045.1. Classification (NCBI taxonomy): domain Eukaryota; kingdom Viridiplantae; phylum Streptophyta; class Pinopsida; order Pinales; family Pinaceae; genus Pseudotsuga; species Pseudotsuga menziesii. The sequence continues at coordinate 152,004 of LPNX010440698.1, read as the reverse complement.
ATGGGAATCATTCAGGATTTCCTTGGCCTCTTTGTTAGTAAGACACTGACACAAGATTGAGTCTACTCCTATTCTATATAGCATATCACCAATAATGAGGTAGGTATTTGCATTAAGTTGTAGTTTTTGTTACTCTTCTCATGAGGAGGTTGTAGGACACTTCAGAGTTTGAATATATATTAAAATATATCTATACCAAGGATATGAGGTTGATATTAATAAGACGTGTTCATATAGAAGTAATTCATCCTCTATCATAGTGTTTTCGTCACTAGGGAACTCAGAAATAAGCTCTGTAAACACCAAATACTTTTTGGACTTGGCAGATTGAAAATCTAGGCCAAACTCTTGGAGTATGATGATCCATTTATTGAATTTTTCGTCGATTATTCATCGAAATAAAACATATTGGAAAGGATGTACATCCACAACAAAAATGGTAGTATGAATATAGAATATAGTGATGCAACCTTTGAACAACATATACCACTACTAGATCCAATTTCTTGACATGTGAGTAGCGAAGTTCATGCCCTACTAAATCTCGGTTGAGGTAGTAGATGAAATGCTACTCCAGCCAGTCATCTTCCTGAACTGGAATTATGAAAACTATATAATCTAATGTGTCCAAATACAATATAAAATATTTAGTGTAATATGGTGGGCATAGAAAAGGAGCGGACAATAATGCTCTTTTAAGTGCCTCGAATGATTGTTGTGTGGCTTCATCCCATAAAAATGGAGTGTCTCGCTTAAGCAGACGCATGGAACCTTTTGTAATTTTGGCATAAATAATTATAAATTGTTTGAGCAAATTAGATTTTCACTGTAAACTCTGATGTTGTCTGATGGTTCGAGGAAAAGACAAGTTCACGATTGCCTCAACTTTTAATGGATAGACCATGATACCTTTTTTGGACACATTAAAGCCTAGAAATCTTCCTAACTCAACAGAAAAGGCACATTTATGGGGATTTAAGTGTCGACATCATTCGAATATCGACCATAGATGAATCAGATGATATTTTCTCTTATGAGAATGTGTCAGAAGATCATTTAGGTAGGGTTCGACTATATGGTTTATATCATGGAAGGCGAATTCCATAGCCCGTTGAAAAGTAGCTCCAACATTTTTAAAGCTAAAAGGAATTTTCTTATACGCGAAGTTACCCAAAGGGAATGTAAAAGAATTCTTATGTTGGTCTTCAGGTTTGATTTGAATCTGATTATATCCGAAGAAACCATCAATAAAGGAAAATATTTCACTGCCTGCACATGTTTCAATTATCTGATCAATGAATTGTGTAGAGTAGTTGTCTTTAGGACATTCTTTGTTTAAATATACGAAATATGTATACATGTGAATAGTTCCTTATTTCTTATCGACCAGAATCGGATCGGATACCCACTCTATTAATGAAATAGGGTATATGAATCCATCTTTCAACAGTTTTTCGACTCCTTCTTTCACAGCTGCTTCCTTCTGAGTATTAACGTGAAGTAGTTTTTGTAGAATAACAATCACATCATGGTATCAAAGATACACAAGACACATAGATTTTCATCGGGGAAACCATAAAGGAGAAAACCATGCAAACTTCCTCATAATAGTTACGTCACAAAGACAAGATAACAAGATGGAATGGTCTAATAAAATATGTCGTATGCATCTCTCTCTTACTCCTAATTTTCCTCTCTCTCCTAATGCATAGCCGAGAGAGTGAATGAGTGTGTGACAAATTAGGAGGGAACATCCCTATTTATATTCTTCTATTGAGTAGCTAGCTCAACTAGCTAGGTCGACCAGGTAACTTCTTGGGGTCAACCTACCTAGGAATACTCACAAATACATTTTCCTTTCTTTAAACCGAGGACTATTTCCATGACTTAACCAATTTATCCATGAACCTCTACAACCAAATCATCTCTTTACTAGCCTTTGTAGTAGCAACATACTCTTCTTTTATTGTTGCAAGTGCAACAAATTTTTTTATTTTTGAAATCCAACTTACAAATGTTCCACATATAGTAAAAACATACCCTGTGGTGATCCTCATGATGTCTTTATCACTTTCCATATATGCATCAATGTATCCCTGTAGAACAGTGTTTGAATCTCCAAAACATAATACATGAGAAGTGGCACCTCTCAAATACCTAAGAATGCACTATACTACTTTTCAATGCTCTTTACCTGGATTGTTCATATACCTATTCACAACTCCCACTGCATTTGAAATATCTAGTCTTGTGGACACCATGGCATACATCAAGATGCCAATTGTTGATGAATATGGAACCTTGGACATGTATTCTATCTCTTGCTGTGTCTTGGGACACATCTCCTTACTTAGTTTGAAATGGTTTTCCAAAGGTGTATTAACTAGTTTTGCATTTTGCATTCTAAACATCTCCAACATTGTTTCTATGTACTCACCTTGAGACAATGTCAATTTGTGATTTTTTCCGTCTCTTGTTATTCTCATACCAAGTATTATCTTTACAGCACTCATTGCAAATGATTTAGCTAGTTTCCTTTTGAGCACATGTATATATTGCATGTTGTACCTTGCAACAAGAATGTCATCCACATACCATAAAAAGATAATATATCTTCCATTATCTAGCCTCTTGAAATAAACACAGTGGTCATAATGACATCTACTATAACCTTGTTCTGTCATAAACTTATCAAATTTTAAATACCATTGCCTTGGAGCTTGTTTCAGGCCATACAACTTCTTCTTCAACTTGCAAACCAAATTCTCCTTACCTTTGACATCATATCCATGTGGCTGCCATATATAAATCTCTTCCTCCAAATCCTCATGGAGAAAGGATATTTTTTCATCTAATTGTTCAAGATGCAAATATTCTAACGCCACTAGACTTAAAATAGTCCTAATTGAAGTCATTTTAAGAACATGAGAAAATATTTCATCAACATCTATACCTTTATTTTGTGCAAACCCCTTTACAACAAGTCCATCCTTGTAATGCTTCTTGCCTCCATCTTCTTCCTTTAACATGTAAACCCATTTATTCTGCAATTCTCTTTTTCCTACAAGAAACTCAACCAAATTCCAAGTCTGGTTTCTTACTAATGAGACCTAGCCTCATTCATGCATTGATCCCATTTCTTTCTAGTTTCTACTTGAATTTCCTCTTCATAACATTCTGGTTCACCAAAATCAGTCATCAATAAATAATACGGTGAAGGAGAGAATCGTTCAGGGGGTCTACTTAACCTGGTAGTTCCTCTTACATTGGAAAGAGTTTGATGTACCTGTTGCTGCTCTTAATTTGTTGGTTCCTTTGGAACTTTATTTTCTTTGATTTCAACAAGCATTGTGTACTCTATTATTTTAGTTCCCTCTTTCTTTCCTTGCTACTGATCTGTGTACATAACCGTTTCATTGAACGCTACATCTCTCCTCCTAATTATTTTGTGATTTTCATAATCCTATAAGCGATAACCAAAATCATCAACCCTGTATCCAATAAAGGTACATTTCTTGGATTTAGCCTCAAGCTTTGTTCTATTATATTTATCAATATGGACAAACAATTCACAACCAAAAGTTCTAAAAAATGAGTAGTTTACCTTTTTACCTGTCCATGCTTCCTCTAGAATTCCACCATCCAAAGCACTTGAAGGCCCTCTATTTATTAAATAAACAATAGTATCTACAACATTATCCCAAAACTTTAAGGGCAAGCCTGCATGCAATCTCATACACCTTTCACGCTCCATGATCGTTATGTCCATCCTTTTCGACACACCATTTTCTTGTGGTGTTCATGGGACTGTCTTCTTTCTACATATTCCATGGTATGAACAGTAAATATAAAACTCCTTGTTGCAGTATTCACCTACATTATCAGATCTAAGACATTTTAACTTTTTTCCTGTCTCATTCTCAACCAAAGCTTTCCACTTCTTAAAAGTAGAAAATGCCTCAGATTTCTGTCTAATGCAATAAACCTAAGTTTTCCTAGTTGCATCATTAATGAAAGTAACATAATAACGAGAAACATACAAGAGATTGTTCCTAATCTGGCCTCCGTACATATGTATGCACAAGCTCTAACTTTTCACTCTTATTTTGTTTCCCAACCCTAAGAAATCTAACTATCTTTTGTTTTCCGTAAACAAAGTTCTCACAAAATTATAAACTTACCTACTTTTAGATATAGAAGAACTTTCCTTCAGTGGAAAATCTGCATCCCCTTCTCACTCATGTGGCTAAGCCTATGAATCCACAACGCTGCACCTATTTCTGTGGAATCTACAGTGATAGAATAATTAGTATTATGAGGAAATAAATACAATGTACCTATCCTATATCCTTCTTCTATTACCAGTGATCTTTCACCTCATTTTTCCAAACCTAGACAAATAACCTCTGTCACCCAACTACCCTATTGAGATCAGATTTATTTTCATAGAAGGAATATGCCTTACATATATTGGAAACTATTCATTTCCATTATTTAACTTAATCAATACCTAACCCATTCCAACAATTTTACATAGTTCATCATCCCCCCAAAAAACATGTCCAAAATCACCTGGAACATAATCATGAAAGAATTTCCTATGGGGTGTAGCATGGCATGAAGCCCCTGAATCTCCTACCTAGTAATCACTAGTATTATCTAATGCAAGAATCAAAGCATCTTGTAACACGTCACTTTCTAGTAAATTTACTTCCTTATTAGTCTCCTACTTCATGTCTCCTTCCTTCTTTGGTGCTATGCAGTCTTTCTTTAGATGTCCTCTCTTACCACAGTTCCAACACTCTATCTTTCTAAATCTAGACTTGGATATACCCTTTATAGACTTGTTTTGATTACCTGGGATTCTTCCTCTCAGTTGTGCTTTTTCTTCGTATTTCCTCGCTAAGAATAACATCAACAACATCATCAAATTTAAGAGTGTTTGAACCATGGATAAAGTTACTTATAGCAATGACCAAGATGTTCCAGATTTCTGGCAATGAGCAAAATATTATAAGAATCTTAACCTCATCATCAAAGTTCACTTTTACAAAACTTAGCTAACTAGTAAGCGTATTCAATTCATTTAAATGGTCACTAATAGATCCACCTTATGACATATTCATATTAAATAAACACGTCATTAAAAATACCTTGTTATAAGCCATGGGTTTTCATAGAGATTATCCAATGTGCTCATCACACCCTTTGTTGTCTTTTCTTTTGAGATATTGAAAGCCACCGACAAATCCAAAAACAATCGTATTGTTCCCAATGCCTTTCTGTCAAGAACCTCCCATTTGTCATCCTTCATAGTCGTCGACTATTTTTTTTTCTGCCAAATGGTAGGTATAGATCATTCTGGTACATATATTCCTCCAGTTGCATCTTTCATAACTAGTAGTTTTGGCCATTACATTTCTAGAACCTAAACTTTCCTTCTTCTGCCATTGCTCCCACTCAAACTAGGAACCCTTCTTTCTTGTGATTTTACTAGCCAAATAGACCTTTTGGATCTAATGTTAGAAAAACAAGATCGCATAGAAATAACAATTAAACAAGTAAACAAGATCCAAACACATTACAACAGAGACACATATATAACATGGTTCACCCAAGATGGTCTATGTCCACACAAAAATTGGTGATCCTTTATTATTATACCATCTAGAAAAATGAAGGGATACAACCTACAACAACCCCACAACAATTCCTTTTCACTCTCTCTCAGTCTCTCTCATGCAATCACAGAGATTGTTTTACAATGCTACAATACAATACATAGTCGTATTACAATGCTTTTGTTTTAGAGGGGAATTACCATGGGAAAATAATACGGGCCACCCAATACCATGGGTCTGCAAATTGTTGTCCAACAAACATCCAAAAAAAAATTCCTTTGGAGGCTTCACCCCTGAACCCCTGCTGGGGGACCACTAGCCCCCAGACCCCCTAGCCGGGGGGGATGGCCCCCCCCCAAACACCCCCCAGCTAGGACGAGTGTACAAAAAAACTCAGGTACAGACATGAATGAACAATAACATCTCTGAATCTAGAAGATCATGCTCCACAACCAACACAGTATGGATCACACCAAGTCTTTCTCTGAAGTACTCAAAATTCAATCTGGCTATAGTCTTGGTCAATACATCAAATATCTGCTAGTTCATTTCCATGTATTGGATCTTCATAACTCCTCTCTACATCATAAAAAAATTCAAGTTAGATCAAACAAATCAGATGGTATCTTTCGAACCCATACTACCTCACAACTAGCTGACAAGTTGCAACATTAACTATTGTGGTTGTACTCAGTACCACGTAGGAATTCTTCTTCCTAAACCAAGAAACTATACTGGATTTCAAATTGAATTAACAACCCAAACTAGCTATTTCTATTAGTGGAACTTCCTTCCCAATTCAAATCAACATAATCATGCAGGTTAATATTCTGATTAATATCATACTTGAGACCATACTCAATGACACCCTTCAGATACCTCAATACATGCTTTGCAACAACCATGTGAACATGTCTCAAATCCATCAAGAATTGGCTCAGTGTGTTCACATAAAAGCATATGTTCGATCTCATATTCGTCAAGCACATCAATGAACCAATCATCTGACGATATATCATGGAATCAACCGACTCTGATGAAACATCACACAATAGCTTTGACTTCTATCCCATAGGTGTGTCCATTTCTTTGCAATCCAACATTCCAAATCTATTCAAAATATCCACTGCATACTTTCCTTGACCAAGGAAAATCCTAATTCCATCAGGAAGTTGTCCATCCTACAACACCATGTCAAACTCAGAGATCTTCTGCAATCACTCCCTTTGAAGCAGAGCATCATCCTCCCTCTACATCTTGTGCTCTATGTATCGAAACATTATGTACTAGAGTGATAGGTAGCTTCCTCTATTACTGATCTTCTATGTATCCATCTAAGGTCACTAGATACCAAGATCCTCTAGCTTCAACTTTGTTGAAAATTTCCTCTTGCACCCATCTATGAGATTTTCTTCCTCTATAGGATTCCATCTTCAACCTTGTAGAAAATGTTAATATCTTGATCACTCTAGGCGATATTCAATCTCCTCATGTAGTTGTATGTGTTATCCCATGGGTGTCTTCTAAGCTCGCACAAATCCTTTTGTGCACATGTGGTTCTCTGCTTGATATACACTTCTACTGGGGAAGTGTGTGTGGTCAATGGAGTATGTCATGCCATAATCTACTCCCTTTTTATGAGAGAAACCGTGCACCTTGATTTGTATCCCTTGATGCTACCATCTACTGCATGCTTGATCTTGTAGATCCACATGGAAGATACTATGGACTTCCCTTCAAGCCTCAGAACCACATCCTAGAGATCATTATTCTTAATCAACTGGTACTCTTTGAACATAGTCTCCTTCCATTTCTTCTTGGATACTTATTCATAGCTGGAAGGGTCTACATCAATGATGTCACTCAACAGTTCCACATAATTGGAGTGTGTCTGAGACCTGTTACTTTCTTTGGAAGTCTCATCATAATATTCTTCATATTGGATTATTTATTGTGCCCAATATGGTATTCATCTCTCGAGTTCGATCTATTGATCTCTTTAGTTCATATAATTATTCTTTATATTCTTCTGAAGCTCTTCCTTTCTCCACGTCGTCTCTGACCTGGGGAGCTTCAGGTTCCTCTTTTGAACTGTCATCTTTGTTCTTTAGAAAAATATTTTCTACAAGTGAAGTTCAATTGCATGATTAGGAAAATTTCATTATTTCCAAAACAGATTAATTTGAAGCATCAAGATATATGTCACACAATCATGCAACTATCTTATCCAATGCTACAACATTCATCCATGTCTCGTTTACATACAAAAACTTTCTATATGCCTTCCATCTCTCCCAATTATGTCATCACATAGGTTTCATTCTAGATAAGTTAGCAATGGAATGTTGTACATCACCATAGGATACTTACCATCACATGTAAGTCAGTAGTATAAGTGTAAACAATTAGATAGACATAATACATCAACTAAATATAAACATGTGCATAACCCAACAATATCATTTAAGTAAGTAGATATACAAGAAATGGCAATTAAACACTTATCTTTAATTGTTTGGTGGGTGGACTACCTCTTTATCCTTATGTCCTTGCAATAATAATTGGATTCTTTGACAGTGTCTCCTACTTATTCATTCACAACTGCATTCCTTCTTATCCAAGTACCGAGAAGGATAAGTGTATGATCTTCATCTTCACCAATAGAATTCATATTCCTCATCACTTGAGGAATCTTCCTTTTCTTCTTTGACTTCTTGTTGAAGGAGCCTCTTTTTCTGGGACATTCTTTGGATTAGTGTCCCTTCTCATCACAAGTTAGCATCTAATATTGGAAGGATATCTTCTGAATTCCTTTTATCTTCTGTTGTGATGATTGTCCTCCTTATTTTTATGATTTATTATGGTGTGAACTATGAGAGATTTATCTTCAGTTGCTCCCATCTTCTGCTCTCTTGTTATGAGCTGATATTCTTCTTATGTGCATTGTTCCCATACTCTGTTAAAGGATATCAACTTCCTTCTTGCACATATTCCTTAATTGAATGAATCCCATGATCTTGGGATTCCATTCAAGGTGGTAATAACAATCTCTCTTTATTCCACATTCTCTTCTCCCACTTCAAGTTGTTTTGTGATTTGAGAAACCCTTGTAAAGTAAGAATGCATGGTTTCTAAGTTCTGTATCTTCACATTCTTCAACTGGTTCCTCAATGTCATATTTCGATTGATGTTATTTCTTTTGAAAAACTTCGTTAAAGCATATAACACTTCTTTTGGTGTCTTCAAGGATGACACATGTGGGATGAGATGATCCTTAATAGAATCTACATTGATTCTCTTGGCCTTAACCAATTTCTTCTTATGAGTATCCTTAGCATCATATCCATATGACTCTAGAACTTCCTTACTAATATACTAATCTAATTCATTTTCTTCAAGGATCAAGGAGATCCTATACTTCCATGCTCAGAATTTTTCATCTCCCCCAAGCTTATCATCAAGCTGGGTGTGAAGAGTCATTTTAAAATGATAACCTCAAATGGAAATAACAAATATCTACATTTTACTGATTTGAGGTATTCGACCTGGTTTAGGAGTTGGACGATCTAGGGTTTGTTAGATAAACCCTAATTTTCCAAACTTTGAATTTCAAACTTCTTATTGGACAAGAAGATGCGCCTCTTCAAGGCGAGTTGTCCAATGTACTATTTTTCTGAAAACTGTGGTGGGAAGCCTTTGAAATTTGATGCCCTAGTGTCCTGTGATAAAAAATTGAAATTCCACATAATGAGAAACTTTTTCCATAGAAATATGTTCCCTCCTATGGTGAGTTTGATTGTCTTCCTTTTTCAATTGATTGGTGGAGGGACGTGCCCGAAACAGGAAGCCCTATTTTCTTCAATTTCTTGTATAGAATTGTTTGATCTTGTTTTTGATGTATGTACAAGGTTTATACTTCTTAAGGTTTGAAACTTTGATCTGAGATATCTTGTTCTGTCTTATTTCTAACCCCACAAGTTATAGCGGAATTGGATTCACCAAGTGGGACTTATGCTAAGTTTTTCAAGTTGACTTGTTTGAGGAATTTTCAGCATATTGAACTTTTACAGACTACCACATTTCATTGTTCCACCTTCGGGGTATGAAACTCAGATGACAGAAACTAAATTTCATACCCTATATTTAATATCATTTGAAATTTGATTTGGACCTTCCTAGACCAAGATATAGAAATTCTCCCTAGGTCACCATTTTTTGACTCTATTCTTAAGGAGGATGGACCCTTGATTTGGAGCAATCATATATCCTAAAATATAGTGAATATGTGGTTGAAACTCACAAACAAGGTGTATAAATATTTCATAGTCTTCTTGTCCAAGTTTCATCTCCCGTTCCTTCTCCAATCGCGCGTTATTACGAAAGTCCCAAGATGACTAGATTTTGTTTTCTAGGGTTTTCAAGCATGAAACTCTAATTTCCAATAGCTGCTATTGTAGCAGTATTTTGGCTACACAATTCCTTCTTTCAGAGTGGCTCTGATACCATGTTATTTTTTCTAAGTTAACTCACTTAGGATCTTTATCTGAAATAATAACAAGCACAACAAGATATCAAAGATACATAAGTCACATATATTTTCATCGGGGAAACCATAAAGGAGAAAACCCCACAAAATTCCTTAGAATAGTTCTGTCACAAAGACAAGATAACAATATGGAATTACCCAAGAATGATATTTCTTATGTTGCTCCCTTTTTTCCTCCTCATTGTCCTCTATCTCCCAATGCGCACATAAGAGAGTGAATGAGTGTGTGACAAATGAGGAGGGAGCATCACTATTTATATGCTTCTGTTGAGTAGCTAACTCAACTAACTAGGTCGTCCAGGTAACCTCGTGGGGTCAACCTACCTAGGAATACTCACAAACACATTTTCCTTTATTTAACCTAGGTAGGACTATTTCCCTAAATTACAATGGAGGGTTTACCTCAGTGACCATACACAATGATGACATCCTGAAATGAGGGAAACATATCTCCGATGGGGTTACAACAATATACAATAGTAATAAAAATAATATCATCTTTTGATGTTACAATTACAACAACATAATGTTGGGATATGTCCTTATTTCGTGTTCAACAATGAATGAGTCTTTACCTGGCATCTTCTCATATGACCAGGAAAACATGTTGTGGAATTCCTTATAAAGGGTTGTGTAAATGGCAATCTCTTCAGTTGAATAGTTTTCTCCAATATAAACATATCCTACGATGCTGGTTTTGGTGGAGATATTGATTGGTCTAGACTTAGAATTTTTTTCCACATTCCTCTTGGTAAACACTCCTTGTTTGGGTAGCGGATTTATAGGCAGATCAACATCTTCACACGGTCTCACGTGAAACTCTGAATTCTCTATTGTACTCAGTTTCGAAAGAAAATAAGACTTGTGATACATATATTCACAAATTTTGTCATGTCTTATCATGGCTTCCAAGATGGATTCATCTGATGGTAAAACCATACCCAAGAAGTCGTAAGAATATGTAGATTTCACTGCCCATGTAGAAAAATATCCTTCATCTGACTCCTCTGAGACACAAGGAGTCGAGGTGGAATCAGCAATAGCATCATATATATCTTGATAAGCCAATTTTGTTTCATATAAGGGCATGTTTGGTTCAACTTGTGAGGGTAGAATCCATGTGTTAGTCTGATTCGAAATTGAAGAAAATTATCTAGATATACAAACGGTCTTCCCTACACTAATTGTTCGAATATATATTATAGGAGTGAGTAGATCAAAATTTCCCATGAGTGAAGTGTACATCCCTACTCCTAAACTCTCATTTGCTAGGCGTGTCTAATCAAGCAGTGGAACATTAGATTCTGATGTGTCTGTATGAATTTTCTAGACATAAGGAAATTCATCAACTGTGACAATATTTCCTTCATGAGGGAACATAAAAACTCGAAAAAATGATGATGGGATCACGCACATGGCATAGGTCCAAATTTTTACCAAAAGAAAATGATAATCTAAAGGGGTGTCTACTACCTCAACTTCAACTAAGACCACTTTACCTACTAATTATATATCGAAAGAAGGCAGGATACCATGGGGACAAAATGACCTTCCATCGAAAGCAGTCAGTAATGTCAAAACCCCAAAATTTCACAAAAATTTTAAAATTTTGAAATAACATAAAATGCTGGAACTACGGTTTACTAACAGTTAAAGGTTAGCAATAAATGAAACAGTTAATAGATTAGTTTTACATACTCTCAATTATATTATCTTGGTAGTTCCTTTTTGAAACAAGATTTAGTTTAACTTGCGCATTTCTTCTACTTTCAGTTTACTAATGAAATTTATTTATGACAAGTAGATGGAATCTGATTTGGAATCTGGGGATTACTTAGCGTTTATGCTAACGCAGAAAGATTACTTGTTCTTACAGGTTTTACAGGTATTAATGATCGAGTAACGTTTTTAAAATTCATAAAGTATGCAGCAGTATTTCTAATTGCAAGTAATAAGCTTAGTAAAATAAGCTGCTATATTTCAACAACTTCTGTAAGGTAAAACAGTTTGTTTTCTTCAGTTGTCCTTATAATCGAATTTTAGATGATTGAGTTTTTCTTTCTTTAATTGTACGTAACGACAGTAAAATACCTTCTATAACTCTAAACGTGTAATCTCAGCTGCTTGATTACTTCTATTATAATAAGCATAACTTGCAATGTTATACTGATTGTATTTTGGGTTATTAAATATTATTACACCCTCTTATTTGTGTAATAAGTTGCTTGATATTTAACCTCTGTAGTGACACTTATAGTCTGCAAACATTTGACATTAATGTTGATGGACGTGAAGATGTTAGTGTCTTTTCCAAGCAAACACTATATATATTTTAAGTCTATGTTGAACTATGATGTTCTATTGGTTATAGACTTGAGTAGGATCAATCCTTTTAAAAATCTTATTACTCTAGAATACTTCCTTATAATAAGAATTACTGTCTACTAACAGTTTCTAAGGTGGATGTTTCTATAAAAATCAACCTTTGTCCTATGCTAAACACCAGTTATTTGTGGAAGCATGAAATTATTCTACTAAGTATAAAACATGGTAGTTACCAGCAAAATGCCATCTTGAGAACAACAAAAGACTTATTAAAGTCTCCATCCAATTAGACTAAGAAAAGTATGCTGTAAATAATCCTTTACCATACTGTCATTTTTATCATTTATTTCAATTGATTGTTATGTTTACATAAATATATTATTATGTCCATAGACATACAATTATGTCATTTAAATGAAATTTCTAAACAAGTCTAACAACTTTGACTTTGTAAAGAATTGATGAATTCTAAACTTTAAAGTGCTAAACAATTCTTATTATAAACTCCACCTGAGTTATGGGTTTAGAGGAGTCTAGCGTCGCATTGATCATAATATATTTATATGAACCTAGTTACTTGCATTGTTATTCTAAGGTTTACATTCTTTAACTTGGTCTTTACATTAACCAATTCGTTATTATAAATCATCGTGGATAAACATGGTAATCATAATGTTCGTGTTATAATATTGACTTTGGTAAATGATTAGTTTTATCAATTCGGAAATGATTTGTTTAAGAGATAAGGGTTCTTATTTTATATAAACAAAACCAAATAGCACTGAATTATACGATTATCATAGCTTTGAAAATGTCAACGTTTGGAAGTTTAAAAATATTCATCGCCAAACAGCCTTATGATCAACACGTAAATGTGATTGATGGACTTTATACATGATTGATCATATAGTTTTCTTTTTGCATGAATATTTCAGGGATCATTATAAAAATCATTGTAAATTATTTGCGTGCAAGTGACTATATAGTTAGATCCATACACCGTCTAATTTTCCAATGGCATATGGACTTCTCCTGTTTGTGCAATAGTAGTATAAAATCCTTGTAACCCTATTATTTTTCATTTTCCTCCATAGTTTTTGGGCCTTCAGGCCGCTCTGCAACCATTCTCATGGAGGCCCTGCTACCTTACTGGTTGTTAATGGTGTCCCGAGTCCTGGGTTGGGTTGTTTCAGTCTTCACCATTCAGTCTCGAACTATTTCTGTAATTTGTGAGTCTTGTCTCTCTAAGGGTTTTGCTGAGATTCAAAGGTTAAGGCTTGCGGCTTGTGTGTGGTTCCTTGCTTGTCCATTCGTGGCCGGTCATTGCATAGATAGATTGATGATTTCTTCCTGCTGGTTTAAGCACTACTCTTCGTCATAGGGTTTGAGAGTCTCGTTCTCATGTCTTGCATTATTGGTGACAGCTCTGGCTTCGCTGTCTAGTTCTTGCTTGGTCGTTGCCCAAACTTCTTCTTGCTGCTGCTGGCAGTGGCTTTTGCATGCGTCTCCATCATCTCTGTCATTACAAGTATGAAGGTCTGGCTTGTTGTTACGCTGGTGACGGTGCTATTGTTCCTTCATGGCTATATCACCTTCACTTCTAGGTAACATAATTACTTAAATATTTAAAAACTAAACCTGTTTTAAGTAAATAGTTCTGAAATTCGTGTTTTAATTAAACTTAGGTTTTTCTCCCTGTAGGTGACGGTTCGCTCGTCTTGTGGCAACGATACTTCAAGAAAAAGGTCTGGCACATTGGCTACAGGTAAGCCCTGGTTAACAAATGGCATTCCATGCTTGTACAATCCTTAAGGGACAGTTTTCAGTTGGAAAGTTACGGCCTGCTAGTTACCTTTCATGGGTTACTATTCTTCAGACTACTAGTTTAGTTTTTGTTAAACCCTTGCTTCTAGCAAGGTACTCCGGCTCAAGCTGTGACTTGTAAATGTTGTTTACTTGTTTTTGTATACTATTATGTTAATAGCTCTTGCATCCTGTCAAGCCATACTCTGTTTAGTTCACATAGAGATTTTTCTCTTATGAGCTTGAACTCAGTTTAATTTTAAGCTCTTAAGGAGATTTTGTAAACTAGGGTTTTTACCCTTATCCGCCTGTGTAAAAGAAAATTTTGCTGTATATTAATTAGTCTGTATTAATGATACTGTTAATAGCTTAAATTGTTATTCCATCATGTTATACTTGTTTGAATACCAGCTCAGATATTCGAGCTAGGTTTCCTGTAGGTGACCTGTGTGTGAAATAATTTGTTTAATTCATTCGTTAAGTTTTTAGTTTAATAACTAATTGATTTAATTATTGCATAGGTACATAGTGTATTATATTTCGATAGTTATCTTTTCACTGTCCTTAAGGCACTGTAATAATCTACAATAGTTTTGTAGTTTAATAATAATTATTCCAAATACTTGGATTATTGTTTAAATGATTGTTATTTACAATATTATTGTTATTAGGGTTTTGACCCTGTACTTCCTTTTATAAGTAAATTTTGTTTATAAAATTTAAATAAATTAGTTCTTCTATAAATAACATTTATTAAATATTATTTACCATCATATCCTAGTTGTTTTTATTAAATAAAATATAGATAGATTTGTTAAAGTTCTTTGTTCAAATGTTCTTCATCTCTATATTTAATTTATCTATATAAATTAATTAAGCTAGAAAATAATCTACTTGAAGTATGAACATTTGTGAATATAGTTAGTTATTATGAACAGCAAATTAACTATGTATATCAGACTTTATTCTTTCCTTCGCAGAATGAAATCAGTGCTTTATCTAAAATGTTTCTCCTGCCTTTGTCATAGGTTAATAGTATAATTACAAAATGAAGTACTTCGCAAAAGTAATAGCCTATTTACTTGGATAACTTGTTAATATAATCACCTACTATCTGTAAAATGTTTGGCTATTTCCTTTCTAGTTTTCTTACAACAATAATATGGTTAAACAATAAACTTAACTAACAGGATATTGTTCTTCTCTGATAACACCTACATACAGAAATAGATTACTGCATAATACCTCAGTTCATTTCAGGTTTCTAACATATCTATATTCTATTTAAATACACTGCCTGTGCTGGAGTATGGTTTGGTCCACTCCAGATGTGGAAAAACACAGGTTAGGATTATTTTTCATCAATTTCAGAATTAATTTTTTTTTAATAAACTAAAAGATTACTAACACTATCAAATCACAACTAAACATTTAACATTCAATAATCAGTCTAGCTCACATTTAAACATTTAACACAGTGAAATTAAAATACTGGAGAACCTGATTAAGCTGGACAACAACAGTGTTGGGAGGCCGTTCCTCCCTACCAACTCCTGGAGAGCGCTCAAATAGCGTCTCTTCAGGACCCCTGAGCTTGTTCCTGGTCTCCTTGGATGAGAACTGGTGGAGCAAGCAAAAAAAATACTAGTCCAATGACTCAATAATCACTCTGTACTCAACAGTAAGATCCTTAAGCTAAAAATCTGCACTAGATCACTTTCTACAGTTAACCCCTCAAACACCTTCCACAAATTCCCTTGCCATTGAAATCCTTTGAAGTACATTCACCTGAATGATCCTGTTCTTGGAATGAGCAGCCTCAGCTCTCTTCAATGGGCATTTTTATTAAGATTGCCTAGGTCTTTTTGGGTCAGTTGTCATTAATTGAGCCACCTGCTCTGATCCCACTTTCTTGGGGGATCATGACCCCAAATGTAGGGTGGTTGCCACCTGCAACATTGGAAGTGTTTGAGGATGCTGGCACTTGTCTATTTTCTCTCCACCCAGTCTCCTCCACCAACTTGACCAGTAAACACTCTTTTAACAGCTCTCCCAAGCTGTTGTCTCCACTTTTATTTATTTATAATTAAAATATTCAGAATTACATTCAACATCCTTGACTCTGCTGAGTCATCAATTACAACTTAGCATAAAATTTAACATATTGTCTTGAAATAAAATCAAATATGATAATATTATTTTTGCAAAATTGGGGCATGTGACAAGTAAGGTATTAGATAGAACCAAGTCAGGATAACCTAGAGATATCCAATGGGATATAGCCATCACACATGTGTATGTTCCTTCATATATGACTGTTCTTCCAATGGTTTTGTTTCCATGGACTACCTCTACATGGAAAGCGATGTGACAAGGTAACCATTGTTTGACATCATATAGGTCAAAATTGGATACTAAGCCTATAGAATCTAGACTACTAATAGCATCTAAAAGCATGTTACATTGTGAAGGACAACTCCGTATCATTTATAAATCAAACATGGCACATGGAGTTTGGAATAAGTATTCCAAAACTGAATACTTGCGATCAACCCACACATTAGGATTGTCATCTTGAAGACACATTTCGGTATCTTAGGCATAGAATGAACGAGTTTCTCAATAGAAAGAAGAGTCATTGTTTCGACAGTCTGTTTGTATTTTTTTGATGACTCGGGCCTATAATTTTTTTCTCTTGTTTGCAATAACATATGATATTTAACCATATTAATGTAATATTGATTGGATGAGGTAGCACCTTGGGTGCCCCTAGCAGTATTAGAATCACCCAAAGTTGTATTTTGTCCTTTTGGGAATGGAACTTTGAGGACAACAGGTTGTTGCTTTGAAAAATTCTAAGCTTGTTCCATGAAGGGGAATTGATAAGTTAGGTGATCTTCTTGGTAGAGTTTATGAGGGAATTTCACCTTCTTCTTCTCTTTTTTACCCCCCTCAACATTGTTTGTGGGATTAGGTTTATTTTGATTACTGTCTCCCTTATTTCCTTTATTTTTCTTCCCACTGGGCTGTTAAGTGCTATTTTGATTAGATTGTGCACTATAAACATTCCCAGTTTGAGGGGAGGGTGTGGCAACATTAGCTTCCCCTACTGTAGACACTTCACAGATAACTCATGTATTTGTCCGTCTAAGGATTCTGCATTAGGAGTTTCAACTGAACCTACAATGTCATTGGAATATGGTCTAGGATTAGGTTTCACAAGTCATTCTTGGACCTAGGTGCATTAGGTATTATTTCATAAAGAATCCCAGACTGAGCATAAATCAAGTCAAGTTGATGGGCTCTTAATATGGATTCCTCCTTCGATGTTACCCTTGAAGTAGAAACATCTTTTGAAATAAAAGGAAATAATGACTTCAAAAAACATTGTAATAAAAATTTGGGAGGAATGTTAGCCTTTATCAGCCTCTTCCTCCTTCGATAGTCTTGAATATGGTTAGAAATATGTGTATCCTTTTTTTTCCTAAATGTTGACAAAAGGTCTGTACTGACATCATACCGATTAGGAAGTTAGAAATGGTTCAGGAAGACCATCGCTAAATCATGGAAACTATCATAAGTGGCAGATGGAAATTCAATATAACATTTAGCTTCCATGCTATTTAAGGTTCTTTGAAAGAGTCGTAGCCAAAAAGAATCGCCATTCAAAGAATTAGAGGAACACCATAAATGAAAGGTAGTGACATGGTCACAGGATATTCGCTAGTTTTTCCTTCAAATTTAGGAATGTTCGAAGGTAACTTGATTAGAACGGGTGGCCAAGTCGCATCATGACACACATGGTCAATCATTAATTTTGAAAGGTCTATAAAGTTTAAAGTTTCCAGAAACAAAAGAGGGGTCTACCCAAAATTTGATTTTGAGGAGTTTGGTGAGAATACGTTCTTGCACCAAATTTCCTACAAGGTTGGTTGGGGTTTCCCCCAACCACTGGTTTTGAAGTGACAACGGTTTGAAACGGGTTCCACCCAAAATCCAAATGGTTTCTCCCTTTGGTTGTACTATATTGAGTTTGGCTATTTTTGACTGAAATGGGCGTAGTAAAAATGAGAGTATTATTTATTCCACCGAATAGTGAAAAGGAGGAACTCCTGTTTGATCAAGTGGAAGTTAGTTGGAATTTTGAAAACTAAATCCTGTAAAAGGATATTCGCTTCCAGAAGATATCCCCAAGTAAATAGAAAAATATCCCACAAATGGTGAGGAAGGAGGGATATTCCCTCCATACCAAGAGTAACCCTAAACAAAAGGGGCAGAACTACTAGGGTTATTTTGAAAATTATGAAACAAAGGGGAGGACGTAAAAGGTACACCAGTGACAACTACATTAGTCGATCCAGTGGTGGTATTCACAGATACCGAAGGGCTGATCACTTTGGTACTTGGTGAAATAGAGGATTTTGAAGTGAAATTCAAGGACAATACTGGTACCGACCGAATGTGTGTTGGACAATGGTGCACTCACATGAGGAGGATACACTCCACCGAATAACATACTTGATGTAGGAGTTTAAATGTCTCTTGACCCTTCCTCTATTTTTTCTATGATAAAATATAAAGGAACACCAATTCTGGGTTAACTAAATAGGAGTATTTGCACAAGAACCAAATCTTCTAAGTCACCCAAGGGTGGGTCAAGATTCATTTCAAAATATTCAACTTGTAGGTCTTCAAATTCTACTAAGAAAAGTTCATGTTCCATGTGTATAATAAGTTTAGTTTCTCCTAGACTTTCACTTATACCTGTTGATTCGAAAGAACCAATTTTGTTAACTCATCTCCTTTGAGGTGGTGGTTGGGGATCCACTATAAGTGGTGGAAGGTTATGCAACCTTCTTAACCTACGGGGAGATTGATCCTCCATAGCTAAAGATTTCAGTCAAACACACCTAAGTCTAATCTAAGGTACAAGTAGTCCAAATAGAACACCACTAGAAAAAATACCTAAGTATCCATCCAAGTAGATAAAGATACCTTCCAAAGGGAAGTCTGGGATATTGAGGGCCCAAAACTAACTAGTGAAGGGTGAAGGACATTTATCTGGGGTGCACAATACAATCACTTTGGGGAAAGCATTTGAATCACCAACCTCATTTCCAAAGAGATTCACAAGGTTTCCTCACGTGTCTATCTTAGGTACAATTGGAATATCCTTCCACCATCACCTTTGTAAGATCCCTAATGGTACATATACTATGGATACCAACTTTACAAAGAATTTACGATAGAACAATCGTCAGTCCAATTGATGTGCATGGGAAGGGTAGCAAATCCAAAAACTCAAGCAACACTGGCACTACACAGGGAAAATGGTGGTACTGAATGAGTCCCCGAATGCAAAACAATTCCGGTATATGCCAAAATGAGTATTGGAGGGGTATCTCTGAAACTCAATCTCGCATGACCTCGTACTTGACTCTTGTGTGAGAGGATATTTCCGGTTCACCTCTTCGCAAGGTCGAGTTTCCTAGAAGAATAGTCACTATGTTTGAGTTTGATAGTTTTGGGTAGTTTAAGGATGAACCCTAACCCAAAACAATAGCTTAAACTAGTATGTGTAGTTCCTAAAAGAAAAATTTACTAATGTATTTTAAATTACAATCATTCTTTTTAGAGGCTATTAGTTACTCATGGGTAAATGGTCGTGAAACTGATGGAATATTTCGACTCAACAAGAAAGTAAAATATATATGATGTAATAAGTTTCAAAATAATGTTCTCACTTAGTTTTTCCTTTTTCAAAATCAACGAAACTACTTATGTGACTATGTGAATGCACCTAACTAATGAAACTAGACTAGAATGCACATGATTTGCATTTTTTTTTATTTTCTTTTCAAAATGAAATAAGAATAAGATATTATGAACAATATTCAAGTTAGATATGAAAACTTGTATAAATCATACTCGATACCCAAAATATTATAAAAATACACCTAAAGCGAATCAAGAAGTTTGACAATAACTAACTTGGAAAAATGACGATGTCCTAGGCAAAGTTCTTCAACTTGGAAAAAGGAGGGTCAATCCAATAAATCAACAACAAGAGACGGATTTGAGCTAGGAATCAACAAAATTTAAGACACAGTGACCCGACACACATTCAATCCAAGCATAAGCCAAATAGTAAGACCAAAACCGAGTCTTTTCACAAGCATTCACTCCAACTAACACAAAAATGATTTCAATTCATCCAAATAGAAGCCAAAGTATTGGTGACATACCAACAAAGTTCCTAAAAGAGTTTTGAAATCCTCAAAATTGAAAAATAAACTGGAAAAAAAAACCCTAGATTGTCAATCCAAGATACAGGAAAACACGTACATGTTCTCTAGGAAAACTACGTGTGACACATGACTGTATAGGAGGAAAGACGCATGTTCACAGAAAATACGCGGGTGCGGGTAGTTTGCACTCAGATTTTTCCTAAAACAAATTCAAAAAGGGAAAAAAAACTAAAAAAACTAAGAACTTGAGTTGGACTCAGATAGATATTGTTTCTGCAAATTTAAAAACAAGACCAAAAGCTATCGAACTGGAATAAAAAATACAAGAAACATTCCCCAGTATGGTCGTCATTTATGTTGTCAGGGAATAAGTAATCCTATGACTATGGTATCATGCCACCAACGTACTGGGTTTGCAGGTAGACTATAACAAGATGTATTTGAACACAAATCAAACTTATATATTATCAAAGAGTGGAACAAAGTTCAATGGATAAAAGAAGCATACCTTATTTCAGAGTTCAATCCTAGCTTTAACTTCTTACAAATCAATCATTTGATCTACTTCAACAATACCTGAAAGGGGAAAAATACCCTTCTCAAAGCACGTTCATATATTACAAATTAGAGACATGAACAAATAATAAGATTAAAAGTTAATATAAAATCACAATCATGATCATAACTCATTGATAACTGAATAATTCATATCAAATATTTGGAAGGAATAGATATCTTTATTCATAAAAGATTGGAATAGACACATTCGCCTCAACTTGATATGATCTTCTTGAAACCTGGTTCTGGGCCCTCTTGCTTCTCTTCTCTAAGGAAAATCCTCCAGCATAACTTTATCTCTAGATTGGTCCCCCCCCCTCCTCTATCCCCTCTCATATTTTTATGGTCAATTGAGAGGAGTTACGAAGCTAGGGAGATTAAAGAAGGTGGGGTGGTTGACATATCAACCCCAACCACCTCATGATTAATATTGTTTTTATTTTTAACGAGTTTTTAAGGTACACACGAGTGAAACAAGAGCAATTTGTGTATAACATGTGGGTTTCCTTGAGGAAACTTGCATGTGAAACTTTTGAGGTAAACACATGAGTTTACTATGGAAAACTAGCGTATAACATGCGAGTTGTCAAAATGAAAGTCTTTTTTATGTATTAAACTCATAACATAGAATTATCAACACTGGAGTGATCATCAAGTGATCTAGACCAAATCCTTCTATATTCACAAGGCTCTTCAATCCAGCTTGTCCTTTTGCATGACGAAGCACTCAGTATCATCACTCAAATAGAGAAGTGTCACTTTGAGGTATAACACTTCCTTATAGCTCCCATACTCGTATATCCCACTAAATAAACAATTGAGGGGAAGATCTCATTTTTTCCCTATATTTACTTCGTTCTTGACGTGTGCGTTAGATGCAAATTCCCAATAAGTTCCTTTTCTACTATTAAGTCTCTCCTCTCAATTACTGGATTCCTAGTTTCATTTTAACAAACTTGGAAAATTTACTCTCCACCCTACTGCTAATGCCTTATAACCTAGCCTAATGTTGGTTTCTAAGAACAAAAACACTTAGTTCCTTTTAATATTCAATTGATTCTCAAGAATCAAAACTGTCTCAAGAATTGAAAGTGATAAGGACACATGAAATTTCAACTACCATTAAGGACTTTCAAATGATTTCAAACATTATCATTCTCCAAAGAAAACAAGATGTTTAAATTTGTTTCAAAGATCAACCCTATTGCATACTTCAAAACACTCTTTCTATTGATTTCAATAAATCAACCTAGTGACTCATCCTAACATGGAAAATGCAAATCTAACCTTCACCTACAATGGATGAAAGAAATAAAAGCATTGATTTATGTTTAATTCTTTTCACTATAATGCACAAAATAAAAGGAATCAAGACTTGTCCTTTCACCTATCTTGTACTAAACAACTTGAGAAGAATATAATAGGAGGTTTTTCTTAGAATCAAGGGGTGCTTGTAAGGCATACTAATAACAAATACTTAATCCATTTTTCACTCATACAAGAAGGGAAGTAAAGGAAAAAAGAAGGTACTTATGCTCTTTCTTTCTCATGCAAAAATTTAAAGCAACAATCAAAAAGGGGAAAACAAAGAAACTAAAATACTTAAATATTACCTAATAGAATCAACCCAAGGTGTAAAATGGATCAAAAAATCATCAAAAGTTTCCAAACTTAATAGTGCTAACTCCCAATCAATCTCAGAAACCCTAACCAACCAACATCATTGAAGAAATCAAGCCAAAAACAGGGAAAAACCCTATTGTCTAACCCTGGGATTTTGTCTAGATAAGGAACATGACCACATTACTATTACTAAAGAAGGGTGTGTGGGACCCCAAGTACAGACTCCTATCACCATTGTGGGGAGAGTAGGATGTATCGGCAGGTCTTAAATAGGAAAACACGTTTTTTTTTCAATTTTCTTGGAAACTAAAAGATGTAAGGTTGTGATAATGACTTGATGGATTGAATACACCCAATAATTGCTATAAAAATAAAACCCCAAATTCCCTATAGAGATCTAATCCCTAATGGAGATTCCAGTTTTGTTGTGAGAAAAAGTTTCCTAATGATTATGATTGGTCACCAACATACTAAAAAGGGAGAAATATGATCTAAATATCTTTAAATAGAATAATCATACACACTCAACATGTTTCATTAATCAAACAAGTAAACAAGAAAGTATTGGAGGAATATGGGAGGAGAAAGGAACATGTTTCCAAAGCTTTAACCTTGTTCCTCCTCTTCAAATTCGATATGCTTGAACCTACAAAAGAGCCAAATAACTTTCCTCACAAGCCTTATGGTTTTGAAAAATAAAACAACCAAATCACAAACATAGATATAATCACAACTAGTATTGATTAAACTCTTGAAAGGATTTATACTCTTCAACCAACAAAGACTAAATACTTCACAATATATGCATGTCTTGGGGGGAACAAATATCATAAATTTCTATTAAAATATAGAAATAGATTATACACAAGTTACCTTGATACTACCTCGACACCTTTCAAATCATTTAACTAGGTACTCCGCACTTGAATCACTTGCATTCCTAGTTCAAAATGCTTTAGCTTCCAAGGATGTATAAAATAGAATTCGTATAGGATGGAAGACTTCAACAACTCATGAAAGGATGCTTAGGAACAGGGCCCAATGAGGGAAAATGGGACAAATAGACTCAAAATGGTAGAAGAATTCCTCTAGAATAGCATTAACATGGGTTTTCTCCCCTCCTTGGTCCACCATTTCCATTTTTAATGAGTGTTAGGGATAGTTAGGATGGTTACCAAGTGGTTTTGGAAGTTGCAAATGAGACCAACCACCTTAAAACTGTTTCATTTCTTGAAATTTCATGATTTTTATATTTTTTGTGGATTTTTCATGGCCCATGTATCCTGCTAAAATAAGAGGTGTGTGGCTTCTCACCTTGCAGGAAGGAAAAGTATGTGGGGTCTCTCTTTGGCATGCAACTTAGTAGTTTCAAAGAAGAAAGAGTTGGAATTTTTTCAAGGGGATCAGACCATCATGTAGGGTCAAATTAGGGATTCTTCTATGATGATAGGCCCATGTTCATGATCTTTATTAGACACTTATGTGTCATCTTTGGATATCATTATCACAATTTAACATGGAAGTTTCAATTTGTTCTAAAACACTACTACATTTGTTTGAACTGACATTTGATAAAAATATGTCATTTTTATGTTAAATCCAATTAAAAAAGATATGAATTGAAGCATTTACTTTTTGTTTTTTCCTTGACAGACATTGCTTAAGTAACATTCTTGGGATAATTTCACATAAGTGATGATAGGGATGTCTCTTAAGAAATTCCATTTTTACCTTTGACATTTTGTATAGTTAGAAATCATTTTTATCAATCAAATGTTATGTGATGTTTGGTGTTTTTAATTTTCTCAGCCATTATTATCCTATACTTATAACATGTATGGTAATAACGATTTTTTTTCTTCTGTCCTCTAAAATATGGACATGCAAATGAAAAACAACCCATTTTTTTAAGAACTAGGAGTAGATGAAATTTTGTTATAGGTAAATCTGGCTCCCCATAGTCAAATTTTTAGTTTGTTAAAATTTGTTGATGCCATTTGAAATCTCTATTTTTAAAATTATTTAAATGTAATTGCATTGTACTAATGAATAGGTTTAATATTTTGTTGAAATAGAAAACAATGTCAGATAACCCTAACAAGTGTGTTGGTCCATCTGACTAGTGTTATGAACTTAATAAGTAATAATTAATTAAAAAATAATTAATAGTTGAGGTGACTAAGAGACACCTCGTGATCTGGATTTATGTAGGAACGCAACAGAATACGCAAATAACCATAGAAACAAATATGCAATAGAAATAACACTTCATTTCATTAATCAAAGAACTGAAACTTGTTTACATACATAATGGAAAAAAACTAGCTAGAGTGTTGGTAGCTTATCTCTGAGAAGAGATGTGGCGGCTACATGCCTCTAAACTCTGTGTTACAATGAGGCTCGAAGGCCTATATATTATTGAGAAAAAATGGAAACCCTACACATCCAAAAAACTAACCGTAGGAGGTGAATTGCCAATATGTGGGCCCTGTTGGGTAACTTGGTACATCAATTTCTCAGGGTCGTAACTTTAGCATACTACCTCCGTTTGACGCGCATGATACATCGTTAGAAAGATATGTTCAAGGACTACATCCATTAATAGAAAATTTTGATTTCAGAATGGACTCATATTTTCCCAACCATTCAATGCCGAAAAAACGTCGTTTAGGGCCTCAAAACGACTCTGGAAGTTTAGGACTCGAAAACTGCCAAAAATAGTAAATTGTGCTACAATTCAAGAAACTAGAAAATTGAAAGAAACAATGGTGGGGGTCCAAGTGGAATAGGTGGGTAGCCACTGATGTCCTCCTGGATCACCTCATTTGGGTGAATAGTCACCATGAGGACCTATTTATACGGGTCCCTTATCATTGTAAAGATCATTCTACTATCTATTTAATATTCATATATTTATTATTCATGGATTATTTAATATTCCAAGTCTTTTGGTAATATTATTTATGTGAGCCAACTATTGTTTGGCTTATTTGGCATCAGAGGGAATCTGATTCTGAATTATGGCCAAAATTGTCGAGGTTCCTATTTATATGGGTCCCTTAGCATTGTAATGATCATTCTATTATATATTTAATATTCATATATTTATCACGCATGGATTATTTAATATTCCAAGTCTTTTGGTAATATTATTTGTGTTTGCCAACTATTGTTTGGCTCGTTTTCAGAGCGAATATGGCTTATGGCCAAAATTGTCAAGGAAGTCAAAGGAAGACAAAATATCGTCGAAAAAAGTTAAAATCAAAGGAATACCAAATTATCAGCAAAATAAATCAAAATGCAAGAAATACCATGTAACCCAGTTTACATATACAAGTAGAAAAATTAGAAGGTAAATTAAGGCACCATCGAAGAAACAATAAATATTTACATGGAATGAATACAAAATAGGAAGTAATGATTAAAATACATGAGATACAATAAAGGTTCAATGAACAAAAAAAATTTGACCAAAAAAATCATATAGAAAAATTGTCTGTAGAAATCAAGGAATTAAAAGTTGAAAGTGATTTCAATCAGAGATTAAAAAATCAAGATATAAAGAAAGAAATAAAAGATTACGAAGTAGAAATAATACACTTGAGCAAAATCATTAATGATAAGGATGAAGAACTAACACAGATATGAAAGAAATGAGAAGATCAATAATATGAAATCGACAAGTGTCAACAACAGATAAAAGTTCTTCAACAACAAATGACGACTCTAAAAAGGCACACAAGTTAAAGATCACAAAATGTAATAAATCATTATCCAACAATTTCGAAGAATTTTTTAGATTAAAGAATCATAATAAGACATTAGTCACGGAAATTAAGAAGTAGAAAATTTGTTGGAAGGAAAAACACTCTACAAAAGACATTGAAGGAAAACTTCTAGATAAGCAAGAAGAAAGTAGTTGCATCAAAAATCATAATAAATACCTTAAGGAACAACTTAAGAAGTCCAAAAATGACAGGAAGTCGCAAGTAGAATTGATTAAGAAGTTTCAAAATGACAACATGCAGTTAGGAAAAAAGTTGGAAAAGATACATAATGAAACATTAAAACCTCAAGGGATGAAAATACAACTTCCAGCTCAGATCAATTCTCAAAAGATGACGCTCAAAAAAGAAAATGGCACTGTGAAAATTCCCTATCAACACCCTAATCATAAAAACTGATATCCTAAAAAGGGGGAAAAGTCGAAAGATAATGGTACATATGTGATCAAAGCTCCCGACGATAGATCAATAGGGAATCCCAACATTCAACAACAAATAAATTTGGGATGGATTAATCCATCAACATATTGGAGGTTATGCTCTACCCTTAGAAGTTCATATCAACATGTTTCGTCAGCTATGATGTCATAATGAACTATGCGACAACACTATAAGGCTTTGAGGACAAATCCTTTCTAAGAGAGAGGCAATGTTATGAACATAATAAGTAATAATTAAGTAATAAAATAATTAATAGTTAGGGTGGATAAGAGACACCTCGTTTGGGTGAATAGTCACCATGAGGACCTATTTATACGGGTCCCTTATCATTGTAAATATCATTCTATTATCTATTTAATATTCATATTTATTATTCATGGCTTATTTAATATTCCAAGTCTTTTGGTAATATTAATTTTGTGAGCCAACTATTGTTTGCGTCAACTTGTTAGTTTATATACAATTTGTAATCAATGAAACAATGGCTCTCACTATGGATGTGGACCTTGATGAATGAAATTCTTTTATGTGGAGGAGAAATCATGAGAAACAATCTTTTAATCATCCAAAACTTCCATATATTGGTGATGGGAAATGTTATTTCCCTTGTACAAAATGCAAAGGCATGAAGAGAAGAATAATTAACAAGTCAACAACTATGAAACATTACTTAAAGCATGGTCACTTGGAAAGGGGAAAATAATATAACCCCTTGGTAAGATAGAAAAAACATATTTATGACATTTTTAAATAGTTTTAAATGTTTTAATGTTATGATACTAATTATATTTGTTTATTTGTAATTACAAAGAGAAGAGCACCAACACTTGGATTTCTACATGCTACAATTCACAGTAGAGATGGTGGCAATGATATAATTGAAGTTTATAACATGTAAGAAAAATACATTGATATTATCTAGAATGAAGGGATAAATAGGTTCATCCATGACATCTATGTTTTCATGGATGAAAACCCACCTTTGGATGAGATCTAAGAAGATATTCATGATGTACCTCTTATTGGTAATTCACAAAAACCATTATACAAATACTAAAAAACAAGTATTCTCTCTGCTCTTTGTTGTTGGTCAACCTAAATATATTGAAAAATATTTCAAACACATTTATGACATAGATATTAAGGTATACAATTATATATATATATATATAGTCCTTTTTTATTGTAATATATAGGCCTTTAATACACACTACTTAGTATATTCATTTATTCTTTCATGTAGATGGTAGGTGATAGTATCCTACCACTGTCAAATACTTTACACTTACTAAGAATTGTATGTTATTATGAAAGATATAGGATTGGAGTATAACACAATTGATGAATTTCCTAATAATCATGATGACATGAAACAAATTTTTGAATGCCCTAAATGTGAAATTAGTAGATATGAACTAATTAGGTAAAACATAAGTTGTCCATAAATTGTTTTCATTGCATCCTCATAATTATAGGTTTCCTATGATTGTTTCCATTTGGAGAGATTAGATCCATTTACTTAGTTTGGCTATATTTTGTTATAAACAATAACCCTTCTCCTTGGATGATAATAAAGAGGAGCATGTAATGTTGGCATTAATTGTCCTAGGTATTTGTTTTTAGGAATGATAGAAACATTATATATATATATATATATATATATATATATAAAGTTTTGTTACATTTTTTGTATGTACATAGGCTTGATTATTCTATTTTTAAATAATTAGGTAAGAACCAAGTTAGTGATATGGGTGTATAACTTGAGCTTCATATTGGTGAACTTTCAAATTAATGGTTTGACATCAATATCTATGACATATGTAAACCAAAATGTTAAAGATAATTTAAATACTTACATGAACAATTCATGATGTGTGGGGATTGCACATTTTTGTGGTATGCAAATTTGCAATGTAAATTAGTATATCACTTATTACTCGATTTTCTTATTTTCTTATTTTGGCATTCTATTACCATTCTTTTATATCTTGCAAGGATTCAAATATAGGGTATATATGAAATCCTAATATGTGGCCCCAAAACAAATTTAGATGCTTAATATGTTTAGGAAAGGAGGTGTATAACGAGTTCAAGCATTTCCTCCCTAAGAACCATAGGTGTCACACTAATGGAAAAAAAAACTAATAGGTAGGAAGAGGGTGGAAAAAAACTCTTTAAAAAATTATCCCTTGAATGTGGAAAAGAAATTTGAAAAGAATCATGGCAAATATTTGGTTTCAATTACATCCTTTTTTGTTGCGTGCATTATTTTTCCTATTTTTCTATTAACTTGATAATAAAAAAACCTATCTCCATTTATGATTCTCAGAGGTTTTTAGGGTGGGATTCCACATGATTTGAAATAACACTCCCTCTAATTTAGACAATTTCTGTAGGATGATAACTTGCAAGTAGCTCACTTGTTTGGCATTATTCTTATTGGAAAGGTTGTCATAGAATTCTTATGGAAAATTATAGATGGGAGGAATAACAAAGACAAAATTGATAAAGCTATTACTGACATTGAGATAGCCGATGTAATGCAATTTTTGGCTCATTGTTTTCTTAACAGAAACCTAGAAGACACTGTATTTATATAAAAACGTTGTAGCTAGCCAAGCTTACAAAAAAGGAGGTTCGAGACCTACATAATATACTGATTGTACCCAAAATTTCAAAATTGTTTGAGCTGGAAACTAAATACTTAAACCTGCAACTATGCCAAAATAAAATTCTATAACCCTTTGAAGGGTATATGCAAACATAGACAACTAAAACAAAAATGCAGAAAAACATAGAATACCATTTGAGTTGGATTATTCCTGTTGCTTTCCTTTTGGGTCTTTTACTGGCTGGACTACTGAGGTTTCCTCCATTGCTGAATCTCTAATAGGGGAGTCATGAATATTGTTTCTTTGGTTCATATTGACCAAATTTTGTAAATCCTCCTTCATGTATCCAATTATTCCCATTAGCTCATGCAGATCTCGATGGTTGTCTTCTATTCGAGCATCATGGTTCCCCATATGATGGGCCATCCATTTAACTTCTTCCGTTGTTGAGATACCTTATGTCACACCTCTATTCATAATGTCATAGAGAAATATTAGGTGCTACTTGATATCCTTGAGATATTCCGGGAGGTTTTCCAAAGTAACATCCCTTTTTGCCATGACTACCTGACTACCTGTGACAATGTCAATTGGTGGTGCACAACAAGATCTTTCGCTTGAGAACTGGACCAGTCCTTTGCTACAATGCTTAAGGATCCAAATGAAAAGGAAAAGAGATATGCAGGGGAGGATTTCACCGCACTATCCTTTGCTGCACCAGGCTTCCAATTCACTACAACAAGAGAATAACCATTCACTACGTCAATATTTCCATTCGTTGCACCAGGAAGCCAATTGACTGCACCAAGAGAATAACCATTCAATACGCCAAGGTTTCATTTGCTACTCAAGGTAGGCCAAATTCTGTTGCAGCATAAGTAGCTTCAGATCCTGGAAACACGTTCACTGCACCGTGAAAGTCATTCACTCCACCGATGGAAAAAAGCTCTGCACCAGAAACAGGAACATAATGTGTGAAGACAGCTGGAGAAGGTTTCATTAGGAATTTTTCCTGGACTGGTGCGAGAGATATAATCCAATTGAGAAAGGCAGTGACTGCATTAAATCCCATCACATGAGTTGTGAGGATACAGCCGGGTGTTGGAGGCCATGTAGCCTGCTGGCTGTAGGAGCAATGGGAAGTGGAGACTTCCCTCCGATAAAAAAATCATTTTTTCCTTAGTTGACAAAGAAAAATATGGGGTAGGTCTAATGCTAGCCTTAGAACACCCTTAGACCCTTTTATCCTTACAAATATTCCTAAGGGACATAAACTATGTTTTTCAAGTTTCCCTTCACCTTGGAGTATCCCATTTTCAACTTGGCACCTTGATTTGCCAGCTTATCTGCATCTGAATTATTATCTCTGAGGATGTGGAAATAGGAGACTTGAGCATTTTCAGAGACTTGTCGAATTCACTCATAGATTCTTTGAATTTTGATTGTTCCTTTCTTGTAACCATTGATCATTTTGTGTATTACTTGTTTGGAATCTCCCAAGATAATTATTTTGGTGATCTTGAGTTGCTTAGTAGACTCCAATTCAAAGAAGAGTGCAAGCCATTCTACTTCATTATTGGTTTTTTGACGAAGTCCCCAAGCATAAGACAACACTATATTTCCTTCGGGATCAAAGATGATCCCACCCACACCTGCATCCCCTGAATGTTTGGCTCATTGTTATAGAGATGGACAACTAGACAATATTCCATGGTTATTAATAGAGAAAAAGAACGATTTTGTAAAAAAATATTATACAAAAGATTAAATTTCCCACTACTTTTTCTTTGAATGTAAATAAATATATTAATGAAAAAATATGATTTTGGTGGGGAAAAACCATGATTGGGATACCTTTATTGAGGTTTGGAATTTTCTATATTTATCAACTTATACATCAGTTGTTAGTTGTTCATGTTTGTTTCTAATGAAAATTAGACAATAATGCTTTCTTCCTTCTTACAATATGTTCTAGCTCTTGCTCTTCCTAAGAACATAAACAATAACATAAGCAAGTTATATAAGATTTTGGAAGCCACTTGAGGTAAGTAAAAACTTATAATTGAAATATTAATTGTAGAACTTATTGACATTGGATTTTCTTGGATTGTATCATTTTTGTTGTTGTGTGGTTTCTTTGGTTTTCTAGATGGTTTCCATCTAAATAAATCCATACAAAATATATCAAGTAATGGAAGAGAAAGATTCATCATTTAATGTGTGAAATTTAAAAGCATCTACGTCCATGTTTTGTCAATGCACAAGAATATTACCTCATACACCCGGTTGAGGAGATCAAAATATGTGGAACCATATAGGTCAATGTGGTTTTGATGGAGAGGAAGTTGAAGGCATTGAAAACCCTTTTTAGACAATGATTACATCCAAATGGATTAATGGATGAATTCTATATGGTATATCAGTCCAATGTTGATTTTACTCAGTGTTCACTCCAAGTAGTGGGTGATATTAATGTGCCTCTCCTTTAGTATGTCAATTCCACCCAAAAAATGAAGCTTAGGTGTTTTTGGAGAAAGGTATACGGAGAAAACCGAAAGGTATATTTAACTTCATTGTAATTTATAATTCTAACATATTTTTTTAAGATTTATTGGTGCACTAAATATATTTTTTTCTTCTTCATGATCCGAGTAGTGGAGAGTGGGATGCAATGAATTTATACAATCCAAATAATATTGAATGAATGACGATGTGCATATAATGATGCAATGAACTTTACCATAGTATATCATGGAGTGGGGTGGTGGAGTTTATTAGAAGAGCTTGTTTGGATAGTGCTTCAAATTAAAAGTAGAAGGAAATTGATCTTATATATGGTGCAAAACATAGAAATGTAAGCATTTGCCATTGTTTTTTAGATTTTAATTCCCACTTTTGTGTTGTTTTTTGGTCTTTCAAATTATTGTATACATATAGTTATCAATTCTTGAAAACACATTAATAACATGTCAAGGATGCAGGTGAAACATCACAAAGCTACGTTGTAATGTTAGAAAATATCACAACAAACAATTGGATGATAAGAAGAAAACATGTGATAGTGGGATAGAGTTACTAATATTTCCCATAGTGGTGAAATACATTTGATCACATATGAATTAAAGTACTATTTCTATTTGTAATATATATTGCATATAGACATTAAATCCTTCAAAGTAGTTATCTTTAAGGTCAACTGGTACACATTGTTGATACCAGGTGATGGAAGGATTGTTATTGATATTGATAATGGATTTACCATGATTAATACTACTAGGTATAATATGAATACACAAACCTATCATGTAATTTCAATTCAATAAGAATATGTACTTTATTCATAGGTTCCATGTAGAGTAGGTTGGTCATTTGTTATAATAGTTGACCCAAGAGGAAGGCATGTAAAGTATTTTTTTCCTAAATAAGATGTTCATGAAGAAGACGAGATGAAAGAGAGAGAAAAGAAGTGTTGGATTAAGAGGAGAATGAAATTTACCATATATTTAATGGATCACATGATCTTATTCTTCATCTTGATGATGACTTGGTGCTAGGCATTCTAGATGTTGTTCTAGACAATCATTTCAATGATCTGAAGGGTTGGATACAAATTGTGATCCCGATGAGTCAAATATTAAATTGGATGAATTTCAAGATCATTCTAATCTAGAAATTTATTAAATCTAATTTAATAAAGGGATTAGTTGTTTCAAATTAAGTACTTCTAAGGTTTTCCCTTCTTGATTAAAATATTAATGGTGAACTAAAAGGATCAATTTCTCTCAAAGGATAGTTTACGATGATGACAATGCCTTTATTGATGATGACAGCAATGTTGACAATGATGATGATCATTATCATTGTTATCATCATCATCATTGTCATTTACATCATCATATAATCACATGAAAATATCAACATCTTCAAGATATCTCTTTTCTAATTATGATCACCTTTATGAAGGAATGCATTTCAATCCAATCATAGTTTTATTGAGTCACACAAAAATGGAACTCAATTCATTGTTTGGATGATGACATAAACAATATTTTTGATGAAAATGATCTAATATATGATACAATATTATGATAAGAAAATTATTGTAAAATCATAAAAAAAAATCAAAGAGATAAAGGTAGGGATTTCCTCTCCCTACCTCCTAATTTTATTTGACAAGTAATAATAGGAGGAACCTTAAGGTGGTAGTTCCCCTCTCTTCTCATTCTTCATAAAAAAGAACCACCATGGAATGAATTCATGATAGATGGAGGCCTCCTTGTTACCTTTCTCTTTCAATATGTATTTTTCCATTGCTGCACCCTCGTTCACCATCACATTTTCCATGCCATTATTTTTTCAATAAACATGATGGAGTTTATTCTTATGAATGCTTCTCTCATTCCTCTTATGCATTGATTATTAAGGATGAATCACACATCATGGTGATTGTTTTCTCGGGAATCTAGGAGAGTATTTTCAATCTTTGAAGTACATCGAAAGCTTTGAATTCTTTATTATTAAATTCACTAATTCCACATGTGAATTGGAATTCTTTGTGTCCTCTAGGATCAAATATGACCCACCCCCTCCCACACTTGCCACCCCAATTTTTTTATAATAGTTGAACTAGATTTGTGCCACGAAAAAAAAATCATTAGCTATATTATGCACAACCAAGTTAAAATTAAGTTATTTTGTTTTGATAGTTGAATTACTAAACAAGATCCATGAGGTGGCGATGTCCTCGACATTGCACCTGTGCTGGTTTGTGGTTTGCAAATGATAGGAGCTTTATTTGATACCTAACACTTCTCTTTCAGTTTACATTTGCTAGTGTTATGAATGTCTATGCTACAGAAATGTCATTATATTTGGGTGAGCAAGCTCACACCCACATAACTAGAAGTTATTTGCAAAGAGGCACCTTTGTGCAAAGCACCCTGGTTGATATATATGCTAAGGGTGGGAATGTTGAGAGTGATATGCAAGTGTTTGACATGATGTTAATATTATCATTCCAAATATTCATGTGAAATCCATCTTGTCACCCTTCCACGTATCCATTGTTGACTAGGAAATTGAGCTTCTAGCACCATTGAGCATTTGTCTTTGTCTCCATCAAAATAGGGTTATGTAGAAAATGACATTTGTATTTTGTTCATTCCTAGAAAAGGAGAATTCAAAATTAAGGACAGTTTACCATTTTGATACATGTTGTCAATTCCAACAACTAAGATTTACATTGTCTTACTAGCATTGCTATCATGGAAAGGATCATTGGAAAGTTTACAATCACCAACATTGAATGCGTATTCTAACGGATCAAATACACACATAAATGGTGAAATTGGAATGCCAAACAATGTTTCATTGAAGATATGACATAATGCATCAAACGACGAATTTGATTATAAAAATCAAACACCACTCTAAATAATTAATTAGCAACTGAGCACAAAATTTTACTTATCACAAAACTCGATCATAGGGGGATTATTGTTTGAAATTACATTATTTTGTCATCAAATTACAAACTTACAATCCTGATTGATTTGGTCTTGATCACCTATCAAAACCTTAGATTGACTGAGTATAAGGAAACCATGAGTAAACCTGTCGAAAAGACATTGTTGATTTCAAGAGAAGTTTAATACGTAATCCAATGCAACCACTTTTTTAAAAAAACTTGCCAAAATTAAAAAAAGACCTAAACTAAAAAAAAAAGGGAACCAAAATAAAAGATGTGCATAACGTTTGGCTTCTCTTGTGTCGGTTGGGAATTAGGTCAATATTTCACACATGATGGTTTACAAAATTACAATTTAAATATTTCATTTACCCCACACATGGTAGGTGTCAAATGGGGGGTGTTGGTACTAAATATATAATGTTGAATATTTTCTTAATAATGTATTAATAATTTTAAACGAGAGATGCCTCAACATGTAGCATAATAATTAACAGTTGAGAAAGAGTATGAAAAGGAAACATCCAAACACATCCATACTAAAAGTTGTACTATGCTTACTGGAAGTTGACTCCACTCCTTAGCGCAAAATACTCATTTACAAAGTTGCATTGGTGCATTTGTACGCTACTTAGGGATTCTTTATAAAGTTATTGGAGTGCATTTGAAAGTTGCAGAGGTTCTCTCCTAGAGTTGTGTGTAGTTTGAACACTACAGAGGAATTTTATACAATCCTAACTTTGATTGATTCACACAATGCAGTTGGAAGTTTTAAAGAAAACCAAGAAAACCAAACTGATGGACAATTGGAGTGGCATGGATGAAGATGACACACATCAATGAATGAAAGCAATAATTAGTGGCATGGTGGATGTCTCTAGCATAGCACATCAGACATCATGGAGTCCCATTGAGGTCTCTTGCATTGCATGGGGAGGGATGATAGGGTCCTCCTAGAAGATAGCTTATACTATCATGCTACCATCCATGGAAGAAAAACAACAAACATAAGGTTGCATCATTTTGAAATGTTTGATGGATGTAAATGCATTGAGTTAGTGCTTATGATTGTGATGCCACAAATATTTTCATTTTGTAGAAAAAGGATTTATTTGTAACTATATTTTAGCTAAAAAAAATACAAAACCTATTTTAGATTGAAGAATAAACCACAATTAAAGGCCATAGGTGAAAGCATGGCAATAAATAGACACAAAATGAAAAAAACTATGACATATAGAAAAAACTCTTTAAGATATAGATCTCCATAATATAACTAAACTGTTCCAATACAAAATTGCAATGATAAAACAAACAAGACTTTGGATACCTCACAAATAACTCATTATATGGAACCCAATAAAACAACATCTTTAGTTGCAGAACATCCGACTAGACATATACACCCACTTTAAAAATTATACTAGTATAATCCTTTATGGATTGCCACTGCAACAAAATGAAAGAATAAGAAATGTATTTAGATTAGCATGTCTAATTACTTGTATTGTGCAATGTAGTATAAAAGGTTGAAACTCATATCCTCTTCACACTCTTCTTCTGGTCCAGGTTTCTTGTCATCTTCTTTTGGAATAGCTACATCAACACTACTTCGGTAGAACTAGAAATTGGGGTATCAACAACTACAATTTTTCTTGGATCCTACATAACAAATCAAATTGAAATACTTCACACAAAAAAGTAGATTGACAACATTTTTCAAAGTTAATCACAGGAGTTGACAAAAATATCCCATAAACATCATCTTCCAAAACTCATCTTCAGATACTCAACTTTCTCAGCCAATGGAAAATAATAATCAAGTTCAACAACAATAGGTAGAACATTTTTATAGCCATTAATGATAGCTTGTGGAACAAGGATGCAGGAGCATCTTGCTCTCCATCCAAATCCAAATCCAATGTTTGTATCAGACCTAGAAGGGGTTCTCATTTCCTAAATTAATAGTCCTTGAACTATTATATTGTAAATAAACCTATGTTTTATGTGATTCTAGATGGGTGATGAGTCATTTAGGTGAGTCACTAGGTGAATGAATCAGTCATAGAGTCAAAGAGTGAGTCATGTAACAAATCCCTCATCTGATGGAAGCGAGTCCTCGGATAGGATTAAGAGTTTGCCTTAATTAGAATTAGTTAGTAGATTATTGAGTGTACTGAGGATCTGAACCAAAATTGGTTCATGAATCCTATTGTATAAATTATGTAAGCCTTCAAAACAATAGGTGCAGCCAAACAATGTAAATCTGGCTAAGAGGAAGTAGCCAAATATTATAAATCTGGCCAAGGCATGTCCAATCAAGGAGAAATCAGGCC
The DNA here is from genome assembly GCA_001517045.1 of Pseudotsuga menziesii. Lineage (NCBI taxonomy): Eukaryota > Viridiplantae > Streptophyta > Pinopsida > Pinales > Pinaceae > Pseudotsuga > Pseudotsuga menziesii. The sequence goes on along the minus strand of LPNX010440698.1, from coordinate 114,636 downwards.
AAGGACACTGGTTAGAGTTATAGGTCTATACAGATCAGAACATAGATTCAGAGTAAATGTGAATGTACAGATTGCTTGTGTTATTTGAAGGAAATCGGTTTTTAACATAATCTCTGTGTAATTGCAACTTTGTTTGAATGTATGATTTTATGAGTTGAATGCTTTCTTAATCTCTGTGAATGGTTGATAGCTCTAAGTATGCATATCATGGAATTATGGCCTTTGAATGGTTGAAGGTTACAAGGAGTGTTTGATGGATCTTTGTACTTGAAACGCATGATTAAAACCCTTTTTCATCGATCACGGAGACGATCGATGTTCCCTTGTAAAGGTTTTGCAGAAAGGAAGCTGAGAATTAAACCAGGACGAGCTCGGTGAAGTTGGGTAGAGATTGATTAATCAATTATTTTGATCAATAAATGCAAAGGTTTTGTTCGATAGATCTTTGGACGATCCAATTTAAAGGAGAAAAGATGGATTGATGATGGGAAAGAGATCATGAGGTGAACATGAACGGGAGATAAGAAATATGTAAGGTTAAGTGAAGTTCCACTCGAGATAGCATATCGATGGATGAGATCAAAGTCGCAAGATATATTATGCTTCGCAAGAGAAAGGTATAAGGTAAATAATGGATCCACAAAGAAAAGTGAAGATCCACATATGATTGCAGATCAACGGCAGGGAAAGAACCCGCAAGAAATCAGCGGTTGTAAAGAGTTGTGGAAAAAGGAATTGCAGGAGGGAATTTGAGGAAGTTCAACTTTGAGAACAGTTGGATCTGCAATCCACAATTTGCAACTTTACGAAAGGAATCTCGCGGAAGGAAATTTGAGGAAGTTCAACTTTGGGAAAAGTTGGATCCACAAACCGCAATCTGCAATCCTATTGCGGAAAGGAGTGTTGTGGCCACATAAATTGCGGAAGTCAATTTTGGAATTCAGGAATTTCTGCAATCCGCAATTGCAGAAAGGAACTTGCGAAACCTAAAGGAGCTTGCGGAAATTGAGTTGCGGAAACTCAATTCTAGAAAAGTTAAATTTGTTGAAAGACTCAGTTGCAAAGAGACTGAGGTTGCAGAAGAAATCCTGCAAGAAACTAGTTTGCAGAATTGAGCATGCAAAAACAGAGCTATGCAATAGAATTGTAGAAGAAATATTTGGTGAGAAGCCAAATTTTGAGTTTGCTAAATATAGAGCAAGCTAAATCCTAGGGAAAGCAGATGGGATAAAGGAGATTTGGGGTCCCCTTCTGCACCATGTGGTATCATAGCAGAAGAAGAATTATGCGTGAAGGTAGCAGAGCATAGAATATTTTGCGTGAAGATTATTAGAGCTCAGATTAGATCCAAGAGGTAAATAAAATTCTGATTTTCAATTTATGTTAAAGTTGAAGACTAACAATTGTGTTGAGAAGGTGTGTTTTGGATTTGAAGTTTGATTCTAGCCACAAAAGATCGAAGAAAAAATCCTTAGAAGGATTTAATAGGCACATATGTGAAGTTATGGAGCATAAAAAGAGTTTGTAAATACTCTTGAACAACTAATGGATGCAAAGCCAGCAGTGAGAGGAATTTTTCCATTCAAAGGAGGACAAGATAAAGAAGAAGATCTTTGAAGATAGCAAGGGAGATGTTTTCAGCCAACTATACAAGTGGAAAAGTCTTAAAGGTATGGATTGATTTATGTTTTATTTAACTCTAGTTATAAGAATTTGTTTGAAAAAAACAAGAAAGGTTTGATAGCAACAATGGAAGCTAGAGGAGATGTATCAGGGATAATTGTATTCTTAATGAAGAGTTTGTAAACTCTTAGAGGAAAGAGAAAGCATGGGAAGAACCCATAAATCCAACAAAGGTTGGACGAGAGGACTAGTGCATGTTCTCAAAAAGAGGAGTGGACCTGTACAATCCAAGAAGAGAAAAGGAGGTTGATCAAGAGATTCCAGAGGAGAAGAACCATAGATACCAAAAGGACAAGCTCGAGGAGAGATAGCTTGTTGAGGTATAATAGCAGGTATGGAGACTCGCTGAAGGTGAAGGCTTAGCTATAGTCCACAAGTGAATAAGAAGAAGTTCACAAAGGAAGAGAAAGAGGAAATGGAGATGATGACTACTGGAATTCATTGCAAAGGTTAAAAAAAAAGCCACAGTAGAAGAAAATATGTCAAGGCAGAAGACATCAACAGGATGAGTCAAGAGGAGTATGATATAGAATTAGTTGACATAGGATTGCAACTTATTCGCTTGGAGATGATGCTATAGAAAGAGAACCAGAGGTATGGTTGGATCATGAAGAGGAAAGTGAGATGGCATTCACTATAATTGAAGCTACAACAAAGGATGTTTTCTATATTGAAGGATGAACTTAGGATAGTTGAGTCTGAGATGGAAATTTCATACTCTAAACCTGAACATGGTCCTTTTCTTGGAGAGGATGATGAAACATAGATTGTAGATGATTTTTTGAAATCTCTGAAAATATCAGAACTACCTGAAGAGGATCTGGTGGAGACTACATATGAAGAGTCTTATGTTTTTAAATCTAATGATTTATGTGTGACTTCAGGTATTTGAGAACATTTAAATGGTGTGTTTATGCAGGTTGGTGAAGAAATAAAGCATAGGAAGATGTTCACTATTATGAACATCTTCCTCTGAAAAAAAAGACCAGAATTAGAGCATTGACAGAGGAAGATGTTCACTATTGTGAACCAAAACATGGAACCATATTTGGAGAAGATAGTGTAGAAGAGAGACTATCTGAAAGTATCATGAACTCTTGGGAGAGTTTAGATCAGCAAAAGGTTGTGTTGATAAGAGAGTCAATTGGAGATGATCTGAAGATGAAGTCATAAAAATAAATGTGCAAAGACATTTATATAGTGCAGAATCAGAATCACATTCTAATGAAGGAAAAAGTTGAACAATCACCTTGGACTGTCATGAAGTCTCAAGGAAATGAAGATATGATTTCCAAAATCATGACAATAGAACATAATTTTGTTGTAGTAAGAGATCAAATGGTATCCTATGAATATTGTATGCATCCTATAGCTCAGACTGTGGAAGAAATAGATGATGATGGAGGTTTGATGTTATTTTTAGACCAACACAAAGGGATGATGCTAGAGAAAATATCAACAGGGAAGTTAGAGTCTAATGTTTTTAAAACTAATTTTTGGTGTGTGTTTGTAGATATTGAAGAATGTGAAGGTAGACATAGAGAGAAATATGTCATGACAAAAGAAGAGACCATATTGTCTCAAAAAGGTGATCAGTACCTAGAAGAACTTGTTGTTGTAGAGTTGGATAATGAATACAAAGATAATATTTCTAACCCCAGAAAGTATGATGACGAGTTAGAAATGTTGGAAGATTGGTTTATCAATCCAAGGATTGATAAAATACAATTGCTTAATTCTTGATTGCGTCATTGGAAAAGAGCAGATAGAAGGTCGAAACACAGAATTGTCTTGTAATCTAGTGGATAGCATCAGAGAGTCAAGAGAACCACAATATTTTTAGAACAAGAAGATGCAAGTGTACCAACCAAAGGATAGACTGGACATGGAGATTGAAGAACTAAGGGTGTTGATGGTGAAGTTGTCTTAGAGAAGGCATGAAGAACTAATGAAGGTTTATATCAGCAGAGCAAATAGACAAAGCATTAGCAGTAGACACTTGACAAAGGAAGATTGTAAAAGCAAGGCTAGTGGAGCATTGCAACAAAAAATATGGAAACCAGGAGAATTACATCCAATAAGAAGACAACAGAACAACCATGAAGCAAATGGAAAGCTTCAACACAAATTTTGGGATCCAGGCATACTGAAAATGGATGGTTATGACAAGGAGGTCATATTTCTTTCTTCATGGGGAGTCTAATGCAGGAACACCTTGATCTCCATCCAAATCCAAGTCCAATGTTTGGATCAGACCAAGAAGGGGTCCTCATTTCTTGAATTAATAGTCCTTGAACTATTATATTGTAAATAAACCTATGTTTTATGTGATTCTAGATGGATAATGAGTCATTTAGGTGAGTCACTAGGTTAATGAATCAGTCATAGAGTCAAAGTGTGAGTTGTGTAACAAATCCCTCATCTAATGGTAGCGAGTCATAGGATAGGATTAAGATTTTTCCTTAATTAGAATTAGTTAGCAGAAGTGTATTGAGGATCTGAACCAGAATTGGTTCATGAATCCCATTGTATAAATTTTGTAAGCCTTCGAAGCAATAGGTGTAGCCAAACAATGTAAATCTGGCTAAGAGGAAGTAGCCAAATATTGTAAATCTGTCTAAGGCGTGGCCAATCAAGGAGAAATGAGGCCAAGGACACTGGTTAGAGTTATAGTAGGTCTATACAGACCAGAACATAGATTTAGAGTAAATGTGAATGTACATATTCCTTGTGTTATTTGAAGGAAATCCTATTTTGGCATAATCTCTGTGTAATTGCAACTTTGTCTAAATGTATGATTTTATGAGTTCGATGCTTTCTTAATATTTGTGAATGGTTGATATATCTAAGTATGTGTAGGGCCTTTGAATGGTTGAAGGCTACAGAGAGTGTTTGATGGATCTTTGTGCATGAAATGCATGAGTAAAACATATGTCATCGATCATGGAGAGGATCGATGTTCCCTTGTAAAGGTTTTACAGAAAGGAAGCTGAGAACTAAACCAAGACGAGCTCCGTGAAGTTGGGTATAGATCGATTGATCGTTTCTTTTGATTAATCAATGTAGAGGTTGCGTTCGACAAAGATTTGGACGATCCAGATTAAAGGAGAAAATATGGATCAGCGATGGGAAGGAGATCACGAGGTGAAAGTGAATGGGAGATAAGAAATCCGTAAGGTTAAGTGAAGTTCCATTGGAGATAGCAGATCGATGGATGAGATCAAAGCTGCAAGAGATCTGATGCTCCGCAATGGAAAGGTGTAAGGAAAATAATGGATCCACAAAGAAAAATGAAGATTCGCATCTGATTGCAGATCGATGATCAGGAAAGAACCCGCAAGAAATCAATGGTTGTAAAAAGTTGCGGAAAAGGAATTGCGGGAGGGAATTTGCGGAAGTTCAACTTTGGGAAAAGTTGGATCCGCAATCCGTAATCCGCAACTTTGCGGAAGGAAATTTGCGAAAGTTCAACTGTGGGAAAATTTGGATTCGCAATCCGCAATCAGATTGTGGAAAAGAGTGTTGCGGCTACCTAAATTGCTGAAGTCAATTTTAGAATTCGGGAATTTCCGCAATCCGCAATCTACAATTGCAGAAAGGAACTTGCCGAAGCTAAAGGAACTTGTGGAAATTGAGTTGCAGAAACTCAATTACGAAAAGGTTGAAGTTGTGGAAAGACTCAGTTGCAATGAGACTGGGGTTGCATAAGCAAGCTTGCGGGAAACTAGTTTGCAAAACATAATTTTGTGGAATTGAGCCCGCGAAAACATAGATACACGATAAAATTGCAGAAGAAATGTTTGGCGAGAAGCCAAATTTTGAGTTTACTAAATATAGAGCAAGCTAAATCCTGGGGAAAGCAGATGGGATAAAGGAGATTTGGGGTTCCCTTCTACACCAAACAATTACAATTGTAGGATAATTGATGGCCAGAAAAAGAGTTGCCACGGTAGAAATACCAGCAACAAATTTTAATATTAAATTATCCTTGCAAGATAAAGAACTTCAGGATCAAATACCGATCCATTTTCATATACAGACTGCACGTTCAACCCATAATAAAATAGATGAATGCCAAGCTTCGCAAGCAAAGCTACCTCAGAAGAACCAACTTTCTCCCCCTTCTTAATAAGCTCCACTAGTGTTATAATTTCAATAATACATTTGTTAATCTTTGTGAAGATGTTTAACACCTGGATATGATAAAACAATCAACAATTACATTTAAGTGTTGTATGTATTTGTTTTGGATACACCCGAAGACTCGCAAATGGAGATCGAAGAGACTTGCCCAGTGGAGAGCAGACAATAGTCCATAATTTACAGTTCTTTTAGATTTTTTTATATTCATACTGCTATCAACAATATATATACTTAGATTTATGTACACAAATTTAATGTGTACATATATATCAATATAATGTATATATTTATAGTCTCTTTTAAACAACACATGAATTGATATTAGTGGTCACAACCCACTGTATGTTTCTTTGTGGACACAGAGCACAAATATTTGGTGTTTCGAGGGATTGATGTGACAGGTCTAGTGGGCGGCCCAGACCTTGCAGCTCATTGAACAATTGTATAGAATGTTTATTAATGGACTGCGAACTGTCAATGTGTACAAGCAAGTGGAGATTTGACCTTCAATAAAAGCATAAACCTGCAAAAGAGTAAGCCAGGGATTTTAATGTAGGGTGATGCCATCAGCTGCATGTCAACCAAAACTCAACTTCCTTGCTGCAGCAACAACCTCGACTTTCTTGGACAAACCCCCAGCTCGAAAAAAATAATTAAGACAAGGAATCATCCAGTTCAACGGATTTGGAATAATGTGAATGTTTAGGCTACATTTAAATCCATTAACGCCTACCTCCACTGGGGGTGGGAAACAAAAAACAAGACAGACGTCAACTTCTAAAAACCAATAATAATTTAAATAAATGTATTTTTAAAAATTGTTTTTAATATAAAATATAAACATCAATGTTAAAATTATAATCCAAGGAAAAATTAATGACCTTAATGTTGAACTAATGGTTTGAACAAAAACTATATAAAAACATAATAAAAAGAAATATAATGTTCAGCTCAAAACAAAAAAATCATAAACTTTAACCATTTCCATAATTTTATTTAAAAATCATAAACTTTAACCATTTCCATAATTTTATTTATATTTAAAACAATACAACAATATATTGCAATATTAATATTTTAAGTAATGCCTTTTTTTTAAAGAAATCTCGACAGTACAACAATATTATACCATGACAAAGTTTCAAAGCAAATATCTATTAAAAAAAATATAAAACACGTTAATACAAAATTCATTTCATTGAAACATAAATTGTACTTAAAACTTTATGTATGATCAATCAACACTTAAAACTAGACAACAGTAAAAGTAGAATAAAAATGTACCTTCATGTTTTTGAATTTGAGGTTAATGTTATATATAATGTCCCTTCTCGTTACTTCTTTCCACAAGATAACTTTAAATACTTTCCAACATTAAAATTATAATCAAAATTTATCTTCATGTTTTGTTTTTTTTAATATGAAGTTTGATGTTATATATAGTATCCCATCTCGTTGCTTGTAATCAAATTTTACAAACAACAATTTTCACGAAAACCAAATTCTCATAATCTTATTAAACATTATCACACAAAATATGCAAAATATTGATTAATGACTTTCATACACTGGTTTTCATAGTGACATTGTCATTTTTTTTAATAGAATTATCTTTTTTTTAAGTACTTAACCATATTGAAAAACCATATATCATCTGTTAAATAGCATAAGCTTGATCTTAATAGATTTAAACATAATCAAACCCACAACTTCATGACATAAAATAATTACCACTTATATATGACTCTTTTTTACCTAATAAGATGACAACTCGTAATGAATAATGAGCAGCCCTATGCATATGTCAAAAGTATTTGTTAACCTTATGTTTGAACAAAACATAAGGTAAGAAACCCTACAAGATGGTTTATGGATATAGTTTAGGCGGTTGGGATGAATGATTGTTATCCTCCGTGGTACTCAGAATCAATTCTTGCAAGTGACATGATGCTCTTGTGAGCTCCTATGTAATGCTTGATATACTCTTGTGAAGCTCTTTGTAATAAATGTGTTGATGATGATATATGGCCATATCTTGATTCAGTTTGAATATCAAATNCTTCTAAGAAATAGTAAACCACATTTAAAAAAAAGAAAAAAAAAAAGAAAAAAAAAGAAAAAAAAGAAAAAAAAAAGCCATATCCCTATTATTATATGTAATATCCCTATTATTATATGTAGTATTTGTTATTTACAAAAAGATACCATGTCGCTAATTTCAAAGGTTAGGTACATGTTTTTGTTAATGGTCCTATTATTATATGTAGTATTTGTTATTTCCAAAAAGATACCATGTCGCTAATTTCAAAGGTTAGGTACATGTTTTTGTTAATGGTGGTTCATAATATGCTTTCATGAATCTAATCTAAATCAATCTTGAAATATGAAATATGAAGATAATATATTTACCTTGTGTTCATGGAATCTTAAAGTTCGAGATAATCATACTCAAATTTTTCATAATCAACCTAGGGATATAAAGGTACAAATAAATATTAAAAATTTGGGTAGCGTGAAAATAGTTGTCGATCACTTTTCTAACATGGAAGAAGGGACCCGAGTTAGTTGAAGCTGCATCATTGAATAAATAAACTTTTGATGAGAGTGTTCCCTTAAAGTCGTGGACACATGTTTATATATATTTATTAAAAGTTCTTTAAAGCCAAACGCAAGTTAGTTGACCATGGCTTTCAAAGCTTGAGGTCATTAACTTCTTCCTAGGACCTCTAGCGAGGACATTGAAGACTTAAATTCCTTCTATAATTTTCATCGGGGAAACATTTATAGATTATTTGATAGTAGCCCAACTTCCATATCTATTGTATAATTCATCTACCCTTATCCCACGTCGTCGTGGATATGATTAGGTGTGAAGGACTACTTTGATCACCCGTGATTGACGGTATTGCCCTAACATCTTTAAAATGCCTTGTCATTAACATTATTTGTCATCATAAAAAAAATTCGTCATTTCTTTATTTGTCATCATAAAAAAATTGTTCAAGAAAACTTTAATGAAATTGTAATTTGAGAGTGATGAAATTGTTGTTTTAATGTAAAAATGGATTTAACACCCTCATATACCTTTATTGTAACTAGTTTATGCAAAGTTAATATTTGATATTTATGATTCCATAAATAAAAAATTGTTCCTACCATATTTTATGACAAAAAATCTAGTTTCCTGTCTTGTTATTATGAGGAGACCAAAAAAAGCCCAATTCATTGTATGTTTAGACTATTTATTGAAAATATATGTTGCACAGACTTTGGAGAACATCATAGAATTCATCGTCTCAAGCTAAGGTATAAATTGTTGCAATTATATTTCTTCGAGATCTTCTATCCCGTAAACATGAGAGGCCTTTAGGCAGTTAGCTAATGCTTATTCCTTCAAAGGAAAAAGTAATTTCAACCAAATGAAGAATGCCAGGATCTCTTTAGACATTGGAACTTGGAGGGCATAAAAATGAATTCCACAAAATATAATATGTTGTTCTGAAGAAATAAGGCATGCATGAGTTTGCAAAAAAATACTTACTATACAATGAGATGGAATTTATGGCCACACCCAAATACATAATAACTTAAAAAATCAATATGTTGTTTGAAAATTAAAGAATAAGAACATTAATTGGTTGATCATTATGAATATGTATATGCACATATTAAAGGATGAAAATGGGGTAAAATCATATCCAAGTTATGCAACTCTAGAAAGTACACTCTCAACCCTTGTCTCATCCATCCCACGAAAGTACCCCTCCTCACATTCCTCCAAACCATCCTTGTCAAAATTCACTTCCACTTGTTGCAATCATGAATCCCATATCCTCCTTTGACATTGACCTAACATCCTAGTGTCACATAAACCTCAAGCATCATTATCTTACCTCCACTTAGAATTCTCCCTTCTTGATGTTCCTCATTGATCCCCTACCTTGGCATTTGATCTAAATCCTCCTATGCTTTCCACCCAAACCACATGATCGCTCATTGATTTTCTTCTAATGGATCTTGTTCAAATGCTCGCATACTAGATTAAGAGCCTAAGAAAGAGTATAAAAATGTTTCAATTCAATGCAAGGGTTTGCTTTAGGTATTTCCAATGATTGGAAAGCATATGGATTGGAAACTAGGAAATGGTGGTCAAGGTAGTGTTGGCCATGAATCTATTTTGGGTTGTGGAGAGAGGATAAGACATCTAGCATAAAAGATTGAAATTTCTCAGGAGGGAGGTATTTTTACTCTTACCCAATTGGGGGGTATATTTGGAATCAAAGGTGGAGAAATGCTCAATCAATTGGTCTTTTAGGAGAGTATGCAACACTTTGGAAGGATTATAGTAAAAGATCAAAAAATAGTTATATCAGGTTTAGGGATGAAGTAGATTCTTTTGTATGGAAAAATAATAAGACTTGAAGTGAATATACCACTCAAATTTATTATAAAACACAATGTTTGGTGTAGGTCCTCAAGATCCATCTTGGTGACGAGGGCATATATGGAATCTTAAAGCGCCCAAATATAAAATATATTTTGTATGACTAGAATTAATATACAAGATCTAACCTGGGAAGTATTTTAGAGATGAGATAGATAGGGTCATAGGATTTGCATGTTATGCAAAAAGGTCAAAGAAAATATATCTCACTTTGCAATTAAATACATGTCCCTTTACTTAACAAAATATGGAAAAATTCTAAGTAGCAAAGGTATCTCAAATATCTAGAAAGAAGATATTTGGTGTGGGTCCTCACACTAGTAGAAAATGAGAAATTAATGACTAAAATCAGGCTATAAACGACTATTTTTGAATCGGTGACTAATAGTAGCAAATTACCACTATCTTATAGCTAGTCGTATTTCATTAGTCATTAATAGCTTGACTTAGTAGTCACTGATTTAGTCATTGATTTAGTCATTGATTTGGTCATTGATAGACAATGATTTATTCATTGATAGTCAATGATTTAGTCATTGTTTTAGTCATTGATAGTTAATGATTTAGTCATTGATTTAGTCACGGATTTAGTCATTGATTTAGTCACTGAGTTAATCATTGATTTAGTCGCTGATTTAGTCACTGATTGCAACCATTAATGACCAAGTATATGACTAAATAAACTACTAGAAGTTAACATATTAATGACTAAGCTAAATACGACTAAGATACGAGAAATTAGCTACTAATAGTCGTATATATGTGAATTTAGTCGTTTTTGTAGTCACAAATTTATGATAGGGCACGGAGGAATCGAACCACCAACCTCCTGCCCATAATTAGGCAGGCGCTCTACCATTGAGCTAGCACCCTTTAAGAAGTTGTTATTGCTTGACAATGATGATATTCAAACAAATTTATGATAGATATCAATCTACAAACTACATAATTATTACTATTACAACTTACCAGTAACTAGTATTTATGAAAGTAGTCATTTACGCAGTGGATAATTGTAAATAAGAAGGAGCTGCGTTGGATGATTTCGCAAATCTTGACGTTTCGATCCCTACTATGGGAAGGGTAAGGAATCTGCTGTGTCCCCATTACACCAATCACAGCAGGCATGCCTCACTCCAAAGAAAACTGCACTTGGGCTTCTTGTGAATCCCTTGGTGCAAATGGCATGGTCAAAACATTTCTCTTCAAAAGTTATGCACCCCACCTTGCTACCTAAGCATGCCATAAGGATTTCAGATAAGGGCATATCCTCAAACTCCATAAATCATTGCAAAAACAAAATACAAGACTTATCACCAAACTTTGCCACCCGTATATATATATATATATATAGTTGTCATTAATAATCTTAACCAGCTCAGGGAGGTATTTCACAATTAATATTCACCATTATCCTTTGTAAACTTGCTAGAGAAGCCAAGTGTGTTCACCTGCTATCTTGTTTCTCAAAGTCCATTTGATTTAGCTCAAAACTCGAGGTAGACTTGATTTATGTTCATAACTCACCTATTGACATAATTATGTCTACAAGATTTAATATTTGTATTTTCGTTTTTTATTGTAGGATATTTACTATTTAAAATGTAAAAAGTGCAAGGAATAGGGAAGCTACCTTAAAATGGGAAGTTGAAGAAAGTCCCAACCCTTGGAAAGATGTAGATCCAATGTTGCTCACGAATACAAATCATTTAATTGGATTCCAAGATGACCTTGAGTGCCCAAGAATGTATTGGAGCCTAGATTTAAACCTAAGAATACCTACAGCATTGGGCTTATGGTCCTGCTTAAGCACAAAAGTTCTTTTCCAGGGATAGCTAACTGGTACACTACTACATTTCGACCAAAAATCCAATGGCCGTATTATCGGATTTTCGACACTTCCCTGTCGCATGTACGACACTATGATTTTTTTTAAGCGTTGGTGGATTTTCATCGGTTATCCGACATCTTTCCAATCCGTCAGTTAAGAGACAGCTCAATTTACCGTCGGTTAAATGTAAATCGTCGATTAAGTGACGGTGGAGAATTTTTTTTTTTTAAAAACCGTCGCTTAACCGACGCTTAACCAAAGAAAACCGTCGCTGAACCGTTGGTTCAGCGACGGTTATAAGTGTTTTTTTTTTTAAATCACCTACATGCCGTCGCTTAACCGACGGCTATAAGTGTTTTTATAAAAAAAAATCACCTGCTTCCCAACATATCAAAACTTTATTATTTATATATGTATGTTTATTGCAGGTAAATAGTATGCAGTAAAATGAAATTTCATTTGGCAATATTCACACATTATAAATGCTGAGTTAGAATACATGGCAGATTATATCATTGTAACCAAAAAGAAAAACTTATCTACAGAAGTGATAGACACTGCTGACGAGATAAACTAAGAGGTCATTTCTGAATCAACTTCAAGCGTTCACCCACTATAATGTGGTGTCTAATTAATCATAATCAGAGGGCATAAGCTAAAGTAAAATCCATTCCTACCAGAATACAATTGTGTTAAAGCTCTCTACCTTGTTCCTGAAGAACATTCCTTAGCTTGGACATTTTCATTTGTGAATG
>LPNX010440698.1:90381-101632 GCA_001517045.1 Pseudotsuga menziesii | reverse complement strand
CCTTACCACCACCAATATCTGAATAAAATAAGTCCACAAACTTATTAAAATATGTTTTTAAACAATATACAGTATATGCATCGATGCCTTGTTCTTTCCCACTTGTCTTGCTAGTCACACTCTCTACCTTGTATACATATTACATATGTCATTTCTAGTTAAGCATTTTCTGTGATATACATGTAGAGGGATGTTATTCGACAGACCTGTTTTAGAAGTTTGAATATCAATTTGTCCAATGTGAACAATACATAGGACTGTGTACCAATAATTGCTCGGCAATCATCCTCAAACTTAGCATTATCTGCTGAGCCATCGAGTAAACTGAATAATATAGTCATAAATCTGCAATCAGATAATTCAAGCAAATAGTTAATTGTGCTTCAAAAGAATTGAACTAAATATCTAAAAATATTTAAAACAAGCATATGAATATAAAAACTTGTCAAGCACAACTCACTTTGCATACAAATCTGGAGGATTTGTGTCTTTTACACTTTTCCATTTACGTTCAGCAGATAATGAATTCTTCTTTGCTGAGAGTAATCGCTCATATAATGTCTGCACCATGCCAAACCATTATAGCCTCAATTCATTAATTCATTTTATAAAATAGAACCTGTCAATTCATGTACTACTAAAAGAAACAGTAAACTAGACCCATTGACATAAAATCAAGGTGAGAAGTCAAGACCAGACTTAAGTAGAGCACATTCATTGTAAGAACTTGCTAGAGATGAGAGAAGATTCAGGAGAGGTCTTTTATCAAGGTTCTTTCACTGGATTATGGGCTTGCCTCTTATGCTACTGTAAGGTTGGTTACTTAACGGATACTTCCAATATTAATTTTAATAAAACGTTTATGCTCTGTTGTCTAAGTTCTAACATTTAATGCTATCCTACAACTAACACAATGCTGACATTACATAAAACAAATTGCACGTAACATTAATATGTTTAATCTCTCAGTATCAGAATACCTGGTGGAGCCTAAAAAGCACATAAAAAGAGTCATTTCCATAGAAAATTTTTTACTCTTTTTGTGCTCCATTGTTTAAAGTAGAAGGAACATGTATTGCAAGAGGCTTGACTGTTAGCAGAGAACGATCTGAAAGTGCCAAGCATGTCCCTTCTCCATCAACATCATGTGCATCAGCTGTTACCTCAGCCTCACCTTCACTTTCAGCCTTTCCATCATTTTCTTCATGCTCTTCATCATATTCCTCTTCTTCCTCATGATCTTCACGTGAGCACTCATCACCATCCCCAGATTCACTACCTGAAACATCTTCACCAGCTTCTGAAGCATTCTCACTATCCTCAGTTGATCTTTGAGGACTCTCTTCCCCCTCATCGTCTGCATTGGCATCATGTTCCCCTCCTGCCTCAGCACCACACTCAACCTCTTCATCTTCTCCACAACTATTTCTATACTGTTTGTTTGCACCATTCTCCTCCCCTCTAGGCACAGTGTCTGTACCAGACACTACATTTCTAGCATGGGCGAACAATGTGTTTTGTCGATCCTCAGTCTCTAGCGTAGGTGACAATTCACCTTCTTCTCTTTCAATTTTCAAGCTGCTATGTACAACTTCTTCGAGATACCTAAAATCCATGTTCCTACCTTCCATTCTTAAGCCAATATGCCGTCTCTCAGTTTCCTGTACAACATTGTGTGACAAATTTTAGTTACACAAATGCATATACAATGTACATATACAAGTTTAAATGATGGTTTGCATAAAGAACAATATTTTTAGTTCAAATGAGACAAAAAAGTCAACAGACAAAAGACAGTGCCTTCCAAACAAGAAATCTCTTGGTCTTGCTCGTTTTCAACTCTCAGATTAAATAAATTACGGAAACCACATAATAGAAAGAAAAAACAAGTAGGGATTTCACTCCACATCCAATCATTCATATGCTGTGGCATACTGTAGATATTTAAACACTCACTGAATCTACTGCCATACATAGTAAACATTAACAATCAAGATATCATAATGCATTCCCACCGCTAAGAGACATATGAAATCAACATGGCAATAGAATAGCCCATGTGGACTCTTTTAGCTATGAATCCTCGTAATTTATATACCATGTGAAATGCACACAACATAATATGGGAGGAAGAAGGTATTTTACCAGCAATCAGATGTTTCAATTACAACCAATGAAATACTTTTATTTGAATATTATTAAGCTTCCTGGTAGTATACTTTAACCTCCTGGTAGTATACTTTAACCAATGAACATTATTTCGTCCTATGTTCTCTGCATATATTATATTTTAAAACAACAATGTAGATAACGTAATGTTAATAATTTCCAACAAATGGCCGCAAAAGTAGATAAGATAAGAGAACTCCAGAACCATACATCTACTAAAGGCCCTGCCTTGTCTTTTATAGAAGGCTCTGGCCCACTCTCACCGACCATTTGCTCAGGCCTTGAATGCTGTGCACCAGTCCCTACCAAGTACAACACAATTAACCTCAAAATGAGAGAAATAAACAGAATAGTTAAAAATGAACTTAATATTATCTACATTACAGTGCTTGTTAAAGCCAAATTCTCCTAATAATTTTAAGTCTCTTTGAAGCTGTGTACCATACATGGGATGAGTATCTAACCTGATACATGGTCCAACCCCAATCGTCCTAAACTTGACTCTGTTGCAACTGCATTCACAGCATTTGAGTCATCTAACTTTTCAGTGCGACCAACCTGCATGGATGTACCAGGCATCTCATCAACAACAAGTGCAGCGGAATGAGATTTTCCACCCTCACTTTTATGCCCGTTTTGGTCAGTTTCATGAATACCATTTCCCTTGATGGTACTCTCACCATTTGCCATTCTAACCCTGACAGAAATTACTGTTCCCATTGTTGAATTTTCCTCACCATTACCAACAGGAGTTGGTTGTTTCAAATTAGTGTTTTCGATGTCAACTCCAGCACTTCCATCACTCTCCCCTATTATACTTGCTGCACTACCTTTTGCAGCAGAGTTCTTCACTTTCACTGCCTCCTCTGTGTCCTTTGCACCATGAGTTCGTATTGGGACACCAAGCATAGGCTCCAAGAATGATGTCCAAAGCCTCATCACTTTCTCAAATTGTTCCATCGTTGTACATACCTCATCACAGGAGTACTTAATAATTTGATATAAGTCTTCATGAATGTCAGAATCAGGATATTCAAACTGCAGATTAGGGATTATTGGTCTTCTATTCCCAGCAGCGATAGCAAGAAGTACATCATCCTCCTTCCTCTTCTTCTCATTTATTTCTTTAATCTCTGCCAGAAGAGCTGTTTAACAAGTGATAAGATATTGCTTAAGATATATATAAGCAATTAATAATACAATACAAAAGAGAGAATTGAAATAGCACCAATCCAGAAATCATGAACTACATTAACAGGAGCACTAATCAATACAATATTCTCTCATCATATATGATACAATGGTAACAATCTTTATAAATCAAACAAAGAAAACATAAAAACCCTTTCTTAATTTTAATGGTACACAGTACACTCCCTATATCACCTCAATAAGAAGGAAACCTTAAAATACAATCACAATATAACATTCTTAAGAGGTAAAAGTGTACCTAAAAATTATTCAGACAGACACTTGAGGGAAAAAACATAAATTATGACAAGTTAAAAAGTGTTCTAATAGACAGGAAGATATCAGAACAGGTTTCATCCAATCAAGCCAAGATATCAATCAATGCAAGTAAGTAACTTGTAATCACACTTACAAACTGTAGGTGCAGGATAATCAAGCTCCAAAGCCGAATCTTCAAATACTGGTTTGCCTCCAAAGAGAGGCTGAGCATGGAATGTGTCTTGCAACGGTGTTTTTTCTCCAGAGAGAATTGGAGCATGGAATGCAACTACCACCAAACTCAATTGAACTTTTGTGGAACCAAAAGCCTTCAAATTGAGGAGGTCTGATCTGTAACAGATCTAGCTAGAAGAAGCCAACAGTCAACATGGCCCTCTCCAAATGCATTGGTAGAATAAGCCCAGTCAACAAGGCATTTCAGCACCACATTTTCATAACTACCTAGCCAATGAATGGGCAGTTGGCCAACAACTTTCCTGGCCAAGGGAAAAAAGAGGCCATTCTTCTTCCAGTTGAAAAACAAAAATAGAAAGGGAGTTCACAGCCAAATGTTGTAGGAGACTCAAAACCATCTGTATGCAGACATGGTAACCAAATGCAATGAATCTGAGATAGAGAGCTCTGTAACCAGTAATGGCTATAACATGCCATGATGAGCATAATTGTCGTTTTCCCTAACATACTTGGTGTTATGCTTGCTGGCACAACCAAAGCATGTGAGGATGCACATGGAAAGAAATGATACCAGTGAAGCTCATGGTCAAGTTGAAGTTGAATATGGTGAGAAAAAACATATTCTCTTAACAAAAGAAAAAGAGGGAAGGGACACGTTTCTTCTAAATGAAATGGAAGCATATCAACCTAATGCACGGGAAATTATAGATTTTTTTTTAATTATAACAAATTGTGGATGAGCATAACCAATGAAGCATCCTTACAGTATGAAGGATTGGTTGTGTAAAGAAGAGGTATGTTCAATCTAGTATATACATGGAAACTCATTGAAATATTCCTATCGAAGATGGAAGAGTAAAGTGGATTTACTAGAGAAGTATTTATTAAACAAACATGTTATGAGTTTTCCATATGAAAAATTGAGAAAAGGACAACTAAGCTGGTATTTATTTTGAGTTTCTCCATTATAGTGATAGCTTGCATGAGAAGTAGAAACACCATGTTGGAGAAGAACATGTGGGTGAACCAAGAACAAGCCGCAGCAAGGAGGCAAAGGAACATTTCTAAAATATAATTGGTAAGTGTATTACATATTGTTGATATTTTGCTTATGAGGTCTACACATAGTACAAATTTGTGTGCAAACATATATTGGAATGTGCGGATGAAGAATCTAGTCTTCAAGATAAATTTTGTGCATTGGTTGTACAAATGAAACTTGGGGAAGGAAAAGAGCAGGCAAGGGATATTTTAATTACAAAAAGTAATGGGGAAACTCTCCAAGTCAATTTGAAGGTAATACACATTAGTGAAATGCTGGAAATAAACCTTGAAGTTGTAGGGTTTGACCATGTGTTTGGAATCATTTGCATATGGAAGATGAGCATGTTGTAGAAGGAGTTATTAAAAATGTCATGAATGATACGGTTTTTGAAGGATTTGGGAGTTAACTCTGTGCCTTCTTATAGCTATTATTTTGATCCACCCCCCACATGATACTACGGACCCTGGCAGAAAGTGCCAAAAGGTTGAATGCCTTCACCCTACTTAGTGTATGGGGTGCTGTATGCCCTTATAAACCACTTGCTTCAGGCATAAATCTTAGTGATTTAGTGAAGTGGTAGCAGCACTTTTTCTCTTTTCGGGACGGGCTTAACCCAGAGAATTTTTATTAATTCAGACAGCATTGCCGGTTCAATGTGTGAAGGATATTGAATTCTTGAGGAACGCTACCAAGGAATCCATAGAGAGGGAAAACACACACACTATTGCTAACGTAGCAAAATATATCAAGAAAGTGGAAGGCTAACTTGATGACAGGAGTTATGAGAGAGTTATAATTTTCATGGAAGTATGTTGTCATATCAGAGGATGTGTAGTAGGATGGAAGGAATCGGAATCTCTTGCTGGATGTGGACTCAAAACCTTCCATGTGTAGATTATCATGAAGAGGAGGTGAATAATAATTTACAACATCAGATGAGTTTTCATGGCCTTGCTTGGTAAAAGGTTGAAACAACTATTCACTTATGTTGTTAACATTATGTGAAGGACTTGGAGGAAAAGGTTCATAGATACGCACACTACCACAAGGTGGGGATGTTAAAGACATTTATTTAAGATAATATGATCATTTCATCTCAAGTATCTATTTTATTTTGCTTTTATTTTTTTTAGTTGTTGAAGTTAGTATTTTTGAAAGGTGGAAATATCAATTGCAGATAAGACAATTAAGGATTGTCCCTTCCAAATACTCTCTCATCCCAATCCTTTTCAATCTTTTATGTGGCAGCAATCTGCAGCTGTCAAAGGGACTGGGCATATTGTTTGGCCATTCAATCCCTGCTCTTTTTTGGGTTGAAGCTATTGGCATCAAGGTGGTTTTCTCTCTATAGTAGTCAACTTATTCTGCTTTTTCTGAGGGCTGCAAGTTTTAGGGTAACACAAGCCCTGCTCTTCCATTTTCGAGATCAAATCTTTTGCTTTTGCTTTTGCTTTCATTCAGGCAGCAATCTGTTTGTGTATTATCAACTGCACCAATTGCCATTCTCCCCCATTGGGTATTGGTAGAATGGTGGGAGCAACATGGATTTTTCAGTTAACGCTGAGACTTATGGAGTGGCATTTAAAATAAGATAGGGAGTGAGACAATGCTAGTGAGACAATGGCAATTAGTGCAGTTGAGGATAACTACGGATGGCAGGAAAGATTCTTATGATCTTTCCCCTTACTGGGAATTTCCCTTGGTATGGAAAATGGCTCCAGGATTTGGCTGTGAACTATGCGAACATATGGTGAGCTCCCTCCAGATCAAAAGGTTTTAAGTCTCCTCATTGTGGACT
Source organism: Pseudotsuga menziesii (assembly GCA_001517045.1). Taxonomy (NCBI): domain Eukaryota; kingdom Viridiplantae; phylum Streptophyta; class Pinopsida; order Pinales; family Pinaceae; genus Pseudotsuga; species Pseudotsuga menziesii. The sequence continues at coordinate 94,976 of LPNX010440698.1, read as the reverse complement.
TGCCCATGCTGGATTCAAACAACATTTACACTTGAAGCCCCACTTCAGGGCCTCTGTCCACACTCCCTGAACTCTACAATCACTCACTATAGAGAAGCTCCCAGATGTTCCACATCTTATCCCTGATTTTTATAGTATAAGCTCTGGCCCCTGGGGCTCTCAATAACGTGGAGATAATGTGGAAGCTGACTCAAAATGTGAAGAACAAGTTCCACAATCTGAAGACGAGGGTGATAGAACAAGAAACAAAAATAAGAAAATAAAGAAACAAATTATCTGAGATCAGGAAGCAGATGCAGACGATGAAAGGAGAGCAGCAGTGAGGACAACAGTGCACTATTATTGAATGGTGAAGCTCCTTGTCGAAATTCTGATCTATTTTTAAAATTTTTGGAACATCCACATGCTGCTTGTAGAAGACTATATACTGAAGCAAGACACTGCATAAGGAACCAGGCTACCTTTTTGGACACCCTGCTGCTCAAAAGAAGACTTACCTATTGTCCTTTTTATCATTTTGATCTATAGGATGATTTGCAGTACTATAATAGTAACAAAGTTGACTCTGTGTTCTGTATTTCCAATGTAAATGGCAATGTTATACATATATTGCAGTACAATATGCCAACTGTAGGTAAATTAGCCAAAAATTTGTTTGTAGATGGAAGTATTCAAAAATCAAGATAATAGAAATAATGTAGATACCTATAAAGAGCAATGGCAACGACAATTCAGAGAGAGAATTGCAATCCATGTTCAAACTATCTCAGGTTGCTAGTTTCTGTCGACCCTATTTTGTATGAGTATTTGTATCATTAATGAAATTATAAGCCCTTTTACCAACCAAAACAGAACATGTATAGAAACTCCGGAAAAGAAAAAGAAACAAAAGATATGTATCAATTGATATATTACATGCCAAAGCTCAAACACACAGCTGTGATTTGTGCTGTGCCTACAAACAATAACAAAATTACATCAGTAACAAAATAGTGGACATCAGAAAAGCAAGGGATGACTACAATATTAATAAGATAAATAATTTTTGAGACTGCCATTGTAAGTTCCATCTCAGAAACAATATGATGTCAGGAAGGTCTATTGAAATACCTTTGATGTTCTTCTTCTTCTTAGGCTTGTTTTCATGAGAGGGAGAAACATAATGAAAGGTGTCCCTAATAGCATTAGAAGGCATTGAGGGAGAGCCTTCAAAATCATAAATAGGATATTATTGAAATCCAGATACCCTCGTCATGGAATGTTGCCTCTTTCTCCCTATTTCAACATTTATTTCTGCCTGTTAAGCCTTTTCTTCTTAAAAATTTTCAAAATGACTTTCCAATTCCAATCTTATATCTCCAATCTCTTCTGCTGTGATTACAGGGGGCAATTTGGATTTTTATAACAGCCAAGTGTTTATTCAACCTATGAAAACCCCGCCTTGTCTGATATGTTTCCTGCAAAATTTGTAATACATATCACTATCAATAAGATCGGCATGGATCCATGCATGGTCTTTCACTCTCGGGGCCATTGTAAACTCAAATAAATCTGCAAATACAAATGTGCCAACTTTATCTCAATTTTTTTTGCAACAAAAAACAGATCTGTTTTTATGAGAGAAAAGAAAACAGGGGTGGATTTGACTATAAACCTACCTGGGAATGAACTCAATGGGAACAAGACTTTGGACAACAACCTGTCCAAGCTTGAATATGGGATGTAGCCTCCTTCAGTAGATGCCAACTCCACTACAAGAAACCCAAGAATATTTGCCAAATGAGATCCTAGATCACTCCAAATCACACTCTTCACTGCTTCTCCAAAAACTCCAAATGCTCAATGAGCCAGGTGTGAGGAAAATAGAGGCAGGGGTGGGGTGGGTAGGAAGTGGGTCTCTTTATAGTATGCATTTTGGGTTTAGGGTTTTAGGAAATACATTTTTAAGTTTTAAAGAATAATTATCTTAAAAATGGCCCCACTGGCTGGTTAGTTACTGACTTTGCCGAGTAGGTACGGCCTCAATTGAGTTGGATCGGTTTGGTCTTTTTCACACTTGAACCTCCACTGCTGATGTCGATGGAGACTTGGTGCAACTGTAGACACTACAATCTACTTCCATTGTATTTTTTTAAACCATGGGAACCTAGCAATTTTTCGAGAGTATATGCAACGGCGTGCAAGCCACATATACCAATAGCTCATAGGTCAGCCTGGGCTGAGACTTCAGATCAAGGGGATTCCTACCCTTTTAGCTTCACTATGATGGGTCAATTTGTGCAGCCCTACCCCCCACTGAAATTGAACTTGTGACCTCCTTGGAGATAACACATGTTCTTAACCATTGGGCCCAATCAGGTGCACACTTCACTACGCCCACTGTTACCTCAACATACATGTTTCCTACTCAGGTTTTGTTTTTTCCTACTCTAGGGGTTATCCCCAACTCTACATGCAACTTATTAGTAAATAGTGCAATAGAGTTTGGTCACAGGTACTTGAACTACTAGGTCAAAATGGAATTTAATGGAAAGAATCAGAGGAAACTGGTGCTGACCAAGGGATGGAGTCAAAATCAAGCCAGAACATGCGTCTGAAGGAAAATGGAGAATAATGGTGAGGCTTCTAAAATGGAAGAATCTTGCCACACACAAAATATGAATGAAAGACTTGGGTTTGGTGCTGATAACAACCTTTGTCCTGGCTGCTACTAGTTAGCTAAGGAATGGATCTCTCCAATCTACAGATTGTCAGGGCCTTGGAAAGCTCGCTGAAACCTGGAATAGTTCAAGCAAATCAGGGTTAAAGAATCTCTAGATCTGCAAACTATTCTTAACAATGGAACAAAAATGGGTGAAATATGTACTAGTTAAGTATCAAGCATATAAAAACAGGGGTACAAAAAGTGGATCAATTATTCCAGCTTTATTTAATTGTAAACCTCTGAAATTACAATGACAAATGTCCTTGGTGATATAACCCCATTACAATAAGTATTTACTACTCTTATAGACTTCAATTGACCTGGAACTGTGACCTAGGTTTAAGAGAGTCTTCACCCTGCATGAGATCATTTACAAGTGTGACCATGCGTTACATAATTGCACCTTAAACTTCAATCTCATAGTGATCTGACTGCTGAACTAGTTAGCTGTAAGAAGAACTGCTCTTAGTTGAATGCAAAGCTGAAGGTATATTATGGCAACCTCTCCTGCATGCCGCTTCGAATTACTCCTAAACTCAAGTGAGGTATGATGCAAACTCTGTCTTATCAGCATGCAAACTCAACTTGACTACTATCTTATCATAATGCAAACCTCACCTTTGACTGTTGTTTGACAGCAAACAAACCCCATCTTTAAACTACTATCTTCTCCTCGTGTAAACTCAACTCTACTGTTGTCTTATGATCTTAAGCAGTTGCATCCTCTGCAACACATGAAGACATAGCTTCTTGAGCTCGGAGACATCGTTTAGAGGGAGGTAGGGAAACATCATCACTCGGTAGAATACTTCTCAAACAATATTCATCATCCTTTGGTGTGGTGAAAATGATGGTGACTAAGACCCTTTTGAGTTGGCTTATATGTGGGTCCAACTGGTGTATTATCGACATTATTACAAACCCCCAAGTGTTCCCTTGAATAGAAAACTCAAGTGTTGAAGTGCGAACTACCGGCAATAGGAACTACCAACAATGGACTAAATCCCTTGGTGAGAACTGACACTAACTGGTCGAACAACAAGCAAGCAAGTCATATTTAATCCCTCGGAATGGTAGGCTGACCAAACAAGCAACATCGGCTATGTGTTTTATATCCACGGACTGGAAGGAATACTCCCTAGGTAAGAACTAACAACAGACTGAATACTTTGGGCATACTTAATCCTCTGAGGTGAGAACTAACAGACAGGCCGAACAAGCAAACATGTCTAATTTAATATCCTCTTCAGCTGAAAGTGTGTGCACCCAACTAGTAGAAGGATAAAAAGTGATATTGTCTTTTGAAATTGTAATAAAAAAGGGCATGTTATAAAATATTATCCTTCTTTAAAATAAAAATAAGATGCTGTTGTTTTATCTATTGTTGGTCCTTGCTATGTTCTATTTACCTTTTCTCTTGCGTAGTACTCTCCTATTGTAACGGATTCTTCCGCTGTTGGTCAGATTTGGTCTAACAATAATAAAAGGAGTCTTAGCCTCATAGAAATATATCTTTAGTCTATTTGAGGGTACCCCCTCTCTAGCCTGAGAATTGGCTCGAAGTCCTAGATTGGCGCAAGAAGGTTATCCTGCACATTATGCCCATGCATTTGTCCCTGTGAGAGTAGAAACAACCTGGGGAACAACATAAGAACTGGCACAGTTGTCAGGGGCTCTATCTCAGTAAACGACATAAGGTTTCTTTCTAGTTGAAGAGACAAAAATCTCGCTAACAAACTGTGATTAGTGTTTCTAAGTACCCTAAATTTTTTAGCACAGTAAGGTGTTGCACTTTCACAGAGATGGGAATGAAAAAGCTTCACATAGAACTTTTGGATAGATGGGTGAACATATAACATTCATAGGCTTCAATAAAACTTGCTTCAGGAAC